>CM076258.1:9716833-10034333 GCA_038380765.1 Odontothrips loti
TATGCGCCTTGCCATAACCCGCGGGTCAAAACAATATGGCGTCGCCGGAATTAATCTGCAGCCACCATGACATTGGAGATGATAATTTAGGTCGGGGGGAGGGGGGAGGGGAGGGTGGCTTAGCGTTGCGGTTCTTCTACATAATTGATTCGATGGCCGAGGGTCCGGCCCGGGCGGCCGCGGCCGCACCAGGCCCCCCCATGTGCACTTGCACCAATTCCAGAGTCTTTGCTTTACTGCTCCTCTCTCGGGGGCGCGGCTGGTGCGCGAGAGAGAGAGAGAGAGAGAGAGAGACGGAGGGACAGACAGAGACAGACCGACAGAGAGAGAGGCTGGCATTTCGGAAATCGACGATTAACGAGGAGAGACGACTCTTAGATTGCCTCTGAGAGGGATGGGGTGCGTAAGGAAACGTCATGCGAAGTGAGTGAGTGAGTGAGTGAGAGAGAGCGAGTTCCTCTCGAGCGTTCGTTGCCGCGCCGCGCTCCTCCTTTGCGCTTGAGCGCGCGCGCGCGCGTGTGTGTGTGTGTGTGTGTGTGTGTGTGATTTTTGTCGACGTCCGTGCGTGGAACTGGATGAAATTCTAGTGCAGTCGCCGCCCCCCCCCCCTCCCTTTCCTCTCCAGGACGGCGTCGATGACATCCACGACGGGGTGGTGCACTGCCGCGGCCGCCGTCAGAGACGAGGAGGGAGTGGTTGTGTCCTGCGGACCGTGGGATGAGATGCAGTGTGTTGAGGGTAGCGCAGAGGCTCGGCCAAGGCACGGCCAAGGCACGGCCGCTCACCGGGGAAGGTTTACCGCACCGCCCTGCTCCAATAACAACTTGATCGACGGGACGGGGGCCTCGTGTAACCGGCGCCTATCGCGGCCCCCGCGCGCACCGGCGCGCACGCTTTGAGCTCCCCGCCGACTCCCGGGTGCGGGGCGGTTGCTTGAAAGAGGCGCCGCCCTCCCCGCCCCCACCCACTCTGGGGGCGGCGGGGGCCACGGGGGCTGCGGGGGCTGCAGCAGGGCTGAAGCGACGCGGCGGTAAGCGGCGGCCCCGGCGGCGGCGTCGGAAATGCCTTGATAAGCCCAACTGCTTTTCCACGGTGGCGCGGCCCCGGGGGCCTCGTGCCTTGTTGCTGGTGCCCCCCCCTCCCCGCGGCGTCTATCAGAGAGCGTTGCCCTTCTCCGCGCTGCACTAGGTGACGGCGCCGGCGACGTCCGCGTCCTGCAAAAGCCTTGCTTCGACCCCTTTAGCTCGCGCGGTCAACGCTTTGGTCTGGTCTGACACTGCCGCGCTGAGTGTGGCGTTACGTAATATGAGAACGATGCCGTCGTGGGTGCTGTCTCTGTCTCATCGCCCTTCTCGCCCGGCTACGGCACAAGAGCGAAAAGGACAACACGGCGCTCCGCGCGCTCCGAGGTTCAGAGCCGCCGCCGCCGCCGCCAACAAGGGGGCGGTGGTTGGCTGCTGCCTGCCAACGTGCGGTTGCAGCGGCGGTTGCGGTTGGGGTGGCGGTGGTGGCGGTGGCAGCGGCGGCGGCGGCGCGCGGCGAGGCGACGATTTGCCTCATTTCACGGCCCAACGCCACGAGATTCAATTCGCCAGGTCCGGATAGCGGAAAGCGGTTCGGTGACGATTTCACACTTGAAATGTGGCCGTCCAGGCGTCGTCGGGGGTGGCAGGGGGCGGCGGTGGCGGCGTTGGGGGTGGCGGGGGCTGGCCGGGGGCTGGCGTCACGTCCGCGAGGCGTCTTAGTTAGCTGACTGCATGCCCCGCGGCTGGGGCTGGGGGTGGGGAGGCGGCGGGGGCGGCGGGGGCTGTGTTATTACCCACTACAGCCCCACCCTCCCTTCATCCCCCAGTCAGGTCAGGCTGGATGGCGTTAACGACTCGGCTAGCCTACAGATTATTAATAATAAACTGAATAAGACCAAAGTCCTGTTCGCCGGCTGCCTGCCTGCCTGCCTGTCTGCCTGCTTGCTTCCCCTTGCCGCCGGCGTCGTCGGCAGAAGAGAATTATGCTCGTTATCCGCTTTTCAGTTTAGAAAAAAAAAGTCAAATTATTTTTCCCGGTTTTTATATCCGCCGCTGCTTAATTTTGCGGGGGCTGCACGGCGCCTGCAGGCCGGGCCCATTACCCTGTCAGGGCCGCCAACGTGTAAAGTTTGGGGAGCTCTGCGGGAGCACGGCAGCGTTGGCACCACTGACACTGTCCGCTCACCGCGCCTCAACCCGCTCCGCCCCAAAGAATGTGCGGATACACACCACCTGGGCACTTTGGCATTATTTTTTATTTTTAAAGATGGCACATGTCGCACTGGAATTTTGTGAGCTCTTGAGCGCGAATAAACTGTCCCGCGTCGTGTCCTGCGTGTCGTCCGCGCCGACGGAGGACCCGTCGACCCCGAGGACCCCGTCGACCCCGTGAGGGCGCTGCATAATTGATTTGACCACCACGCGCCTCGCCGCGCCTCGCCGCGCCTCGCCGGCGGATTTTGATCAGGCCGCCTCCGGGATGTTCTCCAGAGGGCACCCCTGTTTGTAGGCGGGACGGCTGAGTAAGCAGCGCGCTCTCTCTCTCTCTCTCTCTCTCTCTCTCTCTCTCTCTCTCTCTCTCTCTCTCTCTCTCTCTCTCTCTCTCTCTCTCTCTCTTTCTCTCTTTCTCTCTCTGTCTCTCTCTCCGTGCCTGCCTCGCTCACGCTCACAACCCCCGCGGCCCCGCCCCGTCACGCGCCCACGCCCCTCCCCCCTCCCCCCTGCACACCGTCTGCCTGATGGGGCGTGCTGCCGACTGCCTTTCCTCTCCCGCGGCCCCCGTCATACCCTACGGGGGAAGCAATAACACCGTGCCTTCTCCGCGGGATGGGCGCGTGTGCGTGCTGCCAATAGTGTGTGTGCGTGCTGCCAATAGTGTGTGTGCGTGCTGCCAATAGTGTGTGTGCGTGCTGCCAATAGTGCGCGCGTGCTGCCAATAGTGTGTGGGTGCGAGCACTGTGAGGCGCCAGCGCACCAACGCCTCGAATTATTCACACTCTGAGGCCCTCCTCTGGCCGCACGGTCCACAACCCTTCTGAAATCGTATCACGGCGGCCATCAATAGACAAAATGGTGTCAGGGGCAGAGCGGGCAGAGCCTTCGGCCCTGGGCAGCCCTAGGCCTCGGTGCCGGTGCGGTCACCCTCGGTTTACACTGCTACAGCGTGAAACAAATTATTCATCAGAACAGCAATGCTCTGGCTCAAAAAAAAAAAAACCGCGAATAAATCGTCACTTGAGTGAAAAGGTCGTAATATTCGTGACAGCATATTTAGAAAGAAGTAAACGTTGTGGAAAAAGAATTCGAGATTTATTTATTTTTGATTTTCTTTTTTTTTTTGCGAAGTTACAAAGAATGCTGCTCGGTCTTGTCTAGATTGAGTTCACTTCTGGATTCCGCGGCGCTACGAGGTAAACCGCACCCCCGGGTGTGGGGGTGGGGGAGGGGCTGTACTTGCCTCGGCTGTTGATGCTGCTGTGGTTCCTGGAACGACGGACTGGAAAATTTGACGGCGGACGATCCCCTTATCTCTGTCCCTCTCCCATGTGTGCTCAGCACCCCTTTGCTCTCCCTCTCTCTCCCTCTGTCACCAAGCCGTCCCCTCCGGGACGCCGCCGACGCCCGGGCTCCCCTCGCCGCCTCCGCCGCCCCCACCGCCTCCACGGGTGTGACGGGTTATAACTTCATAACTAGCCTTCTCTCTCTACGGGGGAATAAGGGCAAGAGAGAGAGAGAGGGAAGAAAAAACGTGCGGTCCTCCGAGAGGATCGCGCCGGCCGGCTTCATCCCCCTCTTGCTCTCTCTCTCTCTCTCTCTCTCTCTCTCTCTCTCTCTCTCTCTCTCTCTCTCTCTCTCTCTCTCTCTCTCTCTCTCTCTCTCTCTCTCTCCCGCGGGCCCCAGGGGGTGGGGTGCATCCCTCTCCCTCCCCCTCCCTCCCCGGGGAACTATTCCTACTGCATACAGTGTCGGCCGGGCCGCTGGCGCACCGGGCCCACCCACCTCGGCGTCGGCGCCCGGGGGAGGGACCCCGGAGGACCCCGGAGGACCCCGGAGGCCGCCTGGGCGGGTCGGGGGGCGTCCATAAATTAGGCGAAGTACGCCAACCGCGATGACGTAAATATTCTCTGCGAAGGATATAAAATGTTGCGGGGAAAGTTGAACCTGGTCGTTACCCCGCGCTCGAGGTGGTCGCCGTCGGGGGCCTCGAGCGCGGGGTATCTCTCAGATTCTCCGCGCTTCTGGCCGTGGAGATCGCTTGCGTTACGTAATCTGTGGAGGATCCCTGGGGGTGCGGGGCAGCGGCCGTCCAGCCCGGCAGGGCAATGCTCCACCCTGCTATCAAAGGCCCGGCCCCCGCCAAAGGCTCCTCTGCTGCCACCGCTACCACCGCTACCACCACTACCACCACTGCCGCTGCTGCGGCTGCTGCCAATTCGCATCTTTTTCTCATACCGTCTTTGTTCCCACCGCGGCGGCGGCGCGGGCGTGCACATAGAGAGGGAGAGAGATGAAAGAGGGGGAGGGGGGGGTGTAAGAGAGAGACGGCCCCAATGTTTGTCCTCACCCCTGTCCTGCCCCGCGTCTTCCTGCGAAAGAACGTCACCAAGGGCGTGAAGTGGGGGATGGATCTTAACCAACAAAAATTTCTGTATCACTTGTTTAATATTTTATATATGTTTTGAAATAATTAGGACTCTCTAGGTCACGAAAGGTGACCGTTCCGTTGATCTGCCTCTTCATTTGCTTTCTCCTGCTCTTCCTTTCCCCCAGCCTTTTCGCTTGTTTTCCTTCTCTCTCTCTCTCTCTCTCTCTCTCTCTCTCTCTCTCTCTCTCTCTCTCTCTCTCTCTCTCTCTCTCTCTCTCTCTCTCTCTCTCTCCCTCTGTCTCTCCGTCTCTGTCGTGTCGCTGTCCGCGCCCTCCGTCCTCCCGCCAACCCCGTATTTCACGGGCAATTTTGCGCTCCTTATGAAGACATGATAAATTTGGCACGCTTACACCCCTGCGCTTTTATCTGCTGGAGGGAGGGAGGGAGGGTGAGAGGCGGGGGAGGGGATCGAACCCGCGCCGCCCTTTCGTTTGTGTGCGTGTGTGCGCGTGTGTGCGCGTGTGTGCGCGTGTGTGTGTGTGTGTGCGTTGGTGGGTTCCGCGTATATTGCCACTTCTGGCCGCCAGTCGCCCTGCAGCCTGCAGTCATGTGGCTCTGTGGCCCTGCGGGCTCTGGGGGCTTTCCTGATGACGGCGATCACGGCGTCGTGGTGACGGCACGACAAACGGCCAGAGAGAGAGAGAGAGAGAGAGAGAGAGAGAGAGAGAGAGAGAGAGAGAGAGAGAGAGAGAGAGAGAGAGAGAGAGAGAGAGAGAGAGAGAGAGAGAGAGAGAGAGAGAAGCGAAGCGAAGCGAAGCCCCCGTCTCACTTGTGGAAGTTACTTCGTGCTGAAAATCAAACAGCACACAACACTATACTACCTTTTCCACCCGCGGCACGCAGACTTTTTACCGCGCGGTGCAGGCGTTGCTGGTGTTGTCTTCTTCCCGTGCGTCATCGCTTTGCGCGCTCTTTTCACTTTCCGGGTGTCTTTCGCTGTCTCTTTCTACTTCCGCCCTTCTCTCTCGTTTCCTCTTCCTGCCGTTTTCCGCATCATTCCTCCGTTTTCCGCTAAGCGGCGGTAATCACTTTGTCAATTCCCTCCCCAAGCGCTCTTTTCATTATTCTTTCTCCCTCTTCCTCCGTTCAAATCGCTGCCCCCTCCTCCCCGCAAACAACCCCCTCTGCGTCTTCCAGGATTTTTCAAATCTCCCGTCAGTCGGGAGAAAGGAGGGCGACTGCAACGCAGCGGCGGGGCGGGAGAGCGGGAGACCCGAGGCGAGGTGAAACCCGGTGAAACAAAAATTAATGAACTTCCAGCCTTTTTCGACCCCCGTCTTTTTCATTTCTCCTCGCCTGCCTTCCTGGAAGACGTCTCATTTCACTGAAAAATTCATCAGAATCAATCTCGGAAGCGGCGGGGCGGGGCGGGGAGGGGTGGGGAGCACTCGGAGCGAAATGAAGAGAGGCAAATCTCACCTTTTTGCGTAGGCAAAGGATAGTGAGCGGGAAGGAAGGGAGGAGGGAGGGAGGGAGAGAGGGAGGGAGGGAGGAGGGAGGAGGAAGGAGGGAGGAGAGAGGACGTCCTCCCCTCCCTGCCACTGGCGGCAGTGCAGACTCTACAATTTAGTTGATCGAATGAAGTCGAGCGCGCGGTCCCTTGGCTGGACCGGAGAGGACCGCGCCCCGCCGTCTCCTTCTCTCTCCCACACACGCCGCAGCCGGCCCCGAGGGCCGCGGGCGCCTGAGGGCGACAGAGACAGAGCGAGACGTCGCGTTTGCAGCAGCAGTCATATGCGCTCCTTGGGAGCTGCCGGCCCAGATGGAGTGGATAATCAAGTGCAAAGCCTCCCGCATGACCCGGCGAGGCGGCACAGTCAACAGTCAAGTATGAAAAATACAGTTCATTCAAGTCGCTCAATTTCTACGGTGCGCAGAAAATAAAAATTTACGCGTGTGTGATTTCTTCGTCGGTGTATAACAGCGAGCGCTTTCTTTGCGGTGTACCACTGTGTACTGACTGGGGGTGTTGAAAGGGAGGGGGTGCCGATTTGAGACAAATCACCTGAATCAGCTAAGAGCCCTCGCGGCCGGACCAGACCCCCGTATCTGCGGCCACGTGAGCAGCGCGCCGCCCCGCCATTGGTCAGCCGGGTCCTCCCCATCCGGGCCTGCCACACCCAGTCGTTGATGGCTTTCGGATAGAATAACCCCCCGGCCAGAGTCTGGCCCGGCGCACACGCAGCGCGCAGAGCCATCCTTTATTAGATCGATAAATCGTCTCTCCGTGGATCTATCCGAGACGCGCGACGCGAAATACCCGCGACGCGTCCTAGGACTGTTGCTTCGTGGCGGCGGGTTCGAATACCAACGCCGCTCCGCTGCTGTCGAGGCCCCGTAATTTTAATTGATTGAACTTCCGGTTTGGAGACTCGTCAAGTGATTTTTTTTCTTTTTTTTTTTCTCTAATTTTTTCCTTTCTCCTTTTTTTCAGTGTTTTCTTTTCTTCTTCTTTATTCTTGTCTTCTACTTCCCCCCTCTCCCTTTTTTCTTCCTTTTGTCTTTTTTCCCCCTTTTTCCTTCTTTTTCCTTTTTAATCCTTTTTCCTTTTAATCCTTTTTCCTTTTTAATCCTTTTTCCTTTTTAATCCTTTTTCCTTTTTAATCCTTTTTCCTTTTTAATCCTTTTTCCTTTTTAATCCTTTTTCCTTTTTAATCCTTTTTCCTTTTTAATCCTTTTTCCTTTTTAATCCTTTTTCCTTTTTAATCCTTTTTCCTTTTTAATCCTTTTTCCTTTTTACTCCTTTTTCCTTTTTTTTTCTTTTTTGATGACGCTTACGGTGTGCGGAAAGTTCTGGCTCGGCGGTAATGGCAGAATGCACGTGTTGCCGAACACTGCCCCGTGTGCGGCGGCATGACCCTCGGTACTGCTCTGGGCCTCTCGTCGTGCCCATTACCGAGTCCCATTACGCGGCGCGGCGCCGCACCGCGCACTCGAATCCGTGACAGCAGCAGCTAAAATAACTGCGCAAAAACATGTTTATCATGGCACAACGTAACATTCTGTAAATGCGACATGACCTCTACGCGGCCGTGGCAACAACGCGCTATGGATGGTCATCGTCTCTTTCTCTCTCTCTCTCTCTCACACACACACACACATACACACAAACACACACACACACTGCCCTTGTCCGTTCGCACGTGGACATACATACAGTGTCGACATCATCACTGTATGTCGTTCGCGTTTCTCATCTCTCTCTGCCCTCTCTCTCTCACACACATAGCCGTATGTCGACATGATAAGCGTTAATTAAAACGTATCGGGCATGAAGGGGGGGGGGGGGGGAGTGCCCTGCTGCGATGAGCGCCCCTCCCCTCCCTCCCCCCTCCCCTCCCTCCCCCGCCACGCCCCGCAGAGCGAACAGCAAGGACCAGCAGCTGCCTGCCGTCCGGCCCAAAGTGGACGCCGTCCGCCCCGGCCGGGCCTGGCCAGGCAGTTGCACTAGACGGGGGGGAGGCAGAGCGAAGGCAAGAGACGCCGGCCTCGCCTCGCATGGCGGCGCGGAAGAAGACGCACTGCCGCATCTTTTCACCCCTCCCTCCCCGCGCCATCTCTCTCCCACCCACTGGGAAGTGAGTGTCCCTCTCTCGCTCCCCCTCACTATACGGCCTAACGTCATTGTCGCGTCCGTCATTATCTCTTGTTCTTCGCTCCCATCCTGTTGTGTTTCGCTATCCGGGGGACAGGGAAGAGGAGGGCGGGAGGGGGTGAAAGATCGAGCTGGGCTAGGATAGGTCAGTCTAGGTCGTCTAAGTTCGACTTATTTTTAAAGTTTTTTTTAAGGCTTATTTTTTAAAGTTTTTTTCCTTATTTTTTTTGAAAGTTTTTTTTAAAAATTATTCTTAGTTTTTTTTTTAATTCCAGCCTGAGGGCGAGAAGTGCACCGGGAACCGTCCGTGGGAATCGAACCCACCAGGTCCGGCCCGTGCCAATGACAGTGTCATGCTCCCAGCGGAGCCCCCCTCGTGCTGGACAGACTGAACAAAGAGACTCCGGGAAACTTCACGTAGTTTGCGGACAGTCCAAAATTTTCCTTTGGTTTGATTTCGTGCCATTTTGCGAGTCGAAAATGATGTGACGTCGTGTAGTAAATAATTTTGACGGTGGCGTCTGTGGTCTTCCCCCTGGGATCGACTATGTCGTCGTGTGATGGCTGATATTGTTCGCGGCAACAGCAATAATAACTTTAGCCGGACAGTAGCGGGAGGGGCGGAGCGAGGCGGGGAGCCCTTTAATATCTTAATGATTCGTCGGGGGGCGGTGGGAGGTGGTGGGGGTGGAGGCGGGGGGGGGCGGGGGCGGGGGCAGTGCAGACAGCTTCCGGTGGCCGCGTGTCCGCCGGGCCCACGGCCGTGTTTGCAAGGCACGGCGTTTAGTTTGGCCGGCCAGCCCGGCCAGCCCAGACCAGACCATGAGGCAATAATGAAAATGGCGAGGGAAGGGGGAAGGGGGAGGGGGAGGGGAGGGAGGGGCGGCAGGAAGGGTGGGGCGCTGGACTGGACGAAATCCTGTCCGAAAATACGGTAAAGCCGGAGGCCGGCTGGGCGGGGCCGCTGACCAAGCCACTGACCCGCCGAGCGAGCGCGGGACATTTGAAAATTCTGGGGGGAGCTGAGAGAGAGAGAGAGAGAGAGAGAGAGAGAGAGAGAGAGAGAGAGAGAGAGAGAGAGAGAGAGAGAGAGAGAGAGAGAGAGAGAGAGACGATGACCATCCATAGCGCGTTGTTGCCACGGCCGCGTAGAGGTCATGTCGCATTTACAGAATGTTACGTTGTATCCGTGCCATGATAAACATGTTTTTGCGCAGTTATTTGGAGAGAGAGAGAGAGAGAGAGAGAGAGAGAGAGAGAGAGAGAGAGAGAGAGAGAGAGAGAATACTGGCAGTTACTTACTCATGCCGGGGCTGTAAGCAAGGAGTTGTCACGGTTCAGAGTTCGAACAGGTCCTGGGGTCCAGCCTCCAGCCCGGCCCGGTCCGGCCCTCCTCCCCGGCCCATCCGGCCCATCCGGCACGGAGCGCACGGACCATTCGGACGATTCGGACCGGACAGCCGGCACGTTTCACACACGTTGACGAGAACGGAAGGAAGCCAAGGGGGAGGTTGGGAGGCGGGAGGATGGGCGAGACGGACGGGCGAGACCCTTGCAAATCGAAGCGAGAGATCGTGGGCGCCAGCGCGTGTGCGCGTGTGCGTGCGTGCGTGCGTGTGTGTGTGTGTGTGTGTGTGTGTGTGATGATTGGGGGCGGGACAGCGTGTCAGGCACCGCCGTACCGCTTTCTTCATCCCGCGCCGCGGATTCATTGATTCGCCCATTGTTCACTTTTGCGTCGCTTTAGTTGTTGCTGTTTTTTGTCTCTCTTGTCGCATTATCGCCATTCCTGCCGCATGCCGTTCCGTATCTCTGTCCCCCGGTCCGCTCCCGCTCCCTCTCACAGGAGTGCAGCAGGACGCTGCGTTCCTCCTCGCCAAGGGTCGTTGAGTCCATCCAGGGCGTACAGCTTCTCCGTGCGCCGTGCTGTCAGTGTGTGTGTGTGTGTGTGTGTGTGTGTGTGCACGTCATGGCGAGTTCCCGCACACGGACTGCCCGCCGAGTCGGCCGCGCTGAAAGCCCGCTGTGATCCCGGCCAGATCTGGCCTCCGCTGACCCCCGGCCAGATCTGGCCTCCGCTGACCCCCGTCTGCCGCGGCCGCCGGCCTCCCCGCGATGACCCCCGTTGACGGCTAGAGATATACTGCCCGGCAGCGCCTCGCCGGCCCAGGGGCCTTATTTACTTTCTGAAAAGAGCCCGCCTCGGCTGCAGCACGGCACCGGCTCTCCCCCTCAACTGAAACAGCCCCGGGGGCGGGGCGGGGGCGACCCCCTGAGAAGGGCGCGAAATCACGCGACCGGGCGGCCCAAGACAGGAGCCGGTCCGACGACCATCCCTCATGCCCAGGGTCCTTGCGCGGTGCTCTGCCAGGATCCTACTCGGGATCCTACCCTGGGAGGGATCCTGCTGGGACCGTAACTGTTCCGCTCGGCCCGACCCCAGCCAGTCCCGGACCCGGTTTGCATTCGACTGCCGCCACCCCTTTACGAAGCCACTCGCAGTCCGGAGGGTCGAGGGCCCCTCTCCAAACGCCCCCGTCAGCATGAGCCCCCGGCCCCCGGCTCCGGCCCGGGTTCGATTCCCGGACACATCGCCGTATTTGCGGGGTGATTCCCATGCGGGGAGGGGCGGGGAGGCGCCTGCTGTTCGGAGCTGCTTTGTTTTGTGGAGTCGAATAAACGTCGGGCTGCAGTGGCAGTGCAGGGCCGGCCAGGCAGAGGGACGTGCTGTGGGCCTCGGCCAGACCGAGCAGAGGCCGGCGGGGGCGGCGATGGCCGAGGCCTGCTGGAGACGACCACCCAGGGTATCATCGGCCACCCCGCCCTGCCGGGGGAGGGGAGGCTGCCGAGGGGTGGCGGGGGGCACCGCGCGGCGCGCACGTTTTAGTGCACCGGAAATTGGCGGGGAAGCGAAGAACTGCTAGTGGCAGGGGAGCGCCGGGACCCGGGACCGGTGGGGTGAGGGAGCCGGCCGCCGACCCGACCCCCAGCAGAGTTGCCGAATGTTGTTCTGTTCAGCAGCAGCCGGACACGTCCTGAAAAACGCCGCCTGATCCACTCTCCCCAACTGTCAGGCGAAAGAAAACCTAAATCGAGCGGGTGTTTGAACCCGGGCCACACGCCCCGCCGCTCCGCAGCCCGGCGCGCTGACCCCCAGACTAACGAGATGGTTGGCGTGTGTTTCAGACTGCGGCGCGCTCATCATCCGCGTGCTGCGGGTGCCGGCGTGGGTGCCGCAGCACCAGAGCGCGTACCTGTTCTGCGAGTACGAGGCGCAGGGCGAGCCCCTGTACTCCGTCAAGTGGTACAAGAACAAGAAGGAGTTCTACCGCTACATGGCCGACGAGCAGCCTCGCATCCGAACCTTCCACATGGACGGCATCCACGTCGACGTCAGTACTCAGTGCAATTTTTTTTCACAACCTCAACTTACATTTTTTGAGAGAATAAAACAATGATTGCACCTTCAAGCAGTATGGAAAAATCAGATGTATGAAAAATGTGTGAAAGTATGGAAAATTGCGCAGGAGTCCAAGAGCAACGACACGAGGCTGCACCTGACCGACCTGACGGCAGCCGCGGCCGGCGAGTACACCTGTGAGGTGAGCGTGGACGCCCCAACCTTCCTCACGGCCGTCGCCAGCGCGCGCCTCAACATCGTCAGTAAGTTTGTTTAAAAATAAAAAACAGCAGCACCCAGAAACACACGCACTTTGAACGGCAGGAAAGGCAAATTCGAAACGCCACGGCCGCCACTCGCCGGCCGAAGGAGTCTGTTCCTTCTCTGGCTCAGCGCACGTGAGCGCCTGGGAGGTAGGCAGTCCCGCCGCGCATACAAGCTCGACAGGTCGGCCTACCCTCCAGGCGCCTGGCTACGCCTGACCTGACCTGGTGCGCCCTGCTACCGGCACCCCGCTCCCGCTTACTGACCCGGATGTTTTGGTTCGCAGCCCTGCCGCCGCATGGCCCCATGATCACGGGGCTGGAGTCCGCGTACGTGGTGGGGCAGACCATCGACGCCAACTGCAGCATCGGGAAGTCGTGGCCCCGCGCCAGCCTGCGCTGGTTCCTCAACGGCCAGGAGGTCAGCCTTGACTCCGCCTGATCCGCCTCTCATCCCACTGCCACCGAGCTGATTTACTATCGCGGAACTGATTTCCCTTCCAGATCGACCACCGCCACCAGCTGGACCCGCCGTCCGCCTCCGAGCCGCCCCCGCGGTCGGCCGCCCCTAACTGGCGGGTGCTGCATCTGCCGGTAGAGACCGTCATCTTCGACAAGGACCGCCAGGCCGTGCTGCGGTGTACGGCGACCGTCGGCGACGTGGCCATGAACGCCAGCTTCAGCGCCACCTTGGGGGACATGCGGGTGCTGGGCAACCAGCGCCTGGCCCAGTACAGCGCAGCCACCCGGGCCTCGGCGGCTACCCCCGCCGTCCTGGCGGCCGCCCTGGGGGCCGTCGTACTGCTGCGGCTCGGCCTCTGACGTGTCCCCGATGTTTTGGGAACCCCGCTCGGCGAACTGTTTGTGAAATAAATCTGTGCGGCGTGGTGGGACAGTCCCGACGTGACGGGTTAACTAGAAACAGAGTGCCGAAATCCGACCAGATTTGACCGTTCGCTGCTGAGGTGTGTTCCGCGGATACTGCAGTTGCAGTGACTGGAGCGTTAACTTATGGGTGAAATTGAAGATGTTTGCCATAACGCCTCAATCTGACTGATGAATGTTGTCGTGATGAGCTACACGAATTTAGAAACGGGGTCATTTAAAGTGACTTCGATTTTGAGGTTCAAAATGTGAAATGTATAATGTGGGTATGTGTGTTGTATAGCATGTGTGCCGCTCTTTTTCTGTACAGTAACGTCCGTTTAACATAAGTGTAAAAAAATTACAGCGTAATAACATTTAGTATACTTGTTCCTAAAGTGTACCCGCAAGGTGAAGCCGAGAGTCACGGGCACGCTTTTCAGAAATCCCGACGATAGGGTAAGTGCAGGTAATTAAATCACGCTTGGAAAACAATAACGTGCAGGTAAAAAAAATCACACGTATCTCAAAAGTGGACATTTTACCCAAAACGTGCTGAATTGCTATTTTTTGGGATGATGTCATTTTTTTACCTGTTGTGATTTTTTTCCATCGCGATTTTTTTACCTGCTCTTACCCTAGGCATCTTTGTCAACACATGGGTGGCGCCAAGTGGCGCTACCGCTGCCGCGTTCCAAAAGGTCCGAAAAACATGCCGTCCCTACTCGCGGACACTTCCATGGACTGCATGGACTCACCGTCAACTTGTTTGTACATTGCTGGAAGACATCTATCTGGGGTTAACGACGGATTAAATGTATGGTTTTGTAAATAGTTGTTGCCGAAAAAAATTGTGATTTGTTGGGATCGATCTCTTTTTTAAGATGAAAGTTTGGTGGGGCTTTTTGTATTATGACGTCCGTCAAAACAATTATGTCGTCGTTTTCGCTTCGTGTGTTTTATTTCGTAGTAAACAATGTGACTGCTGTCGATGTACGCATAATTTTATTTTGTTGAAATTTAAGTTTTGGTGCGGTATAATGATGACTTGTGTTACTGTATTGGATAACTTCTGAATTTTATTCCATTTTTACGTAACGTCGCACCATCCAGGACAGATGTGCGACGACTGACTCTGTTCCGTTCGAAAGTATATTTGGTGCATCACCAACGAACCACTGTACGAACGCATAAATGTGATTTTGTATGTTAAAACCTAGTGTATAAATAAAATGTTTCTTATTTAAAAACCACGTGATTGTTCCTGAAGCATTTCAACTGCTTTCAACCTCCGCGCGTTCGGACGCTTACCAACCTTACAACGCCAATTGACACCGAACAAATACAACAGTTCCTCCCAGCTAGACCTAGACCAAAACCTCCGGAGTAATCACATTCAATCATAGAAATTACTTTCGTTTTCATGCCACTGACCCACAAAACCTAGACACAAACTGACCAGCAGAGAAGCTTGACAGGTGCACCCGTTGCCGGGCTGCCGGTGCGTTGACAGTGTTGCCGGCGCGTGCATGAAGCTCTGCTTAAATTTTGTTTCAATAGTTTACTGAAATTTTCGATAACCAATAATATTCCAATGCAATATATTGGAACTTTGCTAATTTTTTTAAAGTTGAAATGTGCTGTTTATCCTGGGATATAGTTTTAAGAGAATTTCTCGTATGCTCTTCATGCTCTTCAGACCCGTGGCCGGAGGAGGGGGGGGGGGGGGGGGCAAAGCGACAAAGGAAGGCGCACCAAACCAAGCGCTGCCGCCTGCCGCCTGCTCCACGGACGTCAACAACATGTTCTTTACAAATGAACATTTTCTAACTTTCAAACCGTAGACATAACCAGAAAGAGTAAATCGAATTGTTTTCGAAACTTTTAAACTTGAACTACGGTGACGCTTCTTTAAGCAGGTAAGAAAACAACGGCTTTATGTGGTGCGTTTGCCGTACTTACCGGCTATCCGCTTATGGTGGAATCGTGACCGAACAGGCAAGCGCGGCGTTCTGAACGCTCCAGTAAAGTCATTTGCCTTCAAATTTAGTAGGAAATGTCGTAATTTTTGAAATCTGAGGAGCTTTTTATTTAACTATGTGAACGATGTGTGATCTTCGGGTTTCGTCTGCTTCCCCAAGGGCATCATAACCTCCCTGAACTCAACGTAGCAACTTACATTGAAAATCCCAGATTTGTATTGAATTTTTTTTTCTCTCCACAAAAACGTTATTGCAGGCATCATGGGAGTCCCAGCATTTTTCCGATGGCTTTCAAGGAAATATCCATCGGTTGTTGTTCCGGTCGTTGAAGAAAAAGGAAAAGACTTTGATGGAAACATTAGACACATCAATGCAGCAGATCCAAATCCAAATGGAGTCGAATTTGACAATTTGTACTTAGATATGAACGGTATTATTCACCCCTGTACTCACCCCGAGGATCGACCTGCTCCCAAAAATGAAGATGAGATGATGGTTGCAATATTTGACTGCATTGATCGTTTATTCAGGTAATATTACATCCTTTATTTCACTTCACAGTTTTATGTTCTGTATTTCATTTTCCAAGCATTGACATTTCAAAATTCTTATCATTGACAGAATTGTCAGACCAAGGAAAGTCTTGTACATGGCAATTGATGGAGTTGCTCCAAGAGCTAAAATGAATCAACAGAGGTCAAGAAGATTCAGGGCGTCAAAAGAGACGTCCGAGAAAATTCTTGAAGTTACACGTATCAGACAGCAGCTGATTGCTTCAGGTGCCTATCTGCCCCCTGAGAAACCTAAGGGAGAACATTTTGACAGTAACTGCATTACACCTGGAACACCATTTATGGCCCGACTTTCAGCTTGCTTACACTATTACATCCACGCTCGACTCAACAGTGACCCTGGCTGGAAAAATATCAAGGTGAGGGTGCAATTTTTGCCTCTAATATCTTAAATTTCAGATGGGAATTGGCTATGGCACATGGAATTTAATCTGAAAATGTTCTGCAGGTTATACTCTCTGATGCAAATGTACCTGGTGAGGGAGAACACAAGATTATGGACTACGTTAGGAAACAACGCGCTCAGCCAGACCATGACCCTAATACTCAACATGTTTTGTGTGGAGCTGATGCTGATTTGATTATGTTAGGTCTTGCCACTCACGAGGCGAACTTTACAATTATTAGGGAAGAATTTCTGCCCAACAAGCCCAGGCCATGTGATATTTGTGGACAAGTAAGCCCTTTCTTTTTTCTTTTTTTTGTTGTTGTAAGTATCAATATCTTTTCCAGAATGCTTTTGCTAACTAAACTTAAATATTGCAGATGGGTCATGAAATGAAAGAGTGTACAGGATCAGAGCCAAATGCTCTCGATACAGTAAAAACGTTTGGTTCTGAAACAGAATTTATATTTGTTCGTTTAAGTGTGCTCCGTGAATACCTAAAGAGGGAACTGGTGATGCCTAACTTGCCATTCCCATATGACTTTGAAAGGGCTTTGGACGACTGGGTCTTCATGTGCTTCTTTGTTGGTAATGATTTCTTACCTCACCTTCCATCTCTTGAAATCAGGTATGTTTTCTAGTTTCACTGTTATTCTGTTATATATCTCAATACAATATATTTTATATTACTGACTATGGTTTTTTAATATTTCTGTTTGCAGAGAAAATGCTATAGATCGACTCATAAACCTGTACAAGAAAACTGTGTATAAGACACATGGTTGGTTGACCAATAGTGGGGAAGTATACTTAGATCGAGTCCAATTGATTTTGGCTGATCTTGGAGATGTTGAAGACGAAATATTTAAGATGCGACAAGAAAATGAGGTGGCATTCAGGTATGTTTATCTGTAAATTTGCTATGCAACTCATGAAGATTGAAGACCATATACCTCTCTTACCCTGCCTATTTCTAACCTCTGTACATCAATTTTTGTTTGAAGGGCTCGTGACAAGGCTAAAAAACAGCGCATGAAAAGAATGAAAAGTTTCAAACCAAAGTGGGTGCCAGGGGGTCAGTTTGCTCCTCAACCTCTTGGACAGGGTGCAAAAGTTGCTCCTGTTCAGAATGCAAGAATGGAAGCATTTCAAATGAGGCGGCAAGGTACTGTGTTAGTAGTGGTCACAAAAGCAGTGCTTGTTAATTCAATTTTAAAATTATTAAATGTTTTTTTAATTTTCAATTAGGCATGGCAACAGATGCTATAAGCAATGTAGAAAGGCAGCTTGCTGTTTCTGATCCTAATGCTGGGCTTGAAGCTCTCCTTAAACCTGCTGGTGGATCTTCTGAGGATGCCAGTACACAGAAAAGGAAAAGGGAGGGTGAGAGTGATGAGGAAGATGAACCAAATGACGAAGTTCGTTTGTGGGAAAGTGGGTTTAAAGTATGTATGCACTCTTTTGTCTTAGTGTTAAACAACTTCACTGTGGGTTAAAGATCATAATATTTTACTTTTTTTTTGCTGTTTTTAGGATCGGTACTATGAATCTAAATTTGATGTAGGACCAGACAACCTTGAATTCCGTTACAAGGTTGGACACCATTATGTCCGTGGTCTTTGCTGGGTTTTGCAGTATTATTATCAGGTATTGTTGATTTAATTAACTATATATAGATTTCTATTCAAACTTAAATTTCTGTTCTTCATGTCAATTCTCCTTTTCTTTTGTCTGTAGGGCTGTGCATCATGGGAATGGTATTTTCCTTACCATTATGCTCCATTTGCATCGGATTTTATTAATGTATCTGAAATTGATCAGGTATTTCCTAAAAATACACAACCTTTCAAGCCTTTGGAACAATTAATGGGAGTGTTCCCTGCAGCTAGTAGAAGTCATGTCCCTGAACCTTGGGGTGACCTGATGATAAATCCTGATTCCCCCATCATTGACTTTTACCCTGAAGACTTTAAAATTGATCTTAATGGAAAAAAGTTTGCTTGGCAGGTAATATCCATGAGATGATAAATTTTAAAAGAGAAAAGATGATATTACTATTATATGACTTCTAACTATTAATTTCAGGGTGTGGCTTTGTTGCCATTTGTGGATGAGAAAAGGCTGTGGAAGGCTCTTGAGGAATATTACCCCCTTTTAACTCCGGCTGAGCAGAAACGTAACGTACGTGGAGATAACCGCCTGTACATTTCTGCGAAACATAGTTCCATCAAGCTCCTGACTGGTCTGTACAAAAATGGAATAGACCCCGATGTAGAAACAGATATAGAGATGGAGGGCATGCGCGGTTTAGTGCTGCTTGCAGAAGAAAATGTCAGACAGGTATGATTCCTCCTTGTCATGTTACGAGTAAGGAGTATGTTAAATTAAGCTTGTGCTTCTATTTTTCTGTATGTTGTGTCATTAACACATTTTGTGTGTTTAGGGTGGATCGCTGGATTCTCCAGTCATGGGTCTGCCTGTGCTTCGAGACAACCAAGTGGTGGCCGTGCGTTACCGGGACCCTAAGTACGCAGACGACTACGTGTTCCCTGCCAAACGCCTACCGGGGGCCATTGAGCCCCCTCCAGTCCTCAAGCCCGGCGAAGGCGAAGACCAGGGCCACATGGGTCGATGGAAACAGCATATTGGCATGGCGCCTCGCCAGCACAGAGCGTCGCTGAATGACGCTGGTCACCGAATGGTGAATCACTATGGTGGCCGTGGTGGTGGCGGCCGCGGCGGGGGCGGGGGTGGAGGGGGAGCCGGAGGCCAGTACAGCAATGTACCACCCCCTATGTCAGGTGGAGGCGGAAGTTGGAGAGGCGGAGGCAGAGACAGAGGCAGAGGGGGCTATGGAGGCGGCGGGGGCGGGAGCGGGGGCGGGAGCGGGGGCGGGTATTCCTCTTATTCGAGTGGCGGCAACTACAACCAAGGCCAGAGCTACTCTTCGCATGGAGGTGGACGTGGTGCCGGCGGCGGCGGCGGCGGGGGTGGTGGTGGGGGTGGTCGTGTGTCCCACTATGGTGAGCAAGCTGGATCTGGTTACCCAAGCTACCAGAGCTCAAGTCGAGGTGGATACCAGCCGTCAAATTCGAGTTCAGGTGGAGGGTACCAGTCCTCGAACCAAGGCGGGTATCAGTCTACAAATCGTGGTGGCTATCAATCTTCTAATCAAGGAGGTTACCAGTCTTCAAACAAGGGTGGTTACCAGTCTTCGAATAGGGGTGGCTACGGTTACCAACCATCAAATTCTGGGGGCTATCAGTCTTCCAGTAGGGGTGAATACAATTCATCTTCCAGCAGAGGGTCAACCAGGGGAGGTGGACATAGGGGTGGATATAATAGGGGTGGGGGCCAGGGCTATAATTCAAGGCACCAAAATTAGTTATGCCTTTTTTTCTCTGTTCTATAATTTTATTGAAATGAGTTAATAATTTTTACAGAATCCTTTATTATATGATTTAACGCAATTTTTCTTCTTCTTTTCTTCCTTCCCCACATGTCGGGCATTTGATGAAAATATATCTCAATATAAGTAATCTTACAAATTATGTTAAAGAAGAATGAAAGCATAGTTAGTATTGCATGTGTGTTGTGGGAATAATCCAAATCATCTTTGTTTGTATATTTTGTTACCCATTCTTCATGTACCTGTTAATAACATCAACATTTGATGTTGAGGAAATCTTAGTCTTGTTATAACTTGACAATGGCCTGTGATGTCCATAAAATTTTGAATGTCTCTCCCTTTTCATTCCGTTTAATGCATCCCTGGTACTGCATGGGAAGTAAGAGAACCTATACCCACTGCAGGAAACTAGACTTGATTTTCATTCTGAAAACATTTTGATTTTATTACTACCTAGCTTTAGTGGATGATTTATAAGCAGGCAGCATTTTTTCTGTAGTGGCAATGTTGATGGTATTGATCATGTTTGTACCAACCCTTTTAGATTTACATTTTATTATGTACCTTGTGCTTTATAGATTTGTCAGTTTGTTAACAATTTTGAGAGGAAGTAATTAGACATGCATTTGAAAAACGGGCATCAAAGTTGCTCATAGATTGGTGATATCTTTCAATACTCAGTCTGTCACGCTCATGAAGATCAAAAACTGTAATTTAAAATTGTTGTATTGTTTTTTTAACCCATTATGATTTGATGTTAAACTAATGAACAAAGTCACGTGTTAAGCATGTCCAAATCTTACAAAGATGGGGCTTGTCTGTCAAATGCACTGTATAGTTCACTCTCCTTTGCAAAATGTGTTACATTGTGTGATGTAACTAAATCATGGGAGTGCATTAGCACTACAATTGAAAGAAATGATTTTCATCAAATAAACTATGATGAATGTCACCATTTATTTTCTTCATACCAATTCCCCTTAGCATGATTGGTACATGTCAATGGCATGTATGGATTAGTACCAGTTAAGAACATGAGGGGCTCAGTAATGCAAACCAAGGAATAAAAGGGATTAACAAACAGTCCCATTAATCACTCTTCAGCTAGAGTGCATCTTTATTAACAGTCTTCAGCTCCTCAAAACACATCACAGGAGATTACAAATTAAAAAAAAATATAACAAAATGGGTGGGTGGGAAATATCTGTTCTCAGGACCATCCAGCTTGTAACCCTGATTCCAGAGCTTCTAATTCATTTTGTCTCCGCAGCAAAAGCCTTGATGGCAATGTTGCTAATATCTTTAACGAGTAAACATACAATTAAAAACTACTTTCAAGGATCAAAGGAAAAAAATGAAAAAGCAAGGGATGACCCTGTCTCTCTCACTCGCCCACAGCCAAGTGCTAACACTTCATAACTTACATCTACTCAAAAGAGCACCTCACTCACAAAATAATAAATAGCGAGGAAGCCTTACAAACCACAGCCTGTGATCATAGTTCCTGCTGGATATGTGAACAAACAGCAGTATTGAACGGTATCAAGTCTATGTGGCAAGAACAAAGACAGGAAGCTAAATTTTAGAGGTTAACACATCTCACTTTAAGGTACTAGGGTGAGAAAATACTACGGAGATGGAGAAAGCCAGAAAAAGAGAAGGGCAGAGAGAGACAGATAATAAGTGGAATTGAGGAGCAAGACAGTGCGTGGAGACAGAAGAGAAAGTTTAAAAACCATCCAACTCTGTCCAGACCATAATTATTACCAAAAAGAACACCCCTCTAAAATCTTCCAACTCTCACCAGTGCAGCTTAAGTTAACATCATTCTCTAAATATTTAACCACTATGAAGAATCGCCACATTCATCCTTTAAAAATTGTGCTCTTAAACACTTTCTCCCAAAGTCACTACATTTATACTTTCTGCTATCAGTGGATGAAATGATATAAAGTTGAAGAGTACATGACTCAAAATATCACAGACAGGATCAAAAAGCTCCAAATAAGGGAAAAGTTATAAAAAAATAGATCTCAAGCTAAAAAGAAGATAAAAAATTTATTAAAAAAAAAGGGAATCAAACGAGTAGGGATAAAATGAAAGTGACCAGAGAAGGATGGTTAGGCCATAAGTGAAGTCAGAGTAGATGTGAGTGGAAAAGAGGAAAAAGATTAGACAGACGGGAAGACAGCAAGACGAGACTTAGTTCAGACATTTATTCAAATTTTTGCATTACATTGTGTATTAACTCATAGAAGAAAAAAAATAGGAAAAAAAAATAGGGAAGAACATCTGGTATGTACACTGAAAAAAGCCAATGGTCTTAAAGGATTAAAGACCAACTGAGGGACATGATGGAGAGAGTGGAGATGGTGGATAGGGAGAGAGTGAGAGAGATAGGAAAGAGAGGCCTCAGTTTTCATGAAACAAGAAGGTGAGGATCAGAGACATACAAGATTAGAAGCAGAGAACACACATTTGTAAAGACCATCAATTTGTCATAAATTTACCCCTTCTAGATATTACACAGTAAATATAACATTGGTAAACAAATAAAGGGATTTTAGTATAATTTAGGACATCTACATATATATCTATACATCCAACAAAATAATTTAAATTAGTGACCATTAGCCAACAACATCACTAAAGCAAAAGATATGGATACTTTTATCCAATGCTACACTAAAATATGATACATCATACAAGATTTGGATCAATAATGATTTGGCCAATCTGAACAGTAGTCATCTTAAATCAAGATAGTTTTGATTTTCTTATCCATTCCATGCACCTTCATAATACTGTATATAAAAGCACAACCACACCAATTGGTCTATTGTAGCCATTCAGCTGCCAAAGCAACAAAATGCTCCCAATTTTAAGAGAACGATTGGCAACAACGGTCATGCTTCAAAAGAATTCATACAAAAGAATGCTACAAGCGGCTATGCAATATGTTAATAGCCATTTCAAATACTTTGTAGGCCTAAATATCCTAATGGTCCACTGCTGATATATTAGAGAATGTAGGGAAACAGTAACAAGAAATAACACCTTCACAAGCTTCACTTCAAGAAAAAAAAAAACCAAGTAACTTACATTAACACATTTGACTTAAATTGCACAGATAGAAACTCCACAAAATGTTCAGGTGACACATCCATCAAAACGGTACACAAAAGGCAGGTAACTATGCAAGGAAAGGCAGATCATTGTATGTACACATGTGGAATACTCAGGCAAGAAGAAACAAAAGACACAGTGAGGTGAAAACAATGTAGTAACATAAACTTTGACTGCCTCATAACTAAATGATTGGAAAAAAAAAAAAAAAAAAAAACACACACACATAAAACATTTAATTTCAAGAGAAAAGCATTTTCAAGATCCTACATTCTCTTTGCACAGTGCCAAAGGTCAACTTTCAGACAGTAGGAATGAGGGCACATTGCCACAGTGAATTTCATACAATTTTAAAAATACAAAAGTTGAAGGAAACGAAGCAAAAATCTCAACAAAAAAGTTGGCCTGAAGCGCTGTTATCCTACTCTAATAAATATAAATACCCTCCAAATTCCAATGCAATAGTCAATTGCGAACCACTCCATAAAACACCAATAACAACAGTTCATTTTCGGCACCAAGGCTTGAGGATATGTCAATACCATAAAAGTAACAAAAATTTAGAAAATCTTAATATAAGTTTAGTACCATTTATATGTGGTACACTATAAATTTAATACTTTTCTGAGAAAAGTACAAAGCCAATAAAAAAATAACTAAATTGCTGAGTAATAATGAAGCTACAAATAGAAATGATTGAGGTTTCCTTTTCAAACATTATAGAAGTGATACAGCTGAATCAAATTTTAAGGACGCTGAAATATGTAGTTAAGAATTCCTACAGTGATTCCTATCACTGAGAGTTAAGAAATCCTACAGTGATTCCTATCACTGAGAATTAAGAATTCCTACAGTGATTCCTATCACTGAGCATAAACTAACACTACCCGGTAAAAAATTGGGTCTTACATAGGTACCTGAGATTTATACAGTGAAAATAAATTTAAAGGGAAAAGAAAGGCAAGATATTTGATCTAAGATTTCAACTGCATGTAAGACAAGCGATTATCTTCCAAGAAATGCACATATGAAAATAATTTCTAATTGGACAGCAGGAATCTATGGGTATACACACAGGCCTGCATTTTGCCCAACAAATTTACATCACCCAAATGAAACAAAGCACTCTATGTTTTGTACTGAAGTCAGCCAGAACACCAACGAGAAAAGAAAATCAGTTGGGACAGGTACAAGACAAAAGGATCTTCTCCCTTTTCATTGGCCCCTTCTCTATGTCGGTTCCATGTCTTTTGTGTGCTAGATACCCCATTTGGGAAAGAAAAATGTAGTCAAGCCATCAACAGGTTTGAGTCTTTCAGTCACAGCCGCCTTAGTGATTCACTCAGAGGTGCGCCTTGAACCACATAATTCCTAACAGCTTCTACATTTCACCCACTGTGTAACATTAAAAAGAAAAAAAAAAAAAAAAAAAAAAAGGTCTGCTTAGCCAAGTTACATTTTACAGCTAAATCATTGGCAATCTTGGAATGAAAATGTGGCTGACAACAATAGCTGATACAAGTGCACGGAATACTATTGGCATGTACTGACAGTTACTGGAATAAAACTTGGTCTGTTCTTGGTTACTAATAGGATTGATTTAGAAGGACATCAGACCATCTGGAGATCGCAATCTATTGAACACACCAACTTTTAGAGCATGGGAATAAATCCCCAAGTAAGGTACTTAGTTAGCCAATTGATACATAAATATAATATAATACAATTTCACTCATACAACACCATACAATCCTTCCCCATCATCTCATCTATTAGCTTTACTCAAATCAAGAACAAAAGTAATTCAATAATAAAATTATCACTCTGGGACAGGGCCATTCAAGCTACTACATAAATCTTAAAGGAACTAAGGATATGTATGAACGCTAAATGATTATGTAAATATTACATCATATGCTTATGTGCCCAATAAAAGATTGCACAGCAGTGGCAGCAGAGTCTATCAAGATCAGTCTGAGTTGTGCCCATAATACCTCTACTGCTGTAGGTGCCTTCAGTGAGCACATGAATACAGTTCAATACTAACATACAAACAGATTTGTAGTTTGATTGCAAGGAGCTCAAGAAAAGCAGTCATCCTGCAAAGAACAGATTTGGGATATCAAAATTAAATCATGACCATACACTTCAGAGGACAGTCAAGACATAAACCACTTTGAATTTGTAGAATTAAGCAGAAGGCAAAAGAAATAAAATCTTTAACAGCCTGGATGCAAGGAGTCAGTCTGAATGATCTTCATAGGTCACTTTCTTCACGCAAACATGCAAAAACTCTAAACACAGAAATTTAGCTTAATTAAATTAAGAAAGAAAGATTTCGACCCTGTCCCCATTAACCTTTTATATGCGTGATTTTGAGAATGATACTCTTATATTGTTTCCATCAAGAATGAAATCATGCATTTTGATTAGTGCATCCACAGCATCCTCTACATTAGGCAGCTGAATAAGAGCCATTTTTCGGTCCTTAGGGAAAAACTTGAAAGCTCGCACTTCAAATCCATGCTTAGTAAACTCTTCTTTCAAATTCTCTTCCGTGGCAGTTGCTGGTATGTTTGACAGGTGCAGTACTGCTGTTGGTGGATGACAATTTTGATAATTCTTGGACAATGACTGCTTGAATCTATGCCTTGGAGACATAGTAAAATCTTTTGTCAACTCAGCATCTGGTTGTCCATCTCTAGGAAGCTGAACTGATTGATACTTGCTTGGCATGACATGGATTTGCTTCCCAAACACCCGAATTTTGTCCAAATGCGAGAGGGCATTCTGTGCCTGACTTGGATCGGCCATTTGAACCAGAGCACAATCCTTTTTACTGTAGAGGATCTTAACTCTCAACACATGGCCATAGACTCCAAAGAGCGTAAACAGGTGGTCAGGTGTTACAGTATTCTCATCCAAACTTGTAACAAGCAGCACGGGTGTGGAGGCTGCAGCATTTTGATTTTGGAAAGAAATTCCTCCTAAAAGTGGTACAGCACCAAGGGCTGTCCCATTAGCTCCGTTCAACTGACCAAGACCAACACTAAAGGGCGCTCCCAAAAGGCCTGCAGTACCTGGCAGAGTAGATGGGGGCTCCAAACCATCCCCAACTGGTAAGGCAGGATTTGTATAATCTCTGCTTTTATCATTGTTGAATTTGACATTCAGACTGCTCATCTTGGAAAAATCAATGCGAAGACCACAGCAGTTATGATAGATATTCTGACCATCTAGGCTAACTTTGGCAGCTTGTGCTTCACGGTCAGAGGAAAACTGAATTAAAGCCTGAAAAGTGCTATTTTTGGTGAATGTTACAATCTTTAAAACTCTACCAGAGCGTGAGAATATTTGATGAAGCACATCAATCGAAACAGGGCAGATCATATTGTCGACAATGACTCGCAACACAGTGTTCACACCACCACCATTATCAGTGAGTCCGTCAAACCCGTTGCCCCCCAAAAGACTCTGCGGAGCTCCCTGGTTGAGAAGAGCATTGGAGGTGGTCTCGGTCTTCAGCTCGCGGTGGTTCGAGTACTGGGTGTACACCGACCTCCCCCTGATCTGGGGCTGCACCTGGGAGTACCTCTGGACCAGATTGGAGGCTGCGGTCTCGTCGGCCATCTCCAGGAAGGCCTGGTTCTTGCTCCTCAGCACCAGGACGTTGGTCACCCGGCCGAACGGAACGCCCAGCAGCACCACTTCGGCGTCTGTCGTGTCCTGCGGGATGTTGCCGACATGAATGACGCGCGACGGCTTGCCCTCCAGCTTCATCTTCTTGGGGTCGCTGTCAGCCGAATTGGCCGAGCCATTGCTGGTGTTGCTGCGGAACTCTTCCGGACCGCGTTTGATGCCCACCATCATATCTCCATTCATATTTTGATCGTGCGAAACGGCCGGTGAGAAGCTAAACTTGACTCCACTCCTCCCACTTGTTACTTGCCGCACCGCTACTGCACACTGTTGGCACTCTGTTGTGCTTGTGCTTGGGTGACGCGTGTACCCGCAGCCTTTCACGCCCTAACTTGAACGAACCGGGTCCCACTCAAACACTGCACAAACACGGAAACACTGCACCACAACGAGCAGCGGTTCGGCGAGGAATTCACACAAGTCCAATACCACCGAGAAGATATACTTTTCGTCTGCCAGCTATTTTTAATCGATAATTCTAGGCCTCCATCGCTTGAGTCGTCGTCGTTCCTCGCAGTTACCAACAATGGCCGCGGGACAAGTGCGTTTTCCGGCCACGGTTGCTGGAAATGGTCCCTTTTTTGGACCAAGAATCATTTCGTTATTCACGTGGTCTTAACGATCACAAACCCTAGAAACGGTTCTGAAACACGGGTTATCAGCATTAAAAAGCCGGTATAGTAATAAAATTACACTGGGATTGTACAGAAAATCCGCTGACAGATTGTTGTCGGCAAAGCAGAACGCTCCCATCCTGTTCTGCGACGGTGCAGCTACGAAAGCTTTACGTCAAAAACGTTAAAAAGTGACTCAGCTGCGTAAATTTCGTGGTTCTTTATGAATAATTCAAACTTGATCACAAATTTCCTCATTCCAATCACTTGAGAACGTATGAGAGCACAATATCCCAGAATAACTATTTAGTCACTTCCCCCACCACATCCGACTTCAGCCATCAGTTGTGAACGTGCCAGACGGGGAACAGTTTCAAGATTTAAGCCTACACACTCAAGCACGAAGACCTCGACGTTTACTTGTTATTTGTTTATTTAGCTACCGTATTTATTTCTTTGCTTAGTCTAGTGTGATAGGGAAGTTTATTTTCATTATCTGGAATGTCGACGCCAGCTCGAAGGCGTTTAATGCGTGATTTTAAGAGGTGAGTATGTGGAAGCCCTCAAGGTTGTGGGGAGTCCTAGCTCAGGATCTGTGTCAACTTATAAGCCAAAGCAAAACATTTTGTGTTATCTTTGGGACTTCGTAAAATCTGTCGATGTCCGCTGGTTTCCTTTAAAAAATTCGGAATTTGTTGAGTTTCTGGACGTTCCACTACGTCAAAGGTACTGCCATAGCACTTGTCAGTTTGAACAAAGACCTTCAGTCAACCAAACAAAAAGGTTAAAGTGCCAAGATGACGATTTCTCTTCCGTTCTCTCACCCCCTGCTATTATTGTATCAGATTTAATTTATTCACACACATTCTCTGCAACAATTCCTCTCTGGATTGTTTTTCATACATATCCCTATCTGCCCCAGTGGATGTATGTTTATATGCATGACTCATCCTGTAGGAGAAATTTGTGGAAACTTCCTGATGTGTGGAAATTTTTCCCACAACATATGAGGTCACTCATTAGAATTTTTTTTTTTTGTGGTTACTGTGATTGTTCTTTCTACAAAGGAATTTACAGTTTCTCTGTGACACTCTTGATAAATGCCTTACTGAAACATTGTTTGAATTATAATCACTTCAGCTCTTTTACTCAGTGGATAAAGAGTATTACTTCGTTTTGTCCGTGTACTGGGGCAACTTTTAAGTAGTAACATATTCATTTCCCCTTATTTTGGCTACTTCTGGTTCAAATGGTGCTTTATTCTCCCTCTCTTGCTGTGTTATAAATGAATGCACAAATGAATGAAGTGAAACTTTTTGTTACTATAACATTTGTGGTAAAAAAGACAAGATACTTATCTCCATCTTTTCCTCTGTAGACTGCAAGAAGATCCTCCAACAGGAGTTAGTGGTGCCCCCACCGATAATAACATCATGATATGGAATGCTGTGATATTTGGGTGAGTTTTCTTGCCTTATTTTTCATTTTAATTATGCTGTGGTTTTGGTTTCATGATGCATGTATATTATGTCTTGTCAGATGATGAAAGATTATTGAATTCAGTTACGAAATGTATTGAAGTATTTTTCTTGCTGTTTCAGGCCACATGATACCCCGTTTGAAGATGGTACCTTCAAATTGACTATAGAATTCACTGAAGAGTACCCCAACAAACCTCCCACTGTGAGATTTGTATCAAAAATGTTTCATCCCAATGTGTATGCAGATGGTGGAATCTGTCTTGACATTCTTCAGAATCGGTGGAGCCCTACATACGATGTTTCTGCCATCCTTACATCTATACAGGTAGGCTTCTTTGTGTTTCTGAACACACCTGTCATGCTCTGCATTTTGAGAAATAGTTCTATATGCATGTGGGCATTTTAGGTGCTCTTCTGTTCCTTTTTTGTGTGCATGAACATCAATACTATGTACCAGTAAATTCCTCCTTGCATGTTCATCTGTCTGACAATATTTCTCTATGATAATGTTGTTTTATTAAAATTTACTCATCGCCTAACTCTTGTGACCACTGTGGTTCAATACTTGTGGTGTGTGGTGACCTGGACTCCATGGGTGTTCTGTTTAATAAAACGTAGAAGGAATGTGGGAGTCTCCTGCATGTTTTCTTACTTGTATTCTATAGTGAGCCAACATCACACTGTTATCAGATAAAATCTCTTTACTTATTTTTATCTGCTGCCTTTCACTTGATTGAAGAGTATGCTTAAAAATTGTAACAAATGAATTTATACAAATAAAGGTACAATCCTTAATTTCTCTGCCCTATTTTGAAATGAAGAGGCCCTCCCGCAACATTGTTTCTATGGTAGCTTTCATCTGTGTGCGGTAGGGTGTTTGAAAAAAGTACTGAAAAACAAATTATTGGTCACAAATGATGCCATAAAATGTATCTTTTTGTCTGAGCATAAGATTGCAAGCTGCTTCTAAATTAACATTCCTTGGTTATTCATTTTTTTATGCTCCTTTTGAAGTATTTATTAACTTAATTTAGATCAAAAGAAGTTTCCCCTTGTGGTAACTCTAATATTATTGTATTTTTGTTTTCCTTGCAGTCTCTCTTAAGTGATCCAAACCCGAACTCTCCAGCAAATTCTATGGCGGCTCAACTTTACAAAGAGAACCGAAGAGAATATGAAAAGAGAGTGAAAGCATGTGTGGAGCAAAGTTTTGTAGACTAGTGACCACACCATCAAATTTGGCTAAATGGATTGAAGATTTTGCTTAAAAGCATAGTTTATTAGTGATTTTCCCTCTTCTGTGTTACCAAAAACTAAGACAAAAACATAATAAAAATGAGTGTGAAGAGCTACTGAAACGAATCAGTGTTTCTCAGGTGGATTTGCTGGGAGCGATTCTGGAACTTCAATTTGTTTCTAGTGGAATGAGTATTTTGCTGAGCTCATCAAGTGAAAGTGGCAAAATGTGTGGAGTGGTTGTACCAAGTTCTCAAAGACAATCCTCCATTCTCCATTATCATCATATATATATGGCTGGAGTTCACTTACTTGGACTTTTCAAGTGAGAGTTCAAGAAGGTAGCAGTTATCTGTGATAGCTCCAAGGGTAACAGACCTATTAGCCAATGATCCATTTGCTTACTTAAATTATTGCTGTGTGTTTCAATTTCCGCTCCCTTTCAATGTTCACTTTAAATACTCTGTAGCCCTGCTCCTTGTAGACTAAACGTACTAAAATTGCCAATGCAAGTCTCTAAGACAAATTCCTGTATGAATATGTTGTCTGAATCTTGTTCGTTTGAATACCTTATATCATAAAATGATATGATTAGTATCATGAAAAGCCATTTCATGTAAGATTGTACAAATTACATTCTAAAAAAATTTGAGTGGACTATTCATATTGAAGCAACTATTAAGTCCAATTCTTTGATTCAAAACCGATTTAATAAATGTTACCCAGTAAAGAATTTCTCTCTTTCAGAGTTGCTTCAATTTTTCTGCAATTTTTGCGTCTTGCCTTTGGCACTAAGTAAGTAGGCCACCACAAGAACTTGCTTGGCATAAAAAATAAATCTCTTTAGTCTGGTTTTAGTGCCTTTTACAATGGATCAATCTGAGCTGGCTTTTCTTGGAGAGAAAATGGTGACCAGTTGCAAGCAAGTCTTCAAAATTTATTTTGATTCTTTTGTTTTTCTGAGTTAATTTTTTGTTAGGAAAGGGAGCCTGATACAATTTTCAATGTTTCGTGCATCGTAGACTAAAGATATTAACGAGGTGTGGATGCGGCCTCAATACTTGAGCAATGTTTCGTGATAAATGTTATTATAAATAGGTCTTAGCATCTCTGATGTGATAAAGAGAGCTTTCAGTCAGTTGTTTGCCAGTTCAAAACAGAACCAACAGTGTTAAGTGTAAATTGCACTGGTGTATAAAGCTAGACAGCTTGAAGGCAAGCTGGACTTGGTTAGTGCTTGCCTTCAAATGTCTGTCCAATGCCCGACTTTTAACTTCAAGATCTGGTATTCATACTCAGGTACACCAGCTTATTATGGTTTATTTTTTCTATACTATCAGTGTAATCTGACTAGTTTCCTAACAAGTGTTTTGTTTTTCTAAAATATTTTGATTCTGAGAATTTGCCTTGAAAGGTTTTCATTGTCTATGTAACTGCATTGTAAAGCAATGAAATTGTGCACAGGTATCATGTTTTTATTAAACTATTAAGTTGTGAAATGTATGTATATTTCTAGCATATGAATAAATTGATTAAGAACTAATGGTTGTGTTTCCTTCACCTCTGATTTCTACAAATTTCAAAGAAATGCATTTGTCCTCAGCACGTGAACACAGGTGTGATGTTGGCTCCATTGTCTTTCTTCACCTTTTTCTATATCCTTTGGTAGTAAACTAATGTCCTCTTGATTGTAGATGAATGTAAATTGTATAGTTGCTTTTGCGATTGCTGCAGCTGTCAAGTGTCTTTCCCTAAATATTTCTGTACTGTGTTGACAAAATTTTCAAAATTATGTTGCAGTCCCTTCTAGATGAGCCAAATCCAAATTCGCCCGCGAATTCACTAGCGGCTCAGCTTTATCAGGAAAACAAGCGTGAATATGAGAAGAGGGTTGCAACTGTTGTGGAACAATCGTGGTTAAACCATGAGGGCAGGCCAGAGGAGCATCGAGAAGATAGTGTTTAGATTTTATATTATTTATCTGAGGTGTTTTCTCTCAGATGGTTTTTGTTTTGTCACCAATGCAAAAGTTTTGCTTTCCATTTCTTCCAAAGAAAACAATCCGTACTCATTTTTTATTCTTTGTTTGAAAATAGAAGTGTATTTTTTCTTCTAAATGTTTAGAGAGTTACTTGTTATACAACAAATTAATACTCAAAGACTTGAAATGACGAAATACACGAGATTCAACATGACAGAGCCTTATGTACACTTTCAATTCATGAACTTCCTGACACTACTACATCTTCTCCGAGAGCCACCAGACACATTCTAATATTATCTTGGCAGAGGGTGTAGTCCTTGAATGGGGGGACAAGTGTCTCCTCGAGCAGAGACAGGATTTTTAAGAAACGGTCCAGGGCGTCCGCCAGATTCCCCTCGGAGAGGAAACTCTGGGCTATCTTCATCAGACTGTCTGTGTCCTGGTGGCAGAGAAGAAAAGGAAACGACTTGAAGCTTGTGGAGTGGAACAGAGTATTAAAGCTGGCGGTGACTAGACTCACTGTCGTTACAGAGGCTGTCTACAGGGACTCGAGCCCTCGCCCAGGGCTGGCCCTCGCCTACCTGGAGTGCCTTGAGGCCCTTGAGGATGTTGGTGTGCTGCTTGCAGACCCGGCACTGGGCCATGAAGTTGGTGGTGTCGGTGGGCACGATGATGACGTTGCTGCACTTGGCCGGGGAAGTTCCGCCCGGGTCGCAGCGGAAGCGCAGCACCGTGCTCATGTCCATGTCCCTCAGCAGCGGCCAGTCCTCATCGCATGGCTGGCAGTGGCACCTGTAGTCATGCGTGTCAGTGTCAGCTCCAACCAAGGCGCCTGGCGGGTAGGCAGTCCCGGCCTCTGCACGCACGCATGCCGTGCGGGCTGGCCTACCCTGGCTTTCGCAGGCGCTCCGCTCCGCACTCACCGGAACCAGTACTGCTTCTGCAGCCCGTCCTGCCGCTCAGCGCGCGCCTTGTTGGAGTAGCAGAAGCCGTAGTTCTCGCTGACGGGCTGCCCGGGCCGGATGCCCTTGGCGGCGTGGATGACGACGGTGGTGCCGCAGAAGCTGCGGACGACGCCCGGGTCGCACGAGTGGTTGAACAGCGCCAGCGTCGGGTACAGGGCGGCGCCCACGAAGTTGGACGTGGCCGAGTCGTACCGCTTGGGGGCCTTCAGCTCCAGCTCGGACACCTCGTGCACGTTGAACTGCAGCAGCTGCAGCAGCGTCAGCAACCGGCCCCCGGTCGTCAGGAGGTCGGTTCCTGGCCGGGCAGAGGTAGAAGTAGGGCGTCAGCGTCTTCGCTTTGGTGGTTGTCATAGCGGCCTCAGGCTCTGCCAGAGGCACTACGGGAAAACACACACACACACACACACACACACACACACACACACACACACACACACACACCTTCCCCGGCGTGGCCGCTGACCTGCAGGCAGCGCGCCAGGAACACGGCCATGTGTGCGCGGTGCAGCAGGTCCTCAGGCTGCCGCCGGTCCGTGTGGGTGACCAGCGACATGATACGCTCGCTGGGCGCGGCCTGGCGACAAACAGAGAGAATGGCAACTTAAGTCCACTCAGTTTTGAAAGGCACCAAGACCTAAAAAAAAAAAATTAGGTCCCGTGACTTCAGAGGATATTTTTTGGGGTTCACAGAAATGACAATTTTTGCGATTTCTTGACGTTTCATGAACTGAGTATGGTCCACATTGGCATTTTACACTTGTGGGCACGCCCTTGCTAGCTCACCCCCTTGGGCAGCTGGGACACGGCGCGCAGGGCCATGAGGCAGGTGATGGAGACCCCCGAGCTCCATAGCAGGGGCAGCACGGTGCACTCGACGGCGTGGTGCGAGCGCTCGGCCTGGGCCCGGCAGCTGTCCCCGCAGTACAGCACGGCGGAGCAGCGCGGGCACGCCACGGGGGCGCGCAGCCTGCGTGACAGAGGAGACTGTCGTGGGCGCCGTCACCGAGGCCCTCACGCTCAAACACTCGCACGCACCTGCGGAAGCACTGGAAGCAGTGAGAGAGGACTCGCTCCTGCAGCAGCACGGCCACGGCCGGCCTCTCCGTCAGCAGCAGGTCGCCGGCGTTGATGTCGGCGCCGGCCGTCACGTGCCGCCCGCCCTCCTCCTCGGGGGCCTGCTGGAAGGCGAGCGCGGAGGACACGAGGCCGGCGCTGCCGCCGTGCGCGCGCTGCTTGGGGTGCGGGCCGTGCAGCAGGCGGGAGGCCGGCGGCGGCGCCTTGGGCTCGCCCACCTGCGCGGCGCTCAGCGGCTCGTCGCGGACGTCCTTGAACTTGGTGAACATGCCGATCATGATCTGCACGTCCATCTGCCACTTGCGCCGCCGGTCCAGCGGCAGCGGGGAGTCGTCGAGCGCCGTCAGCGTCCGCTGGAAGGCGTCCCGGGCCGCCAGGTGCTGCTTGAGCGCGAGCAGGCACCGCGCCTGCCTGGGGGAGCGGCAGACACGGCACGGGGGTCAGGAGGGCGGCAGGGACACTCGCGGCGACGACAGCACCGCACCGCCACTCACCTGTCGTACAGCTTGTAGAGTAGGTTGCCGGGGTAGCCCAGATCTAGGGCCTGCTGGACGTCCTGGAGGGCGAGGTGGTGCTCGCCGCAGTGGTACAGGGCGGCCGACCGGTTGGCGTGCACGACGGACAGCTCCTCCGAGTCCGCTGCGCAGCATCAAGAAAGGCTGGTTGTGGGTGGTGTTCGAACCCGTGCCATCCCTCTGCTCACCCGTTCCCTGTTGGCTCACCCGGCATGAAGAGGATGCTCTTGGTGTAGAGCCGGATGGCCGTGCGGTAGTCGCCCTTCTGGAAGGCCTTGTTGCCGTCGCCCTTGAGCTGCTTGGCCTGCTCCAGGTCCTTGTCCATGGCCGAGAAGGCGAACGGCGTCTCGTGCGCCACCCGCTGGTCCCACAGCCACTCGAAGCGGGCCCGGTCGGAGGCGAGCCGGGCAAACTCGGCCAGCTCGTCGGCGGAGAGGGCCTCGGCCAGGCGGCGGTGCGCCGCCCGGAAGAAGCCGCGCTCCGAGTCCACGGCGATCGGCATCCTGGTTCTATCTGCTCGCCGACAAGCAGTACATAACGGCCGTTGCTGCTGCTGCTCCCCACGACACTGCGCACGACAGTCGACCGGACCGCCACGCCGGCGTGCACCAGCGCCCTCACCGGCCCGGGAGGGAGGCTATTTATAACGCGAAGAATGGCCGCCGGACGAAGAGGGTGACGGCGTCGTGGCCGTGTCTATGTCGTGCCGAGCCCGAGCCGAGTGTTGAGTGCAGCGGCACGGCAGCGCGCGGATACCCCATGCCAGCGCGTGCTCCGTCGATACCCCGGCCGGGGCGCCTGGATGGGGACAGCATAGGCCGCCCGCCCCGGAGCGGGGTGCAGCGGATTGCCTATGCCCCGGTTCGCAGGCGCGAGGCGCAGCTTGACTCCTGGCTCCCACCATGCTCCCACTGTTTTCTCGGTTTTCTCGCCGCGACGTTTTCCGGATTATTTTTAGCCAGGAGGCAGGATAGGGAGGAAACAGTCACTGATCCAGGCGGGAGGGTCCCTTGGGTCTGAAAAGTGAAGGACGAGCGGTGTGTGCAAGACGTGAAATGTAGTTTGGGCTGCCTATGTTCCAGGCGTGGTGGTGGGGAGGGCGGAGGGCTCCGTTTACCACAGGCAGTTCCCAGCTCGGAGGCTTTTTTAGTCGGTTTCAAGTTATTTTAATGACCCCGTCGCGTGGTTTGTGAACAGTCCTGTCTGTATTCTGTTGTGGTCTTGATTTATTGTATTTGCAAGTACTTATGGTTCACGCGGGAGTTTTGATGTGAAATTGTGAAATCTTAGTTGTGGTGTGTACTGTCACTTGAGGCTACATCTGGTATAGAATAAAAGCTTGATTTAAGTACTGTTTTTTTTTCTTTGAATTTATTAACTTATCTTAGTCCGACATTGCTTGGTTTCCACCAAACACTGTCTTCCATTCAAACAGACCATTCTCTCAACACAATTCTAGATGCACACGTGCATACCTCACATGAACATAAATTGTAATGATATCTGTGTATCAGCAGAAGTTATTAATATGACTAGGAGAGATACAGTGGCTGCAATCAGCTTTCAGAAAATTCTTCACAATCACTCACAGTCACACATAATCATTGAAACATAACAACTAAAACTTTGCCATAAAATTTTTAGTTTTGGCCAGCATGGGAAACAAACATATTAAAAACAATGTTGCAAAGTGGCAATTTGTTGACCACTTCAAAATCACACATGGCAGGAACAATAGAGAACTAGAATTTAGATATCTTTCTAAGTTCCTCGGTAATTTTCAAAGTCTACATATCTATTTTGTTCCAAAATAATCTCATGCCAAATCCATCACAACAACATGAACAAAAATACTGTACATATAAATCTACTGAACATAAACATAAAGACCTATGTACATTCTTTCATAATTTCATTTCCCCATTTTAAAAAAATATTCGCAGACCTGACTGATGTCAACTTCAACAGTCAAGTTCATGGTAAAATATCATAATTTCAATAAGTATGAATGCAAATTTACTATGACCCAAATGTGAAATGTCATCACCACAGTGGTACACACAGTTTTCTTCTAAATAAGAAAATCAAGAAAATCCCTATCTTCATTTTTATAGAAATTCAAAACCGAGAAGTACTAAACAGATCAGGACTTTCTGGTTCTGCATTGACTTTGATATAAAAGTTGGAACCAAGGAAATGATTTGATAAAACTTGGGTGGTGGTTTGTGGCTCCTAAAAAGAGGAACTCAATCTGAACAGGCAATACAAAAGTGACGTTTTCCTTGATCTCAGGAATAAATCCTGTGAAGTGGTCAACGGCACCTGCTTTGGGTATTTGCTGCTCATATTATGTGTAACACCTTAATTTTCACCATCTGGGTAAGCTTTGTACTCTTACAGAACCCATTGACTTCCAGTACTATCTACATTTTACATAAAAAGTACAGTAATTAAGCTATTGTTGAAAGAAAGAAGACATTAACCAATTTAAATTGGTTTCAATGTTATTTTTGGCTAAAACCCAAACAGCTCATTCTTTACTTTTCTCTCTAAAACACGTCACTTTTAAAAAATACAAACAACTTATTGAAGACACTGGTACCTCTTTCTGGATTGTCATCAAACACGAAAGACTTTTTACCAAAATCCAATCTTTCATAAAAACAACCATACAATTGTAAAAGAAATCAATCAACCAAGTGTTTAGAATTGAAACTTGAATAAATATCAAGACTAGAATTCACTATACTTAACTTATCATAGCCAGGCCGGAGGTATTGTTAAAATCAAAATTATGTAAAATACAGTACAATGGATATTATAAAATGGCACGTTGCCGTTCTGTTGACTCACAGTCGACAGTTTCGTTTATAAACACAGCAATATTGGTTCATGGCCTGGCTCAACATCCAATGCAACCATTTACAAAAACAATAACAACAACAACAACAAACAGATAACTTTAGTGTTATCTCTTACAATTTCTAGTTGAGCAACGCTCACATTCTTTAACGGTTTCTTCTTCTTTCCAAAATCAGAATCATCTCATAAAAACAAATAAATACACTACACTCTTAATGCCACACCACAGGCAAAATCCTTTTTTAGAAGTGGCTCTGCAATCAAGAAAAGAAACCTAAACATAGTGACCTGGAAAGTAGTGCATGTCAAGTTCATGGAATGTGTACCCTCCAGTGTTAGCTTGACACACTTATTGTGACCAGCTCCAAACATTCGACAGTTCTTAACAAAGATTTCAAATAAACAACAACATTTACAAAGATTGTGTACAAGTGAAAAATATATTCGTTTCCTAATGTGCTAAGGCCTAGATTTCATTGATGTCTTTGCGTTTCACAAAATCAGAAGGGAGAGCTACATCAGAAACTTTCATTTCCAACCATCCTCACTTCGCTGTTATCTAGAAAAAAGCTCTTAGATTTCGATGTTAGGCATGAAGCATATTTACATAAAACCTTGTGACCGTTCACATGAATAATGGATAAATACTGCAAAATTTTGAATCTTAACATGCATTCCAGCATACAAAATCATGCTGAGACTTGATTCTCTCATAGACATTCTTCTCAATCATAATTTTTTGTTATCAATAAATAGTTAAAAATAAATTATATATGAAATCTCATCCACAAAAACATTTCATCACATATCACAAACTTGAGAATCCATCAATTTTCCCCCCCAAAAAAACCACTCCACAGCAAACAGACCAGGAGGAGAAAAGCAAATCACTGCCAAAAGTTACAAATGTGAAGTGTGACCAGAGAGCTCATAGAACAATACATATGCTTCACTGGACACAACACTACGTGATGAGATACTGGACACTCTGGAAATCAGACCAAAAACAGGGACAAATAAGTCGTTTGTTCCACTGAGCTAAGTTATGAGTATGAGTTATATCTTGATCCAACTTACCTTGAGTCATTGTATTCATGCCACTCATGAGTGTAGGGGTGTTTGCAGTAAGCAGTGTAGTGGCCAGAATAGGTTGTTCCAGAATGGTTGGCAATGCCATAAAGATTGTAGGTACACCCCCGGCCACGGTTGGCGGCATATGCACTCAAGTCAAGACCAGTCAGAGGGAATTCCACAGTGCAGCTAAGTTTCCCTCGGAATCGCTCCATTGGAGAAAATCGCTTCAAATCTGAGGCCAGGCTAAGGAAATACACAGAGAGCGAGAGAAGAAAACAAAAATAAAATAAAGAATCACTCAGCAATAAAATGCAATATTTTTGAGCAGATGGTTTGAAAAAGGATACGAAGTACAAGAATCTTGGGGAACTTCTGGATGGAGAAACTTTTCGTACACTTGCGTCGGGTTTGGCACTTGGCACATGTCTGTGAAAATACAAGAGAAAAGTTTATAAATTTTTCTATCTTATGTTTTGGAAAGAAAGAGAATGTGAATGGCTTACTGGTTTCTCATCGCCATCAAGCACTTCTTCCCGAGTGAAATGTTCAAGGCACTGTTGGAGTCGCAACTGACCAGTGCGTGATGGAATGGGTAAACTCAGATCCCAGAATGGGTCAAAAGTGACTGAGCAATGTCCACACACTGTACACTGGAGGGTTGATTTAAGCTGACCCACAAACGCATCTACCACAAAACTGTTGTCAATCCTGAGGTACCTGCGCCATGATTCGTCAGCCTTCTGATTGTCACTTAAAGAGTCCTCTATGTCAGGAAGAATGTTTGTGGGTCTGTGCTCAACACGGTTCACATCTTCATGCAGACCTGTAGAACAAAGAAATATAATTGCACTGCTCAGTGGTGTCCAGTAAATAAAGCGATGTCATGTAAAAACATTATATTAACCTTCCAGCAGATAGCGCAGAAATTCTTGTGCATCCTGCTGACTGTATCCCATGAACCGTGGAGCAAAATGCTGGATTTGGCCTTTGAATGCTGATGTGTTTATCACTTGTCCTTCACCTGTCCATAATTCTTCAATCATCTTTCCAAATGCTAGAAACAAAGCATTTGAGATTACTCATTTTATTTTTATTTGGGGCCAAATAAATTTAGTTCATACTTCAAGTAGAAAAATGCTTACCTTTCATTAAGGCTCCCTTCATACTAGAATTTGTTGTGTTTACCTCAGACAGGTAAGTCTGCTTCAAGAGGTATTCCAGGAGTGGTCGAGTATTACTCAGGCATTGAATGACAGAATTCATAAAACACTGCAAACAGAAATCAGAAATTCATGAGCCATGACAGATCAGACAAACCTTCCAGTTTCTTTCATTCAATGTGTATTTACTCACAGTATTGCCAATGTTTCTGAGCCCGTTGAGTCCAGACCCCCGAGTTCCATTGGCTGTGGACGGAGCCCGTCTTCCAAGACGAGGAGACTCATAATTGTCCTGCGAAAAACAATTAACACTGAATCAGAACAGTTGCTGGATAGAAAAATAAAATTCCCATACCATACACAGCTATATTCACTATGAATAAAGCATGAGTTGTCTGTGTAGAGTGCTATTTGTCTTTTTTTTTTTAAATCTCGACTTCCTCCCCCGAGGTCCCCAGCAGGGGCCGCTAGGGGCCGCTAGAGGCTGCGAGCTGTCACTGTCACCGGCAGCGCGCAGCGCAGGAGCTCAGGGGCTCAGGGGCGCGAGGATGCAGACCGCGGTACGCACCGAACGACTCGACACCAGCCTGCGAACGAGGTAGGACCCAGGGGTGGACGGGGGCGGGGGCGGGGGCGGGGCGTTGTGCGTGGGGTGCGGCGGGGGCTTGCCGTGGCCGTGCGGGGCCGACGACGCCCCCCGCCGGGTCCCCGACGAGGGTCCTAGCACGAGAGAGGCCAGCGAGGCGGCCAGCAGCACCACCCACACGCCCCACACGGCCCAGCCCGCCCAGGCCCAGGCCCACGCCGACACAGCCGCCTCCAGGCCCACCGACCCTGTCCCCGACCCGGCGGCGGGCGGCGGCGGCGCCGAGAAGGCCAACGACAGCGCCGCGTCCACGGCGTCCACGCGCCGGCTGCCAGCTGATGCACGGTACGCACGCATCGCGATCACCTCGACGTCGGGGAGGTGCAGATGACGTCAGCATGGCAGGCAGCCTCCCCCCTCCCCTCAGCGTTACCGGCGTAACGTAACGTGTCCCGACGGGGCGGCGGCGTTACGGAGAGGAGAGGAGGGTGCGTGCACTTCATCACACCGCGGCCCCGGTAGCCGCACTACCGCCTGCCGCCCGCCGCCCCAAATCCCAGCCCCCGGCCCCCGGCTGCCGCCCCCGGCTGCCGCCCCCGGCTGCCGCCCCCGGCCAGGCCAGGCCGACACCGAGCGCCCCGTGGGCCCCTTAGGGCCGCCGTCCCCACCCTCGCCGCCCGCCACCCAAAATTAGACCATTTTCCCACCGAGATTCGACGCGGACATGACGGCGTCGATTGTGCGGGCGCAGGGGCGGATGGAGTCATCGGGGAGGGGAGGAGGTGCTAAGCAGACGGAGGAAACGCATAGCATCATTGTCATCCCCCGCCCCCTCCACACTCTCTGACGTCCAGCAGCGGGACGGAAAGCGCAGGCGGCTAGCCGTGGGAGCTTGGGCTAAGTTTAACCCTCCCCTCCCCCTCCGCCGCCTACCGCCTGCCGCCCCCGCTGCCGCCGCCTGCCGCTCGCCCTAGGCTGTACTACTGCGCGGACTGCGCCGCCCCCGAACCAAGTAGCCTCCCCCCCTCCCCTCGTCCGCCCCCCACCCCCAGAACCCCTTCTCCTGGCGCTGCCACTATTTTAGCGCAGCGTCGTGATCGCGGTCGGGGTTGAGTACCGGACGGCCGGCCCGGCCCGGCCCGGCCCGGGCGCTCCTTCCTGCGCGCTGACATCCACCAGGACACCTGTCATGCACCCTCATCCCCGGCGCCATCATGCTGGCCCGGAGCTGCCACCCCTCCAGGACTACCTCAGTGTCTGACGGCGCCGCGTCCCCGTCTGCCGCCGCCGCCATGTCGCACACCGCCTCCCCCGCACCCGCGACCCCCGCCGACGGCGTCCCCGTCCGCACCGCGGCCCCGCGTCCACGGATGGACGAGCACCCCGTCGGCGACCGGGGGCGATCCGCAGCAGCAGCAGCAGCCGGGCGACGCACGCTCCCGCTGCGACCCAGTCTCCCACAGACCGGCTGCTAAATCCGTCCGGCACGGCCGGCGGGCGGGTGCGGGAGGGTGCGGGAGGGCGGGTGCGTTGCACAACCCGGGCGGGGGGGGGGGGGGGGGGGTATGCAAACGGAGAGGGGCAGGGGGAGGACGTCACAGCCGCGGCCGATGCAGGGGCAATACGGCCGTCGGCGTCCTCCCGGCCATCGCCCGCACCTTCGGGGGTCGTCCCTAAACACCCCGTCGTTGTCACTTTCGAGCTCGCCGTGGGCGGGGGGGGGGGGGGGAGTATCTCCCAGAATGCTGACGGCGTCACAACATTTATGGGCGACCCCTAAATACGACTCTAGGTGAAACCCTGCACCTCTCCCCCCCCTCTCTCTCTCTCTCTCTCTCTCTCTCTCTCTCTCTCTCTCTCTCTCTCTCTCTCTCTCTCTCTCTCTCTCTCTCTCTCTCTCTCTCTCTCTCTCTCTCTCTCTCTGTGTCCCTCTCTGTCGAATCGAAGGAATACTGTAACGTCACGGACGGAGGACGCGGGGGCTTTCCCTTTCTGACGACGAATATCGACATCGACGCAGCGGACAAAGGGGGTGTGCCGCCCCCGACCCCCACCCCCGCCCCCACCCCCACCCCGGGGGTGATAGTGTGCCGTCTGCCGTGGATGGAACCGATGTGATGGCAGCGGAGAGAGTTAGTGTTGTGTGCACACGATCAACGTAAAATAAGAACAAAATGTTTCGGCTCAAGCTCTTTTGGCAAGCAGGCGGCGGCACTGGCTGCGCGGCGGCGTTAGACACACACACACACACACACAGACACACACACACATACATAGGTTCTGGACAAGCAAAAGGGGAGGGGGGGGGGCTGCCGTATGCATGAGAGACGAGGCGAGAGCGTATAGGAGGGCTGCGTGCGAGTAGTCTAGTATGTCAGTGGCACCACTGCGCCCCCCCCCCTTTCCTGCCGTTGTCTCGTCTCACCCCTGTAAACGCACCCCTTCCCCCTCCCCTCGAAAATCCTTGAGAAAGTGCTCGTGCCGGGACAGGGAAAATGTGACTGCCCCCGGCCGCCCCTGGCCGCCCCCATAGGCATAAAGATAAACAAGTCTCGGCTCGGAACGATAAGCAAAACAGGTAAGGGGTGGGAGGCATGACTACCGTACACCTGAACGTTGCGTGAAGCCACCCCCACACACACACACACACACACACACACACTAACTACCCCTTACCCTTGCTTACTGCCCGTGCTTGCACCCGGCGGGGAAAAAAAAGTATATCGACACACGCACCCCACCCCCACCCCCTTACCCTCGTGCGGCGGGGGAGCGAGGCCCAACCACCCTCTGCTTCCCCCCCCCCCCCCGCAGCACAACCCGCAAAAACTACCAACAGAACTGGTGTTTTCGAACCCGCGCGGTGTGGTTTGGCGGGGAGGAATCGCGGGTGGAGCGGTGGTCGAGGGTTCGAATACGGGCAGAGAAATAAAAAGGTGAGGCCGAGGACACCTCATCCTCATCACGAGTCGAACTGGCACTCCTCACCACTCCACCGCGGCCCGAGCCGAAATCCGAGCAGCGCATAAAATCGTAATAATTCCTTCGATGTAATCTTGTCTGTGATTAAATGCTGACCCCCCCCCCCCCCCCCAACTCCTCTGTGACCTTCGCGCCGACCAATGGCGGCTCTCTGCCAGGTCACGTGACGGGGGGAGCGCACACTTCTACTTTCCAGCCCTCTCCGTCGTCGGCCCCGGGGGGGTACCGGGGGGAGGGGGGGGGGCGTCGTCGGGGGACAAGGCGACGAACGCCGTCGACGCCGAGTCGGCCTACTTCAGCAAGTCGCCATGAAGCATTCATCGGCGGCGCCATCACTCGTCGTGCGTAGTTGCCTCCCCGCCCCGCCCCCTCCCACCCCCTCAGGCGCAGCAGACGACATTGTATTCACCAACCGCAGCGGTGCCGCGCGGCCGCCCTGCCCAGGGAGGGCCCGGCCGTAAGCCCAGGCCGGAAGGCTTCTGTCCCATAGCCAACCACGCGGGGCGTCATGACGTCATCAGCGGACGACCCCCGGACCGAAATCATACCCTCGGCTAGGCTCGGCTGGGCCGGAGGGCAACAAGTGAGAAATTCATGGCACGGATCTGCGCCAGACAAAGGCAAGGCAGGCGGCGGGGTAGGTGTGTGTTGCGGTGGGGGGTGCAGCCGCCCCCCAACCCCCTGGCCTGGCAAGGTCAGCTCAATAGAGGTTTCCAGCGAGGCTCAGACGCGGAAGCTGAAGAAACAAAGGCACTTCCGGAACGGGAACTCTCGGCAGCAAGTATGGATACACAAAGGCCGCGACAAATACGGGGACCAGACTCCGAATTCACTCGAAACCGCCAGTAAAGTTTCCCATAGGCTACCTGCCCCGAGAGTTCCTCAGCTTCCGTTTGCAAAGTCTCATTGGAAACCCCTATCACACACCCCGCGCGCCGTGGTTCGGCCCAGTGAAGGGGTTGTCACGGGTTCAAATACCGGCCAGAAGTGTCTCGTCGGCAACCTTCCACTGCGACGAGCTCGGGGCTTTGGCTTTGGAATCCGCCGTGGAAAACGGGACCGGAAAGACGGGTTTTACTGTGTGGCGTGTACCCTGCGGCAAAGCAGCCTCTGCTGCGTCCTCCCTACCTAGGAAATGTGCGTGTCAGTACGGTGTGGGGCCGGGGGTGGTGGGGGCAGGGGTAGTGGGGGCAGGGGTGGTGGGGGCAGGGGTGGTGGCTAGGGGTGGTGCCCAGGGGTGGCGGCCCGGAGGGGTTGACCGCAGGGGTTGCAGCGGTCGGATGTCATGGTGGGGCCTACGCCAAGCGGTAATGGCCAGCTCGGACCGGCTTAACTTGCGTCGTCGAGCCGAGCCGAACCCTCTGGGACCCGCCCCCTGGGACCCGGGCCCGGGCAGCGGCAGACCAGTATGTGGTTTCCGCCTGACCCTCCCGACCTGAGTCTAGTCCCTCCCCCTCCTCCTCCTCCTCCTCCTCCCTCCTCTTTTCCTCCTCACCGCTCGCCACAGTCAAAACCCACCCCTCGTACTGCGTTGTGAGAACACCGCGGAGATATCCAATAGGGCGTGTGTGGGCGGGGTTAGTCGGGGGTCGCGGGTTCAAATACTCTGCCCACCGGCCCGGCCCGGCCCCGTCCGTCACCGCCCTGCGTGTCTCGAGCAGCTCGCCGCTCCCCCGGGAATATCCGAGCGGACCGTTCTCTCTCTGCTGCGCTGCGCGTTACGCAAGGGGCCGGCGACACCGCCCGTGCGTGCTGCGTGCTGGCCTGGCCGGGCCGGGCCCTGGTTCGATACCCGCCCGCCGCAGCTCTGCGATCAAATTTTCTTGTTTTCGTCCCCTCTCGATCGAACCGAGGCGCAATCGAACCGCGCGCACTCCGCTCCCCGCGCGATCCAGTTCAAGGCTGCCAGCGGGGCGGTGTGCCGGCGGGGCTGAATTTCTCATCACTTTCCCAAAACTCCGGTGCGCATGCGGACGTTGGCGGGGAGTTATAGAGGCGATCTAAATAAATCCGAAAAGGGACGGGGTATCGTCGTCTCTTCCCGGCAAACTAGTACATCCAATCGGGTCGGTAACTGGTGATCATTGTGTCAGCACGGCCACGACAGCAGCGGCGGCGGCGGCGGCGGCGGCGGCAGCAGCAGCAGCCACTGACCACGCGGCGGGGAGGGGTCGCCAGGGCGAGGTCACTGACTACTCGGATGCCCCTGTGGCAGGTCGGGGCGGAAAGGGAGGGGACGTCGTAAATTACGTAATAGCAGCCCCTCCCAATAACTACCCCCCCCCCCCCCTCAGGGGTGACGGATTATTACGCAACTGGTAGGCGCGGACTACACCCGACAGGGACGGAGTCTACAGCCGGCCAGGACTACACGCCGCACAGGCGGAGCTACACCCGGCCGGAGCACAAATCTAGTGGTGCCCCCTGTCGGCGCACTGCGGCACTGTCGGACTACCGCAAGGTCAAAGGCCCGACGATGGCCATCGGCCAGAATCCATTGACCCAGATGGAAATCACTTTGAATTATTTTTGGTGTGTGGAATTGAATTGAATCACACTTAAATTATTACTATATTATTTGTGATTTTTTTAAAAGGATTTTTTTCTTCTTGGGTTGAATTAGTGCAAAAATTTGTTGATTACGCACTAAAGCAGAAAGTTGTTTTCCCCTCGGTTTCCACAGGCCGGAGGCGGCGTTGTGGACTTTGTGGACGGCTCGAAACCACGTGGCCGGGCTGGGGAGCTCCATGCAGCGGGTGGTGGGGGTGGTGGGGGTGGTGGGGGTGAGCGTGGCGGGTGCGTGGTACTTACCGGGTCGGACGTGGCGGCCGCCGAGCCGGCGGGGCCCGGCGACGCGCTCAGGCGCTGGTGCTGGTTGTGGGCCCTGGCGGTGTCCTCGTGGCCGCCGGCCAGCGGCGCCGAGCCCCCGTGCGACGCCCCCGTCGACGCGCCCCCGTTGGCGGTCGTCCCGGCGCCATCCTGGTGCTTGCCGTCGACGACGGGGGCCGGCGCGCTGGCCGGCGCCGTCCCGGAGGCCGTGGCGGAGGTGGCGGACGCGGTGGCGGTGGCCGGCGTGCTGCCCGGGGCGGCGCCGGCGCCCAGGTCGAACCGCTGCCGCAGCAGGGCGACCGACGGCCGCCGGTGGTTGTCGTTGCCGTTGTCGTCGCCGTCGCCGTTGTCCTGGTTGTCCGTGAGGCCGTTGGTGCCGTTGGCGCCGTTGCTCACCCCGCCGTTGGCGAGCACGCTGGTGCCGTTGTTGTTCCTGGCGTCGTCTTCCTCGCGGCACAGCTGCACGGGAGGTGTTATGGTCTGGTCAGCGCGCTGGGTGAGTTGGCTGGGGGCGGGGCTGGGGGCGGGGCGGGCGGGGCTGGCGGGGCTGGGGCCCGAGGGGACACAAGCACCGGAGACGGTTCCGACCAACTCAATCTCGCTGTGACACCATCTCAAAAATCGACGGTATTTTCCTGTGTTCGGTTAGGTTTATTTATTTCTGGCGTGCGCCGGTCTGCTTGTGTCAGCCCTCGGGTCCCCGGGGTTAGCGGGCGTGGCATGGCGCCGCCGTGCCGGCAGCCCCTGCAGGCCGCAGGCTGTCTGTCTGTCCGCCTGTCTGTCCGCCTGCAGGGGCTGCAGCTGGAGCCGCACGGGGTTACAGCAAGGCGCTGAGGCGGCGGGGCGAGGCGAGGCGAGGCGGGGCGGGCGGCGCTGGCGAGCGTCCTTGCAATGCGTCCTCAGCGACACACGGCGCCGGGTGGGTAGGCAACACCGGGACCTGCAATGCACGCGCGTCGTGCGGGCTGGCCTACCCTGACACCCGCAGGCGCCACCGCTGGACTGACTGGGACGTTCTTTACGGAAGACACCCAAGGCATGAGCCGGCATGAGCCCAAGGGGGCGAGCAGAAATGAGCCGGTGTGGCAGTGATAGCATACCCCCAGGGAGGAGGTGCCCCGTGGACACGACAACGGGGAGCCATGTCTACCCTACCCCCTACACGGACACGTGAAGCGACGACTCAGGGGGTACACGACTCCTGAGGGGCCATGACCCCCGGGCGTGGCGTGTCCCTGCGGTCCTCCCTAGGGGCCGGGTCCCCCCACCAACCGACTCCTCAGGGGGTCCACTATCCCTAGGGCCATGTACCCCCCGGGGGGTCCTCAGGGTCCTTAGATCCTCAGGGTCCTCAGGTCCCCAGGGTCCTCAGGGTCCTCAGGGGCCTTAGGGTCCTCAGGGTCCTTAGGCTCCCAAGGTCCTCAGGGTCCTCACGAGCCGCCCGTGGACATGTCACGTGGTATGCGAGCGGTATCTCCCCGCTCCGGCCCGGCTGATGAAACAGTTCCGCCAGCGCCGCTCTCCGCTCGCACTCGCACCGCTCGGGGTTGGTAGGCCTAGTAGTCTCGGGGCGGGCAGCGCGGGCAGCGCGGGCAGGGTGGGCTGCGAGCCGCGATGGGCCAATCCCGTCGCTCGGATCAGGGCGAGCCGAGACGTCAGCCGACCAGCGCCGCGGTCCGCAGCCCGGCCCGGCCCCGCCGCTCCGCCGCCCTGGTTTGCCGACCATGCTTTCGGCTGCTGTCGGCAGAGATCCGTTCTCTGCCTCACCCACCTCCTTATCGCTGCCCGCGGACGACTTCTCCCGGGTGGTGCAGTTGGACTCGGCCGGCTTGTCCTCGCCGGGGATGGGCTTGGGCTTGAGGAAGCGGCTGTGGAAGGGCTTGCCGGTGGAGGTCGTCATGGTGGCCGTGGAGGCCGACGGCGTGGTGCGGCTGCGCGAGTACGTGGTGCCCGTCCTCCCCGAGTCCTCCGTCAGGCTCGAGTGCATTGGCGGCCGGCCCAGCTTGCCGCTCGTCGACCCCGTGTACGCCGAGCCCCGCGCCTCCAGCCGGGACGAGGCCGCCGACGTCGCGGACGTGGTGGAGGACGGCGACGACGAGTCGAGGCCTAGCCGCGACTTGGTGACGGAGCCCTCGCGCTCCCGGGACCGGCTGGTCGAGTCGGAGGCCAGGGACGACGACAAGGACCTGGGCTCCGTGGACCGCTCCCTGGACGTCGAGTACCTGGCCAGCACGTCCTCGGACGTAGAGCCATGGCGGATGGGCCGCGCGGACAGCGAGCTGCAAGCGGGGAACAGAACCGGGGTCAGAGTGTCAGCGCCGCGTCACAGTGCCCCCCCCCCCTCATCCCCGTGGATCCCGAGGGATTCGCCTGACCGCAGGGGGGTCCCCCGGGACCGGCAGGACCCCGGCACACAGGCAGGCATTGCATTCCCAGCCCCCCCCCCCCCCCGTCCCGCCCCGCCACAACCCAGCCTGGCGGCGGCAGCGGAATTTGCAAGCCTTTGATGCGTCCCGGAGCCACGCCCCCCACGTAGAAAAATTATTAGTTGTCACATCAATTTTTGTTGTTGCTTTTGGGACAGTCAGCATATTTGGTTGTGAGAACCAACCATCTGTTTTTTTTTTTTTTTTTTTTTCAATTTTTGCTGACCCAACTGACTTTTGGTTGTCCCAACGAAATCCAACATTTCACGGCTAAATGTGTTGCTTGTCCCAAAATCAACGATAAAATCGTTGTGACAATGAATCATTTTCCCGCGTGGCGAGCAGAGCAGAGCGCCTGACAAGCCGAGGGTAGGCAGCCCGGCCCACACGGGCGCCAGCGGGTTGCCTACCCTCGGCTCGCAGGCGGCGAGGAGGCGGAGCAGCGGCGACAATTCTCCCCTCGACCCAATAAATGGACTAAACCTCGATGGAGCTCGTTGGGATGCTTACCTGGAGGAGAGCCGGTCACTCAGGTAGCGGCTGCTGGGGGTGAGGTCGAGCGAGGTGACGGACGACCGGGACAGCGACGCGTAGCGCGAGGTGGTGGTGCTGGAGTACGAGGACGTGTACACGGAGGACCGCGCCGACGGCGAGGACGGGGCGGAGGGCCGCCGCGCCGCCACGGTCACGGGCATCTTGTACGACCACACAGTGGCCGCGCGTCACCCCGGCGGAGCCAAGGGCACCTCCTGCAACAGGCCGAGAGGGAGGGCGTCGTCAGATCGCGGCCTCGGACACGGCCTCGGCGGCCTCGGCGGCGTTTGTTATTAATCCAGGGCCGCTGTGCTGCTGCCGCTGCTGCCGCTGCTGCCGCGACGGATGGCCACAAACATGAATGCTTCAGGTCGGGCGAAGGCTGCCCCCGCCGCCCCCGCCCCCCGGCGTATCGAGGACGCCGACGTCGCGTGGCGGGTCACGGGGGCCGAGCCGGGGCCGCCGTCATCGAAGGGACGTCGCCGGCTATAAATAGGACGGCGTCGACTCGGGCCTGGCCGCACATTCCCGGCTGGCAGAGGGTTGGGACAGGTCTGGTCAGCTCCACTCCACGGCAGCCGACGGCAGCCGCCCTTCCGGGAGGGGAGGGGCACCCCACCGCCCTCTCGTGGCAGATTTCACACCAGGATCGTTTCCATTCCGCGCCTTTGACGAAAGAGCGAGAAGGCTGTGGGACGGCGCGTCACGGGCGCCATCAATCATTATCACAAGTCACCAGGAGGGGGAGGGGGGAGGGGGCTGGCAGGGCGGGACAGCCGGCAGCAAATGTCAAGCAGTACTTCTCGGCCAAACAGCGCAGAGGAGGAATGGAGAGGAAGGTGGACGCCGTCAGTCAGCAAGTCGTCCCTTATACGCACGCGCTACAGCAATGCGAGAGAATCTTCAGAGCGCACTCGTCCTAGGCTCTCTATTACCATACTCGATCCAAGGTGGACGTAATACACGCTGGTTGGCATGTCTCCGTGAACCACACACACACACACACACACACACACACACACACACACACACACACACACACACACTCGAACCTGGCTTTACCGCAGCTCCCTCCTTTTCCCTCCCTACCCTTTGCTGCTCTCCCTGTAAAGGTCACACGCAGCCGGGCCGGCCCAGCCGGACCCACCAGAAGGTTGAGGCTCTGTATTTTCGGCGGTCGCCATCGCCGGGGACAAAGTAGCGGTGATTTTCGTCTCGACTCGGCTCGGCTCGTTTTTCTGGTCTGGGCGCGACATTGCCGGTGGCCTGGCATACGGCACCGAGCCGCGCCACGCCTGAGATTCGCCGACGGCCATTTCAAGACGGCGGTGAGGTTCTGATCGATAGCAGCACACGGCAGGAATGTGTCTAGCCGACGCCGGTGGCGGGGCGTGGCGGGGCGTGGCGGGGCGTGGCGAGGAGGTACAGCACAGGTGACGGGGCGAGAAGTGCCAGCACCAGTGCCATCTGAGGACGGCGAGCTGCCATCTGGAGAAGTGGCGTCTAGACGAGCGCGCGCGGGAGCGAGAGAGACGGAGAGCTAGGCGGGCGGGAAGTGCAGTGACTCGGCCCACGGAGCGGTGTGCAATTAGGGCGCTGCAACTTGACCTCTGACCTGGAATTACAGAGTGGTGTGGTTCCCCCTAAGCAGCCCGCTGCTGCCACTCGCCGTCGGATGAGAGGTCCTCACGAGGGGTACCTCACTCAAATAAATTAAATGTACGCTCTAAAAAAAATAGTCAGAAAAGGGGTCAGAAAAAATATCAGTAAAATTTTCGAAAATTAGAAAAAAAAAATTAATTTTTTTTTTTCTTTGAGGTACTCTTGCATCGTGGTGCACTTGCATCGCGAGCAATATGGACCGTTCGGGATATCGCTGCACATCAACTACAACACCCTGCGACGCTGGTTGTGTCGAGGACCGGCCATTCATTGAAGCCATTCATTCGAATCGTCATTCATTCAACCGGTCCACCTTATTCTTCCGTATTTTCGCTGCGGCGCGTGGATTCTCCCGCTCTTTTAAATGTATTCGCGGCGCCGCGGCAGATTAGCGCGCGGCTCAGGTGGTCACGTGATGGCGATAAGCCCTCACATAGTGATAAGAGCGAGAGAGAGAGAGAGAGAGAGAGAGAGAGAGAGAGAGAGAGAGAGAGAGAGAGAGAGAGAGAGAGAGAGAGAGAGAGAGAGAGAGAGAGAGCTTTGGCCAAATGAGAGTGAAAGCTTAATTGAGCTTAATAAACTGCAAGGCCATCACCCTCGGCGGGCCCGAGCCAAGACCACGGCGGGGCGGGGCCGGGAGGAGCGGGGCGGGGCGGGGCAGGGCGGGGCGGAGACTCGCGTAATAGTACACAAGTCGGCCGGTGGACGCCTCTGCAGGTGCATGTGGTCGCGATAAGACGAGGCGGGGCGTTCGAAAATTACGTCACGCCAGAAATCAAGACTATCGCGACCAGCAGAGAGAGGACGATAAATGACGATAAGCGTTCCAGGAGCTCCCCGCGTCGCGCCCCACTGCGGTAATTGGCTGCGGGTTCAAATACCGAACTGAAAAATTTACATTATTCACACACACACACACATGCAAATTTATTTTATTTTTCGCAAAATTCACACACGCACAAAAAAAAATCCACGGTTATTCGCGCCCTTGACGGTGGCCAGGCACGCTAAACACAAAAAAAAATCGCGAAAAACGACCAGAGAATGCGCGGCAACGACGTTAATGCAACGCCGGTGCAGTAGTCTCATAGCAGTCCCATAGCAGTCTCATGGCTCCCCTACTGGATCCTGGGCCCCACGAGGGGGCACCAGCGGGCAGGTAGGAGCTCCTGGTCCCCTCCAAGGCCAGCCCAGCCCGGCACAGCCCCCCCAGGCCCCCCAGGCCCCCCATACGCCAATCATGCCGATCGACCCAACAGCTCTCATTCCATTTCTTATCGCACCTCGGATCGCACAGAAGGCAGGCGCCTCCGCCGTCTCTGTGTGTCTCTCTCTCTCTTCCCCTCTGTGTCTCTCTCCTACCCTCTGTGTCTCTCTCTTCCCCTCTGTGTGTCTCTCCACCTCTCTGTGTCTCTCTCTTCCCCTCTGTGTGTCTCTCCACCTCTCTGTGTCTCTCTCGCAGAGAGGAGTAGTTAAATAGTTAGTGAGGGCCGAGTATAGTGGAGAGGGATAGAACTGCTCTGCTTGAGAGAAAAACTGCAGCGGCCGAAACGGGACTCGAACCCGCGTCCGCGGCCCGTGCGTGAATGACCGAGGACGGCAGGGGGCTCGCCCACAGCCCCCGGGGACCCACCGGGGCCGCGCTCGTTCAAGCCCACAGCTGCTGGAGTGACGAGCGGATGCGGAGCGAGCCTGTCTCTCTCTCTCTCTCTCTCTCTCTCTCTCTCTCTCTCTCTCTCTCTCTCTCTCTCTCTCTCTCTCTCTCTCTCTCTCTCTCTCTCTCTCTCTCTCTCTCTCTCTCTCTCTCTCTCTCTCTCTCTCTCTCTCTCTCTCTCTCTCTCTCTCTCTCTCTCTCTCTCTCTCTCTCTCTCTCTCTCTCTCTCTCTCTCTCTCTCTCTCTCTCTCTCTCTCTCTCTCTCTCTCTCTCTCTCTGGGCCCGGCGCCGGGGCGACAGTCTTGGCGCGCCGGCCTTGCGTAGCCTTGCGGGCCCAAAGGCAACGACGCCGACGCTTCGAGGCGCCTCCGCTCCCTCTGACAATTTTCTCACTTTTTATTTTTGCCGACCCGACTGACTTTAAGTTGCCCCAAACAAAATCTTAAGTTCTCACAATTAAATTTGTTGCTTGTCCCAAAAACAACAACAAAAAACAAAAAGAAATCGTTATTTGTGACAAAGCAATAACATTGCTGCGTGGTCGGCCCGCGGTGGCGCCAACGGCCCACCGATGCAGACGATAGCGGGTGCATGCAGACGGGGTGGTCCCGCAGGGGGGCGTGGCACTCCCCCCCCCCCCCCCCCTCCATCAGGGAGCTCTTGACCCCCAGCGGGGCCTCAGCGGTCCGCCCCGCGCCGAGCCAGCACGCAAACCACTGGTAGGTACAACCTGCAACTGCGCGGGAGTGACTCCTAAAAATAACAAAAACACGCGCAGTGCGCGAGTACGGTATTTGAACCCGCGGGCACTTGCAGCAGAGCCAGCCAGGAAGCGAGATAGCGCAGTAATTGGAGTGACCGTCGTCGTGCGCAACACCGCACCGGGTCGGGGCCAAATGCCAGCGGCGGGTATTCGAACCCGGGACCTCGGGGCGTCTGCTTCCTCCAGAGGCCGCCGGAGGGCGCCAGGGGCCGCGCCGTGTCACGTGCGGTATCATTCACAATCGAGTTCCATTGTCGTGATAATGTGATTTGAAGGCAGAGTATACGGGACGGACCGTGCGCTGTCCGTGCACAGGGGGGGGGGGGGGGGTGTATACGGGACGGACCGTGCGCTGTCCGTGCACAGGGGGTGCGGGGGGGGGGGGGGGCGCTCACCCCACTGCCCCCCTTTCGCATCGCCACCCCACGCGCCCCGAGCCCAGCCGGCACAGCCAGCAGCCCCCACCGCGCTGCCAAGTTTGGGTCAGGGTCAGAGCGTTGGTGCAGTGCTGCCACCACCGCCACCACAACCACCACTCGACACTACGGCGGGGGTGGCGGTGGTGGCGGGGGTGGCGGGGCCCGGCCGGGTGCAATGCTCCGCCCTGCTGCGCCCCGCGTGCGAACTGACCGCACAAGCCGCGCTGCCAACTCCTTCAACAGACGGCTGCCAACACTGAAAATGAGCGCCGAAACGCGACGCCGCAGGTGGCCAACGGACCCGTCACTTCGCGTCGCGATCAGAGGAGATGGGTAGAAATCGACATCAAATGGATGGTGATAAATGCGGGGGGAAATGGCAGTAATGCAGCAATAAAAAGGGTGTCGAAATGGGCAGTAGTGGTTGGAATGCAATGTCCGCAGACGGCGTCCGTGAATGGCCATAAATGAATAAAATAAGTTGATTGGACACTTATGGTTCTAATAAAAAGCGGTGTTTACTTTTCGAAAGTGAAAATGAATGAGAAAGAGAAGGAAAGGCGCACTGCGGATGCGGAAAAAAACACCACCGGATTGGACTATTATGATGCCCACGTTCGTCAAAACCTACCATCCAACCCGTGCGTGAGTGTGTGTCTGAGAGCGCTGGAGAGAGGGGGGGGGGGATCTGCGGTCGCTCGCGTGGGATTTTTCCTGCGCTGATGCACATTTCGCCCCCAATATAACGCGATATAAAACCACAGCCTCTCTCTCTCTCTCTCTCTCTCTCTCTCTCTCTCTCTCTCTCTCTCTCTCTCTCTCTCTCTCTCTCTCTCTCTCTCTCTCTCTCTCTCTCACACTCTCTCTCACACCGTCGTCACTCCCACGTCGACGGGCATAACAAATCCACCGCGATTCTTCTAACAAGCGGTCGGATGGCTCACACTGCACACCACTTTCCATTTCATTTCACCGATCTTATTATGTCTGGGCTCCGCGCGGCGGCGGCGGCGGCGGCGGCTGCTGCTGCTGCTGCTGCACCGCGGCGGTATCCCTTGGGAGGAGAAAGAGATCTGAAAGGGAAAGGGTGCGACGGAGAAGGAGAAAGAGGAGGGGGGGGGGGGGGTTACTGCGGAGTATGAAAAGGCCGCACACCGCCGAACGGACAGACAGACAGACAGACGGCCTTCACATGGAAAGGACAATAAAACACATCTAGAGCACCGGCATGACACAAATGAGGGCAGGCGGGCGCCAGGACGATAGGCAAGCGTATCGGAATCCTCCCCTCTCCCTCCCTCCCTCTCTCTTTCTCTCTCGGAGCATTCCATCCATACCTGATAGAAGGCCAGAGCATGACAAGTCGACTCCGTTTCCCTTGTTATCTGCATTAGATGAGAATCATTTCGTTTCGCCCTGCCCACCGTCCGTCCGTCCCTCTCCCCGCCTCTTTATGTTTTTTTTTATTGTTTGCAGTTTATTTCTGATTCCGTGTCAATAATATCCACCCGCGTTCTTGGCAGCGGAAGGTTCACTTGCATCACCGCCCCCCACACACACAAACAGATGCAGGCGCGACGCCCCGCGTGGGAACAGAGGAACGGTGTTGGTGTCGCGACGCGAAAACTACCACCACCACCACCACCACAACAACAACAACAACAACAGCATGACAACAACACGGGAGCGGCTCGTGCGCGGGCACTGCACCCGAGGCCGTGAGCGCCGTGAGCATGGTGAGGCACCGTCAGCCTTGCCGGACTCATCTCGAATGCCAAGACAGGCGGAGTTCGGCTCGGCATCGGCGGCCGGAGATACGTGGGTGCACGCTGGGGCCGGGCCGGGCTGCCAGGCTGCCTCTGCCGGCTGGCGACCTTGAGCGCTTCGCGAAACAGCGAGACGCCAGCGGAGAGATACGAGAGGCAGGCGACGACGGGGGCCTCGAGGGACGCCGACGGCGGCGTACGTACCTCCGGCGCCAGCACAAGGAGGCCGCCTGCGAGGTAGGCAGTCCCGTTGAGCACGCGTGCGCTGCGGCGCCGAGCATTGCCTATCCTGCCGGAGGCCGCCTGCGGGGTAGGCAGTCCCGTTGAGCACGCGTGCGCTGCGGCGCCGAGCATTGCCTATCCTGCCGGAGGCTGCCTGCGGGGTAGGCAGTCCCGTTGAGCACGCGTGCGCTGCGGCGCCGAGCATTGCCTATCCTGCCGGGGGCCGCCTGCGGGGTAGGCAGTCCCGTTGAGCACGCGTGCGCTGCGGCGCCGAGCATTGCCTATCCTGCCGGGCTGGTGGCCCCGCTCCCTCTGTGTGGGACGCGGGTTCGAGGCTCCCCAGGGGCCGCCGTGTGTTTTGCTTACCGTCGTGTTCATCGATCGATCAGGACGACAAAGCGAGGCGGACGGGACGGGCGGGTACCTCCCTGCAGCAGCAGGGCCTGGCAGGGCGCGGCACGGCACGGCACGGCACGGCACGGCACGGCACGGCACGGCACAGCACGGCACGGCACGGCACAGCACGGCACGGCACACGGCGCCCAACAGATCCGCTGTTGTCGCCGCTGCCTGTATCCGACCCGTGTGAATCACTTCAAGATACAGTCAAGTGCACGTTCAAGGCCCCGACGTCACTGCGGTGGCAGCAGCAGCAGCAGCAGCGCCACATGGCTCTGGGAGAGATTATCACCCACCCAGCGCAGGGAGAGAGAGAGAGAGAGAGAGAGAGAGAGAGAGAGAGAGAGAGAGAGAGAGAGAGAGAGAGAGAGAGAGAGAGAGAGAGAGAGAGAGAGAGAGAGAGAGAGAGAGAGAGAGAGAGAGAGAGAGAGAGAGAGAGAGAGAGAGGAGGGAGAGAGAGAGAGAGAGAGAGAGACAGAGAGAGAGAGAGAGAGAGAGAGAAAATTTCATTTTCAAAGAATCATTTTTAAAAAGAGAACCGTCACTTCAATCCCCTGGCCGCGTGCTAGGGGGGTCGGGGTACGCCTCCACGGGGGGTTTTCGGTTTGGCGATCGAAGCGACGCTGGCTGCTGCACGCTAGCACGCGGGTCGGCACGGACCACGCGGCGGCGTTTGAACTAGCGCGGTTTTAATACCGATCCCAAACAGGCGGTGCGCCGCCCACACCGGCACCGGCCCACAGTGAGCACGCCGCCATGTACTCCAGACGGCCACGGGTTCGATTACCGTCGCCGCCGGGTGCACATTTCTGCGCTTTTCTCTCTCTCTCTCTCTCTCTCTCTCTCTCTCTCTCTCTCTCTCTCTCTCTGGTATGCCGCAGAGCTGAGTGTGTGCATGTGTGTGTGTGCGTTCTCCCGACGGCTGTCTGCGATGGCTGCTTGCCCAAAGGAGGCCTGGCCTGCAGCCCGCTCACGCTCACACACACACACACACACACACACACACACACACACAGTGACGCACGCCGGTTAAAGCCCAGCCAGGCTCGCCGCCGCCGGGGACTGGCCGGCTCTGTGCTTCCGGTTGCTCTAGGTCAGCGGGTGGAATCGCTGCTGGAATGCAGCTCGCGGGTTGGCTGTGGAGGGGGGGGGGGGTGCCTTCTGGGGCAGTGCGGCCAGCAGGGCAGCCGTGCAGCCGTGCACCTGCCACCTGCCCGCCTGGGTCCTGGGCCCCTGAGTCCTGGGCCCCTGAGTCCTGGGCCCCTGAGTCCTGGGCCCCTGAGTCCTCGGCCCCACCCGGAAGGCGTTGGTGTGGTGGCATACCGGCGCACACCGGCCACCCGTCGCCCAAAAATATTTTCGCGCGCGCGCACACACACACACACACACACAAAATGTACACGTACAAATTTGATCATAACTCATGTACAGAATTACACATACATAAACTGTGTCTATTATTTTGGGCATCGTTATGTTCAAATTTGTACAGAACGCTGTACATATTTGTACATAAAGTATGCATATATGTGTAATTCTGTACGTGAAGTATGTTCAAATCTCTACATTTAAATTAAGTGTTTAGTGTGCACATTATTTTCGGCGTGGAAATCAACGCAGCAGGCACGATGATCGCATAGATATTTGTGAGCACGCGGGCCATCCACAAAATTACATTCCGTGACACGAAACGTACTTTCCGTCTCAGACACACACACCCCGCGCACACACACGCGCACACGCGCACGCACACACGGGCTGCCGCACTAGGCAAAGGCCGGTCAGTGTCCTCCGGCGCACAACAGCCGCGCATGTGTGCAGTTTTAGTCCCACCTACACTATCCGCTGCCCGAGACGTGTCAGTGTGTGTGTGTGTGTGTGTGTGTGTGTGTGTGTGTGTGTGTGTGTGTCACATCGGTGTGACGACTGTGCGATGTCGTCACTCCATTGTGTCACGCATAACTGACTGGCTGCTGCTGTGTACCATCCTTCCGTCTCTCTCTGTCTCTCTCGTCCCATCTGCCGCATCTCTCTGTTCCTCTCCTTCCAGCAGCAGCAGCAGTGGCGGTGGCGGTCTATTTGCGTGCCAAGTTCCTTCCTATTCTCTCTCTCTCTCTTTCTCTCTCTCTTTTCCGCGATAGCGGAGGGAGGGGAAGGGTCAAAGAAGGGTCACGGGGAGAGAGAGAGAGAGAGAGAGAGAGAGAGAGAGAGAGAGAGAGAGAGAGAGAGAGAGAGAGAGAGAGAGAGAGAGAGAGAGATAGGGGGGTGGGGGGGGGGGGGACTGAAGAGGAACCAGGATGGGCACGGCGAGGGGGAGAGAGAGAGAGAGAGAGAGAGGTAGAGATGGATGGAAAGGGAGAGGGAGGGAGACAGAGATAGGGGGGATCAAGGTCAAACGGCCGTCGCCTACGGACAGCACGCCCATTCGGGTCGGTGGGGGAAGCGGGGTGCGGAGAGGCGAACGGGAGGAGAGGGGAGGGGGGGAGGGAGGGGGGGGGGGGTCCTCCTCTCTACACAGGACCGGCCGACTGCGCCACGGCGGCGGCCCCGACGGATGTCACTCTACGCTGGACATGTTGCCCCGCCTCCTGGAGCCCCCAGCCCCCCCCCCCCCCCCCCCCCCCCCCTGCCCCCCACCCCCCCCCCCCCCCCCCCCCTTCCCCAGCGGGACAAGATAATGACCGCCTCAGCTCTACATACTTTATTTTCCTCGCGTTTTTGAGACTATTCCGTCTGCCCTGCGCGAGGCGAGGACAGCCCGCACCCATTGGGACCACGTGAGGACGGGCGGTCGGACAGACAGACAGACGCACAGGAGCAACGGACCTGCCGGGCGAGTTCTAGACACGTGACTGCGCGACCCACGAGACAGAGTGTTCACTTTCGGACGTCAGTGAAAAATGAAAAGATGAAAATAAAATAATTATAAACGCCGGCCGGCCAGCAGGCAGCAGGCCCAGGCCAGGCCCCGTGGTCCACGGTATGCTGACTGCCGAACCAACCAGTTTTCGTCCGTTAGGAGTCATCTGTCGCCGACGCAGCCGGGACAGGCGGGCGCGAAGAGTACCCACCAATTAAATACGCCTTGTTATTTACAACAACAAAAAACACAACACAGTCGCCGAGCAGAATTTACACAGCCTGGCGGAGGTATTTAAACCCTCGGTGGTATTCAAACCCTCGGTATTATTCGAACCCTCGGCGGTATTCGAACCCTCAGTAGTATTCGAACCCTCGGCGGTATTCGAACCCTCAGTAGTATTCGAACCCTCGGCGGTATTCGAACCCTCAGAAGTATTCGAACCCGCGGCGGCATTCGAACCCTCAGTAGTATTCGAACCCGCGACCGCCAGCCTAGCGACACGGCCGGGCTCGTGGCGGCCCTGCTTATGTCTTCCTCAATTACGGCTCATTGAATCTCACGCCGCCGAGGACCGCCAGGACCGCCAGGACCGCCAGGACCGTCCAGACTGTTCGCACGCGCGACAACCTTTGGCGGACTGCTATTTCGGTGTCGCTAGTTACACCGCGAAAAATAACGAGCGTGTCTCAATTCCCGCAATGGCTCTCCTTCACAGTGTCAATGATTTTGTATAATTTGTTTCAACCACAATTAATTAATTGTTAATTCTTAAATATTAATATTTAAGAATGTCACCTGGGACCCGGCTGTGCTCGACCTTTGGTCTTGAGCCGGGGACGTGGCTTGGAATGTATTAGTCCGCGTCACACATCTTCTCTCACGTACAGTCGCGCGCTACACTCCAAGATATTTGTTTTCCAGACAAGTGTTTTTGCTTTTTGCTGTGCACGGCCGCTGCCAGTTGGTTGATGGGCGTCAGGGTGTTGTACATCACCCTGGGCCCATAACTCGCGCCTAACATGCGGGGCAGCGGGTCCATTCACGAATTGGCAAACTCATAAAGTGCTTTTGATGAACCAACCCCCTCCGCTTATGTTTCGGCACGGCTGCCGCGCCATCCCGACCCGAGTTACGGCCGTTCGCTTTTGGCGCCGTTCGACACACCACATGCGTGAAAGATAAGACAAAGGACCGGGTGCGACGATAAGATTTTCCTGGCCATTGCTATTCTCAAGAGCCAATGTGACATGCGCTCACGATTATGTTTTGCTTTGAAAGTTGCTTTAGACATGGCCTCAACGAGGCTGTCGACGGGGGTGTCGGGGGCAGGGCAGGGCCGGCGGTGGCCGAGCACCGGAGCCGAGGCCACAACCCTCGTCCGCGTGCACCCAACACACGTGCTCGCATAGCAGCAGTTCCGAGAAACCATCCACCATCGTTATTTATTTCTCCAGTCGTACCTCTGTGTCGATTTGCCGTACTCCTTTCAATGAAGCTACACACGTGTTTCCCCTCCCCCTCTCTGACACACACACACACACACACACACACACACACACACACACACACACACACACACACACACACACACGACGCTCGCGGACCGGGACCAGGAAGATGACGGACTCTTCCCATGATGGTCCGAGGAGGCGAGCCGGCACAGACCCCCTCCCCCCCTTTCCCCGTTCCCACCCACACTCCCCCCCCCCTTCTCCTCCTCTGACAATCGCATGGAATGTCAGGCTCTTATGTCATCGCTGGTAAGCCTGCCTGCCGGCCGCCGGGACATGCCATGCGCGGCCGTGTGGCCCTCCGCGGGGCACAGCCCATGCCAGGGGGCACCCCGCCGAGCCACGCTTCTCTCTCTCTCTCTCTCTCTCTCTCTCTCTCTCTCTCTCTCTCTCTCTCTCTCTCTCTCTCTCTCTCTCTCTCTCTCTCTCTCTCTCTCTCTCTCTCTCTCTCTCTCTCTCTCTCTCTCTCTCTCTCTCTCTCTCTCTCTCTCTCTCTCTCTGTGTCTGTCTGTCTGTCTGTCTGTCTGTCTGTCTCTCTCTCTCTCTCTCTCTCTCTCTCTCTCTCTCTCTCTCTCTCTCTCTCTCTCTACAGCCGGCGGTGCCGGCCGGCGCGCACTCGGCCCTCGCACCTCGCTGCCAAAATTATCCCTCAGCGAAACGGACCGAATCCGCGACAACAGAGCGGACTCGGATATACCACGGCGCCGGCCGGTATTCGAACCCGGGAACTCCTCGGACACGGGTTCAAAGCACTGCTCTTCGTTGGGTGCCACCCGCAGACCTCTGGTTTGGGCGAGGTCTGTGCGGACATGTATGGCGCCTGCTGGGTAGGCAACACCGGCCTCTGCATGCAGGCGTGCAGTGCGGGCTGGCCTACCCCGGCTCCTGCAGGCGCTCTCAAGCGCACCGCACCGCGGCCCCCACAACACACTCGCCTCCGCACGCGAAGCGCTGTCCGGCCACACCCGTGCGGGGGGCCGCGGGGGCTCTGCACGCCACCGCCTCTCTCTCTCTCTCTCTCTCTCTCTCTCTCTCTCTCTCTCTCTCTCTCTCTCTCTCTCTCTCTCTCTCTCTCTCTCTCTCTGCTGGAAACACGCGGTAAACAAAAAGCGAGTAGAGCAACCGAACCGCTGACTAGGTCATGTGTAGCCATCCCCCTCCCACCTCCTCCCCGCCTTCTCCGCCTCCTCACCACCGCTATTAATACAGGCATGGACACTTTGCTGTCCACACACACACACACACACACACACACACACACACACACACACACACACACACACACACACACACACGTCATCACCACATCTGTACCTCGAACACAGTGTTACTATGTAACTCGAACACAGTGTGTAACTGTGTAACTCGAACGCACACCGCACAGCGCAAGGCGGATGTCAAAGATCGCACTTGCCTGCCTCGGCTCAAAAATTAGTTGGGGCAACTACTAATCATTTTTCTGCGTTGTTGACCCGCGGAGCGACAGTCCACAGGACATAGTCACAAGCCACTTGGCCGTGCCTGGCCTAGAGGCGCAGCGGGCGCTGCCTGGCGAGCGGACCGGAACTAACGCCGTGTGGCGGCGGCAGCGGCGGGTCCTAAGTGGGAGCTCAATACACAATCACAGCGGCACTTCCCCACAGCAGCAGCAGTAGCAGCGGCAGCAGCGGCAGCAGCGGCCACACGCGCCTGCTGGCCCGGGACGAGATGGGATCGACTGTAAATAACGCCCCCACTCTTTATTCGCCCTCGGCCAGCAGCAGAAGCACCCCGCCGCATCCTGTGTTACATGCGGCCGTGGAAAGCCGCATTGCGGACAAGGAAAAAAGAACAAAAATCTCTGGCCGACGGGCCGGGAAAGTTATTCATCAACTGCCAGTATTCATCACTGCACAAACAATCTTTGTTGCGGAAATTCTGCGGAAGAATCTGTGCAAATAATGCAGAGGAGGTTGCGGCAAAGGAAAAAGAGCTAAGATTCAGACCGTTTATCTTAGGTTTTAGTGTAGGCGATCGGACCTCCGCGATGAGTCTCATTTTCCTTCATTTCCGTTCAAGTTAAAATGACCTTGGGCCGATCCTGATAGACCGTTCCGCACCAAAATATTTGGCCGGGCAACGACGATTTTTTTTTTAAATATTTTTTTTTCCAAAGTTATAATCAAACCAACATTCCGAAAATAGATTTTAAAATTTGCTCGCAGCAGACGTGTCGAGGTTCGTCTCGGAAAGTCTACCACACGAGCGGAGCGGAGCAGAACGGTACTTGATACACCGAGTGGACAGGCAGAGGGGCCGGGACGGGCCGGGCCGGCAGGTGCACCGGCTGTGAAAAGTTTCCAATAACCCCCGGCGGCCGGTCGCTCACTAACGACCCCCCCCCCCCCCTCCCCTCCTCCCCCCGCCGCCCTCAGGGCTAGCAGTGGATGCCGGCGACGACCGCCACTTTCACTTTTAAATCTAAAACGCGTGGACCGGCCCGGTGCGGTATCGCACCGGAGGCACCGGATCGGCTCGGGCCGCACCGGAAGGAAGGCGGCCGGCGGGCGCCCCGTGCCGTGCCGCGGCCGCTGCACGTACTAACGGAACACCTCAGCAGTGATGAATGGAGATCGTTCTTTAATGGACCCCCCCCCCCCCAAAAAAAAAAAAAAGAGAAAAAAATGGTTTTGAAATTATTTTTAACTCGTCGGTTCCAATTTTATTTTTATTTTTTGGCCGCACGAAAGCGATTGAGACAAGAAACCCGCATGACAGGAAGCCGGCGGTTTAAGGGTGGTTCTTGGGGAGCACACGACCAGACAGAGTCCGGGGGGGGGGGGGGACAGTAACAGAATACGCGGGGCTGGCGGTCTGGGCGGCCGAGGGGCGGCACACGACCCAGCAGCAGAAGGCAGGAAGGAAAAGATTTAGGAGGTTTGTGTTGAGAGAGGACGGCCCCGGGGGGAGGGGGGATGAGGGGGGCGTGGGAGGACGTCGGCGGTCTCCCCGGCCCCCGTCGTCGTCGGCCCCCCGCGAAGCCCCCCGCGAAGCCCCCCGCACACCGCGAGAGAGGTCCACTACCCGCGCCGCGACGCGCCGCGACGCCGCCCCGCTGGCCGGCCGGCATATTTTGAGACTCGCCCTCACTTAGTTCGGCCCGGCGGCACGCTCCCCTCCGCTCCTCCCCCTTCCCCCGCAGCAGACGACCCCCGTCGGTGCCAGGAAGACCCCCGTAACTCCAGGCGCGGCCGCAATCCGAAGCACTTCCGTGTTGGTATTGGAACCTGCGACACCGGGACTGTGGCTGCAGGTGCAGCTGTCCCACCGGGACCCCGGGCCGGCCGGCCGGGCCGGAAGGTCGCGGGTTCAACACTGCCTCACACACACACACACACACACACCTTGGGATTCTTCTTCCTCTTCTTCTTATTCTTCTTGACGGCGGTCACCGCCACCACCCCAGGTGGCACCGCCACACCGCAGCAGGCGGCACACACGCACACACGCACACACACACACGCGGCACACTGCTGGCACGTGCACGCGCACGGAACGTGTGGTTCGGAGCAGACGTCGACGCGGAGCTCGGGCCGTCGGGGACCCGTCACGGAGGCCGCCGCAAACTCAACTGAACTGGCGGCGCGCGCGGCTGGCGGCCGGCCGTGCGGAGGGGGGCGTACCGGCCTGGCGACGCCCCCCCCCCCCCCCCCAACCGCTCGCGGGCCGACCTTGCCACGGGACGCCCCCCCCCCCTCCCCGCCCCCTCTGGCGGTGCAGTAGCCAGGGAAAGGGAGGAGGGGGCCCAGAGAGTGGCCGCCGTAGCCGCCGCGCGAGCTGCATTTGAATAATAGACGAATTTAGAGCCCCTTTAAATGATGGAGATGCAGGCAACGGGGGGAGGGGGGGGGGTCGGAGGGGCCGCGCGGGCCGTTTGCGATTCCATCCGGTCTTCCGCCCGAGCTGGACGAGCTATTTTTTGAAAAATTCACGGGCATTCGCCCTTTGTCACATATTACGAAAAATTAATTTTTCTGTAAAGTTAATAATATTAATTGAAAAAAAAAAAAAAAGATTTTGAGAAAATTGAAAAGTTTAGAAAATTGTAACGTTAAGAAAATTGAAACAAATTGAAAAGGATGTGTTTGGTGGTTTTTGAACGCGGGGGGCGGCCCCGGCCCCGAGCGTGTATACCGAGATAACGGCCCAACACAGTCCAGCACATGGGCGTGCGGCAGCGTGCGGTGACATCACCGGCGGGAATAGGCGCCACGCCATTCGCTCGTTCGGCAGCCAATGGGAATGCCCCGTGTCCTGCGCACCGCGCACGCGGGTTCGAACACCACCACCACCACCACTGCTTCTCGCGGAAACTTCCCTTATCCAGGCGCGGTTTATGGCCGCAAAAGTACACACAAACTCCATAACGACCTCCGACGCAGCAACGGAAAGACAAAGGGTATTTGAACCCGGCACTCCCGACCGCAGACGCGAAATCGGCGGGGCCCGCGTTTCGGAATTCCCGGGGTTCGAATACCGGCTGGAGACCGCGAAATTTACCCTCCCCAGACCGCAATCAGGGGGCAATTTTAAAACTTTGGCGATGTCGTTTGGTTTTATGGGTTCGCACAGGCTTTTTTTTGAGGTGCTACGTAATTTGCGAACGCCGCGGGATCGCCACTCGGACCACTGTCACTTTCCGAAGCGGCAGCGGTGGCAGCGGTGGCAGCGGTGGACTTTCTTCCAGTTTAATAACCCTTCTAAGAGAGGCGGCGGTGATCGTGTGGGAACCAGCCGTCTGCTGCATGCCGGGAGCCACGGGACGGGCCGGGCCGGGCCGGGCAGAGCCGGGTGAGAGCCGAGCTGCGTCTCCAAGACAATGTGGGCCCGTCACACAGCGGCAGCGGTAGCTGCGGTAGCTGCAGCGGCGGCAGCCCCCGGCCCTCAGCAGCCCTCAGCCACCGCCGCCACCGTCCGACACCCGCCTCCTCCCATGCGAGACTGTATGCACTTTCGCCGTCATGTTAGCGACTCCTAAGCGCCAACGGAGACGAATTACCCGCACCCGCCCCACGCTCTCCTCTATAACCTCTATTCTCCGCCGAGCGCCTCTATCCTCCGTTAGACCGCGTCTATCCTCCGCTAGGCTGCGTCGATCTTTCATTGGACCGCGTCTATCCTCTGCTTGACCGCCTCTATCGGGCGGCACGAGCTGCATGTTGGACCTGTCGGACACGCGCAAAGCGCGCGCACACACACACACACACACACACACACACACTCTGCGTGGGTCCCGTAATCAATATCACGACAGTGATCGGGCGTCATGCACCTGTTTGTTTGTTTTCGGGGTAGAGAGGGGGGGGGGGGGCGACTCTGAGTCATGACCAATTTTGGGCGATAAAAGAGGGACTTCTGCTTCGAAAACTTGCCATATGATTCCATTCAAGATTTGAGACCTGATTGAGACTCGGCGCTTGATATTTCAGGAGAATGCGGGGTCACGATGATGACCCGCCTCAACGAGTGTTAGGTGTCGCCGCACCCCACGCTCTTATCATTTCGTTATCAGGAAAGGTCACGTGGCACCATTTTCTTTTTTTCTTTTCAATAAATCCCGGTGCCAATAAGCGCTGTGTTACCGTGTCGCATAGCGTAGGAGCGTGGGGTGCGGCTGCACGCTGCAACCACTGGAGAGGTTTTGCACGGACAAGAGAGAGAGAGAGAGAGAGAGAGAGAGAGAGAGAGAGAGAGAGAGAGAGAGAGAGAGAGAGAGAGAGAGAGAGAGAGAGAGAGAGAGAGAGAGAGAGAGAGGGGGGAGGAGAGAAAGAGAGGGAGATAGAGCAATTATGAGCTTCCGGCCCGAAGGCTGGTGTGGCAGTGGTTGTTGTCGTCGGCGTGGTCGCCAAAGCCCTGGCAGCCGCAGCAGCCGCAGCCGGCGCTCGCTCGCTCACACACACACACACACACACACACACACACACACACACGTATGGGCGGCGCTGCGCTGTCCTTATGGGACCTTGAATACACCTACGTCACTTCCGGATGGAAGGCGTCCCGCGCTTATTGGCACACGGTCCAGCCAGCCCCAGCCAGCCCCTCTAGGCTTGCCCTTCCGCTGTATCCTGCAGGCCTCGGCCCGCCCGCCCCGCCCCGCTACAGCGTCAACAGGCGGGCGGCGGCGTTCGGTTGTCACGTGACGAGACCCGCGGAGGACTTTATGGTACGGCAGCCGAGGACTGTAGAACGGCAGCCGAGGACTGTAGTACGGCAGCCGAGGACTGTAGTACGGCAGCCGAGGACTGTTGTACGGCAGCCGAGGACTGTAGTACGGCGGCCGAGGACTGTAGTACGGCGGCCGAGGACTGTAGTACGGCGGCCGAGGACTGTAGTACGGCGGCCGAGGACTGTAGTACGGCAGCCGAGGACTGTTGTACGGCAGCCGAGGACTGTAGTACGGCAGCCGAGGACTGTTGTACGGCAGCCGAGGACTGTAGTACGGCAGCCGAGGACTGTTGTACGGCAGCCGAGGACTGTTGTACGGCAGACGAGGACTGTAGTACGGCGGCCGAGGACTGTAGTACGGCGGCCGAGGACTGTAGTACGGCGGCCGAGGACTGTAGTACGGCAGCCGAGGACTGTAGTACGGCGGCCGAGGACTGTAGTACGGCGGCCGAGGACTGTAGTACGGCAGCCGAGGACTGTAGTACGGCAGCCGAGGACTCTAGGCACTCTACAGAGAGGAGATGCGCACGGAGTGGATGACCCGGCACGGCACACGTGCTAGTGGGCGTCGGGGTGGGAGGGAAAGAGACAGAGAGAGGGGGGGGGGGGGGGGGGCAGCGGGGACCCCGACGTCCGCGGCCAGGGAGACGCTCTGAATCAGGGGGCCCGAATTAGCGAGCCGCCCGCCACGACTGTCCACGCCGAGGGGGCGGCCGTAAGGCACCACAGCGCGCCCCCGAGCCGCCACCGACTGCCCCGGCGCAGGGCCCGGCCATGAAGTGCACGTCCGCGATGAGGCGGCGGCGCCAGGGGCAAACCTAATCTGGCCCTGTCTCGGCACACATGGCGCCTGGTGGGTAGGCAATCTCGGGTGGTGCATGACACGCGTGTCGTGCGGGCTGGCCTACCCCGGCATTCGCAGGCGCTCAGAAGCGCCGGTCCCGGTCCTACACGTTAGAGCATGGAGAGCAGAGGGGTCCACTCGCCCGTGACAAACAAAGGTATCCAGGGTCAGGATATGTAGGTCTGGAACAATCGAAAATTCCTCAATGGCGAATTGTTTCATTTCAGGGGTGGGTGGAAATGGGCCTTTGATGAAAACTCTCGTTCAACGACGCCGACGCAGTCGCCTGGGGAGTGCCATTGCGGCTGATTCAGGTTAGGTGGTCTCGCTGGGGCGTGAATTTTCTCCGCCGTCGTAAACTCACTGGGCGAATTTTCATGACAACTGGCGTAAGTTTCGGGGGACAATGCACGCATCCAGGGGCCTAGCAGTGCGGCGCGCGCGCCAGCCGCGCCAGCAGACGACGGCGGTCATAGCAGACGACGCGACGACGGCTGCCGAGAACCCCAACCCCAACCACCGCGACGAGTCCGCGTGCCGCGCCGCTCCCCGCTGAGGCCGGGGGCCTCTGCCGTCGGCGACCGGGAGCGAGCTGGGGCGCGGCGCGGGCCGGGAACATGAAGCGAACCAAGGCGGAGCGCACGCCGAGGGGTTTGACGTTGGCATCCCCTAACCTCTCTCCGCGGGGGGCGCGCGCTGCTCGGCTGGGGACCGTCCGCCCCTTCGACCCCCGCGCTGGGGCAGCGCGGCCGACGGCGACGTCAAGGTCCGCGTTGGCCGCACTAATCAACCCCCGCGAACCACCCCGAAGGGATCGCTGTTCTCACTCACTCACCCAGAGGCACTTCCAACCCGAGGCCTTGAAGCGCCGCTCGACGGGACGGGCCGCGGCCAGTCCGCGAGATGTACCCCTACAGGGATCAATGCTGGGTGTGCTGCGCTTGGCTGACCGCGCCTGGCCAGCGGCACGAGCCCCCGCCCAGCCCCCACCCGCAGCCACACGCCGCGCCGGGCCCCACGCTGCGCCCCCCAATGAACCGTGGACGCGACCACGACAGCCGACGGCGACCGTAATTTTCGTCGTCACGCGGCGCGATGCAACCAAGGGGAGAGAAATTACCGGCGTCAAAACACGCTCACCTAGTTTCCATTTCAGAGCGATGACGTCACGCGGGCAAAAATGTGCGCCTCCCACCGTACCGAGCACGAGCGCCGACCCGAACTTCCCCAACGCCCCCGAAGTGAGCCGAGCCCCGACCGCGCCCCCTTCCTAAACGCCTTCCAACTTCCGGGAAACGGCGCGAATTTCAAATGCTGACACCAGCAGTGTTTGCGTGAGTTCGTCGGCCGACAGGTCGGCATTTCCCCGTGACAGCATGAGTTTAGTCTGATTCTGGTGTAACAAGGACGGGAATAAATGAATCAAGTCTCCGGGTTCACCAATTTATCTATTTTTCCTCCAAATGGGTAGGAAGATTCCAGAGAATCAAATAATCTAGTAAAAATTAATTTGTAACAAAACGCCACAAAACAGTAAAATGCAATATCAAGACAAGGTAGGCATGATATACAGAGGAATAGCAATCAATAGAGGAATAGCGATCAGGGAATGAATGAAGTATTAAAAATGTTAGCCTGGAGGCCACTTCATCTGTCGGCCACCCAAAACATGGACATGGAGGTGGAACACGGATTGAGCACCATCCCTGCCATTGTTGATAACTGCAATAACAAAATAAAAAATAAAAAAAACTGTCAGCAACCAACTTATTTTTTTCCAGCAGAAATAGGGTACAGAGAACTATTGATGTTACTGACCTAAACGATAGCCATTGTTTCCCAATCTCTCTGTACCCAGCTTGGATGCAGTAACAAGAAGGTGTCCAAGAATCTGGAAGACATCAGATGAAAATTGTTAGATGAAGCCACACAAATGGGAAAATTTGAAGAAGTCACGGTAGGAGTGTGTTAGGCTTACATCTTTGTCTTCTGGCACAACATCGTCCAATGTGGCGATGCGCCTCTTGGGGATCACCAGGAAGTGGGTGGGAGCCTGAGGACTGATGTCATTGAAAGCCAGGCACTGGTCATCCTCGTAGATGATGTCAGCAGGGATTTCTTTGGAGATGATCTTGTCAAAGATTGTTGGCTGGCTCTTGGCCGTGGCACTTGCCTGATTTGCCTTCTCTACTTCTGACGACATTGTGGCTACCTGCAGAGACAAACACAAAATGATAAGTGCTATCACATGACACGCAGGGAGCCAGAGCCGCCAGGGCCGGGTGCTGCAGGAGGGGTGCACCCTTGTCTCATTCTGGAGAGATTACCAAGGGACGACAAACCGACGCCGCAGGCACCACCTTCAGCACAGACTGGAAGGGCCGGCGTGCCAACGAACGTAGCAGAGCGGGTGCCACCAGTGCCATGGCGGGACTGGCACGAATGGACCTTCAAACTGCCAAAATACCTGACATGAGATTTAAGCGTATACTTACTGACTGCTCAAAAGCCAGTGAATCGCAGTGCCGGGCGCAGCTGTCGGCTGTCTGTTTGATCAAAGGTTAGCGCTGGCTGGGCTCCGATGAGCTTTCTGCCTGTCACAAATGACACGCTTCGTTGACGGCATGAACTGGTTCACTGACTTCAGTTTGAAGAAATAAATTGACAATACCTGCCGAGACGTCCGCAAAATGTCCGAACAACTCGCCGAAATGAGCACGATCCACACAGCGGAAGAGTTTAAAAACACGCCGCGGTACGTTTGAGTAACGTGTGACAAGGCGGCAGCAGCGGTGCTGCTCTCACGGCGAATTCGAGAAACCGTCGTCGTTGATCGTGGCTCCGTAGTGTTGAGTTGCTGTGTTTATTGGGTTATATTCTATGGAGAATTTGTGGAAATCGGAGTGTGCCTGGGCCTAGATTTCATTTTGAGAGTGTAATCTGGACTCCAAAACTCTACACAATGATTGTGCCCAATCCTGATGCTCTAAAACAATGGTTAACGAAGGTGCTGGAGCCATTGTAAGTAGGGCATATATCCGTCTGTGGTTACTTAGAGCCTAGGCCTTGTGGGGGGTACCGATGGTTTGAAATTTCGTCAATAGTAAATAATGCTGCTATGAATTCACTAATTTTGCTCCCAAGTTACGGGGAGCCCAACAATTTTGCCGCAGCCGATGCCAAGTCCGTGTAACTTTATCGTCTATTAGTACAGGCAACCTGGCAACAGAAGTATTTACGTTTCTTCCCGCAGTCGTAAAAATTCAATATTGATGCCACCGACTGACATTTTTTCCGCACCGTCACCTCAAATTACACTTAGGCATTGTATGAAATGGTCTGGCGACCCCCCACACTGTTTGTTTTGCCCCGATAGCATAAGCCGCTAACCCCCGCATATTTGGTTATGGTCTATTACACTTGTTCGCTAGGCTCTCAAGGCAACATTGTAAACGATAGGTTCTGAGCGGCGCGAGTATTTTACGTTAATTTATTGAAATCTCATTGAGTTGCACAATTTTATAAAATGTGTGAATGCCAGATTTTTTTTTCTTGTTTTATAACCTCCAAATCATATGTTGTAATTGGGAAAACTTAATAACCTATTTCATTCTGTTCTTCCAACACGCTCTCCCTGGTCTGTTTCGTTGTTACATTATTTTTTTAAATTTCAGATGTGATGCAGACCCAGCAGCATTGGCCAAATATGTCTTTGCATTGGTCAAAAAAGAAAAGCCTCTTCAGGAGCTGAAAGATAGTATGGTGGAACAGTTGGAAGTCTTCCTTCAAAGTGGTTGGTGGTTTGCTCTTATTTGTGGTTTTAAATTACGAGCATATTTATGGTCTGTCACATAATTTATTAATTTCTTATTTCAGAAACCAAACACTTTGTCTCACTTCTGTTCGTTGTCTTGGAGAAAGAAGACTACACCCTCCCAGTTCCAGCTACTATTACTCAGTTGGCATCAGGAGAAAGCCCCACCTCAACAACTGAGGTGGAAGTCAAATCAGAACCACCTGCAGCTCCTGAGCCGCCACCTAAAGTAGTTCCCACAATCCCCACAACCCAGGTATAATTCATAATTATTTTGTTTATTGTGTTACCCACGTGAAACTTCTTGCTTTTTTTTATTCTGGCTTTTCTTTATTTTCCAGATTACAAGTCAACCTACAGTTTCTAGTAGTACGTCAAACAGTGCAAACTCGGCTAGTTTAACACCAAATAATGCCAGTGTGACAAGTGCCACCAACGCCACTGTGGCAAGTGTTGTCCAGGTCAACGGTACATCTACAAATTCTGGAGCTGCACCAAGTCACAGCGTTCGAACATCTCATAGGAAATCGGATTCTGTACGTACCTTATTTCTGTACTTGTTGTCTCCCGCCCATTTTTCTGCCAATGTTTCTAAACGTGTGTTGTCTTGAATTGATAAGGACCGGGATGACAAAGGTCGCAGGTCAACGCGGCACTCCTCCCCTCCTAGAAATAGATCCCGCTCTCGCTCGTGGGACAGGGCTCGCCGCTCACGCAGCCGCGACAGGTTACGCGACCGTGACCGAGACCGCAGCCGCTGGCGTAACAAGTCACCGCCCGCCCGCAGCAGATACGACCGCGACCGGAGGTGAGGCAGTGTCCAACACCTTGACTGCTTCTGCTCTTGTCAGTGACCGCAGCGTTAATAAATCCTTCGGCTTTGTGTTTGTAGGAGGAGCTGGTCCCGAACACGGGGAGGTTCTCGTTCACGATCAAGGTCGCGGTCTCCCCGTCATGGATCAGGGTTCAGAAGTCGGTACCGCCGCTCACCTGTCGGTAGAGTTTCTCTATCACGCTCCAGATCTCAGTCCAATGGTAAGTCTGGCGATTCTCTCTGGAAGTACGTTCATCACCCTCATATTTCTTTACTCACGTTTCCCTTCCTTTTATTGTCATTTTTCAGAACGCAAGAAGGAGCCCCTGTCGGGTACAGCTACTCCAACTCAAGATAGCAACCATGGAGACGAAACTCGAGTCATCAATACGTCACAAACCATACAGAGCGTCGTGAGCCAGGTTCCGAAGCGTCGCTGTAGAGACTTTGACGGTACGACTTCCTGATGCAACGCCCAGGCGTCTACCGCGCCACCCGCAGACTTCCTGAAAATAATGTGACATGCTTTGGTTACAGAGAAGGGGTACTGCATGCGAGGAGACCTCTGTCCGTATGACCATGGAGCTGACCCTGTGGTGCTGGAGGACGTGTCCCTGTCCTCCATGGTGCCCTATGAGGGGGGCCCTGGGCAGCCTGGGGTAGGGCCTCCGGGAGCCGGTGTCCCCAACGACATCGGCGGGCTGCAGAGTGGCATCGCAGTGGCGCCGGCGGGTCATGGCCCGGGTCATGGCCCGGGTCATGGCCCGGGTCATGGCCCGGGGGTCCTGGGCGGCGCGCCGCCTGCGCCCAACATGGTGCAGATGCCTGGGCACATGCCACCCTTCCACCACACCAGATTTCCACCCCCACCACCAGCAGCAATGGGTGCGTTTCTGATGTGTGCCTATAAGTCTGAGCACGACAGGCAATACTAAAGTAGATTATAAAACCTTAACCTTTTTTTAAAAAATTTCAGAATACAATCCTGATGCGCCAAGTATGGAGCCTCGCATGACATGGAGTAGACCTAGGGGTGGAGCAGGTAAGAGGGTGTGCAGAGAAAATTCAGTTGCAGTTGTGAACTATACCAAAATTTAACATTTTAATTTCCTTTCTTTAAATTGAAAACAAAAAGGTATTCGGGGAAGAATGGTCCGCGGGCCGATCCCTCAGCCAAACCCGTACAATCCCATGCAGCACCCACAGCACCCTCAGCACTCCCAACGGGAGCTGGTCTCTGTGCCCCTTAATGACCAGTCTGGGATGATGCATCCTGGGGGTATGGGATACAAGAGGTCAATGCCTCAGGACAACAATCAGAATTACCCAATGCATGGAGAGGTTTGTTTATCTTTTATTTAGAAACTTGAATTCATGCTCTGACCATATACATTTTCTGAACTTGAATGTGTGTTTCCAGACTTTGGCCCTAGATGGACACATGCATATGAAAAGAAGGCCAGGTTTTGACTATGGACGTCTGGGCCCCGTGGGCTCAAGACCCAAGCATAACCATAACCAAGGGAACTGTTCATTAGCTGTAAAGAAAATTCCTCGTGGTGTCAATAACATAACTCACCTGAACAATCACTTTGCCAAGTTTGGTAAAATTGTGAATATCCAAGTGCAGTTTGAGGGAGACCCTGAAGGTGCTCTTGTTACATTTTCATCCCATGCTGAGGCTAACGCTGCTTATAGAAGCACTGAGGCTGTGCTGAACAACCGTTTCATCAAAGTCTTTTGGCATAATAACAATAACAACAACAATAATAATAACAATGGTGCAGCTGGGAATGAGGTAGGTTTATTTGGTTTTGTCTTAATGAATTACTTTTTGTTTACTATGGTACTTTTAATGAGTACCTCAATTTTTGCATACAATTTTATAGCAGGTAAAGGAGGATCCTGCAGCATTGATGAAACCATCTGTAAAGGACAGATTAGGAGCTCCCGTACCACCACCAATGCAAGTCAAAGTTATGAATACTAAGCCGCAGCTTTCTGAAGAAGAAATCGAAGAGGTAAAAACCTTTCTTTTGCTGCACTTTGTTATGCATGAATTTCCAGCATCACTCACGTTAAATGTTTGCCACTTATCTCTTCTGACTTAACTGGCAGATGAGATTGATTGATTTTCTCTTGGGGAAACAAATTTATGTTTAGTCCCGTAATGTTCCTCAGCAACTTTGAAGACTTTGTGGAGATTAGAGGTCTACATAGGTTAAATGAGTGTTTGTTTGTATGGCAATTTCTATGTTTAATGCAGTCCTACTAGATCTTGTATCGTAATACAAACTTAGAAGGATGCTTTGTGTTACTTTACTGAAATCTGTAGCTTTCTTCAATAATGACAAGCGAAATTGGGTGCATAACATAAGAACTGTGCCAATTACTGGAGTGCACATGCACTCACACAAGTGTGCTTGAACTTACTGTTTCGTTTTGGGGAATGGATGTTCAATTCCAATTAGAAGGAACCAGAATTTAAGATGTCCTGTCCAGTCAGACCCCTTGCTAAGATGAGTGTTGTGTTTGCAGCAAGTTTTGATGTCTGGCAACAGTCTGACCAAGACCTTGTACATCAAGAAGGAGATGACTCCTGCGCATACTCCTGCCCAAACCCCAGTGCTAGCTTCTGCCCATGTTAACAAGGTGGCCGTGGCCCAGGCCGTGGCCCAGGCTCAGGCACAGGTGGGTGTGCTGCAATGCTCAGCATACTCGAATCAGTAGTTGTAGTTGTAGTAGCAATATCCCTTCCTGTGTCTGTCCTTTTCTTTATTTTGTGTTTCTGGTTATTTTTAGTTTCAGTTTAGATTCAGTAGTTTTTGATTCAGTTTTGCTTTCTTTTAATTTCACCTCACTTGCTGGTAGTTGGGCCTAGTTTTTTTTTAAACTGTTGTAATATTTACTTTTTCAGTACTTTTTTGTAAGTAGACTGGTTTCATGTAGAACTGTAGTACAGAGAAAATTAGTTTAATTGTTATCTTCACTTGAATGTTTATTTATTTATTTTTTACCTCAGCACTCAAATTATAATTACTTTTGATGACCTTTGTAGTGCATGTGGAGAGCATGAAAGCAGCACAAATATTTTAGTTACTTGTGGGCCTTGTTCCATTCTTTCATAGTTCCATTCCATGATTTATTAATTTTTCCTAACTGGAAATGAAATCCGATGATAGATAACTGCAGAATAAGCCTTTTGGCTGCAATGCTAGTCAATGGTACACCTTGACAACAGGTGGAGTGCCTTCATACTGACTGTGTGGTGAAATAAGAGGTTGTTAGAGACAGGGTGGCCAGCAGTCAGGGAAAATTAAGGGAGATTGACCACTCTGTCAGGGAAAACCATGTTGTGAGCTTGTATGGCTACATTGAATGAAGTCTGGACCGGACGGTCCCCGCCGTCGCTCCCGCCTCTGTCATTCTCTTGTTATGTTTTGGCTTCGTACTGCACCGCATCGCACGCATCCCACTCTCCACCCCACCCACCCCCGCCCCTCACCCGCGTGCTGGCCACCGGTCTTGCCGCACATTTTTCGAACTTCTTCATTCAAAGAAAAGTCAAGGAATTTTACTCTTGTGATTTGCTGTCCACCCTGAAAGAGTAATGTTTTAGAGTGTGAAGGTGCATGTGCATGGTATTCTTTTCAAGATTTGACTCTGAACTGCCCTTAACTTCTATGAAGTCTTAGTTTCCACTGACTCAAAACGAGGTGTTGGCATTGCCACAGTTTAAATTTCATTTAGTAAATGTGTAGTCTTCATAAGTTTAACATGATCTATTTTTGGTTCCAGCAAGCCGCAGCTGCAGCAGCCATGAAACAAAAAATGCAGGAAGTGGCTGCGGCCAAGCAAAATATCAGAAAGAAACAAGAAGAAAAACATCGTGAGGCACTGAAAATCACAGCAGATCTGACAAAACGTAAGCAGGAGTTGTTAGAGAAGCAGCTGGAGCAGCAGAAGCAGTTAATCCAAAGACTTGAGAAGCAAGATAATACGAAAGAGCAGCGTCAAGCTATCTTCAATACCGTCAAGACTTTGCAAGAGAGTATTGAGTCGATCCGTAAAGATTTGTCAGCTGTGGTCAAGAATGCTGCGCCCAACCCTGTTATTAAAAGCAATCCTCCTACTAAATTAGTGAAGCCTTCTGTGTTAACAAAGCCTCCAAACCCAAACCTAGTCAAGAAAACCAAGGAAGAGGTAATTTTTGTTCTATGTTTTCATATTTTTAAGTAAATTACTGTTACCAAACCAAATTATTACATTGCTATGTAATCCACAGACGCAAAGGGAAATTTTGGATGCCGAGCTTGATCTTATCAACAAACAGCAGGAGGGAGGAGACACTGCTGATCTCCAGCGAAAAGTAGCTATCTTGAAAATGGAAGCTGCTAACCATGCAATAGTTCAGACTCCTGTGAAACCAGCTCGTGGCTCATTTAGGACAGTGAGAGGCAGAGGTGTTCCTCGAGCTGCGACTACTCGCAGCACCACGGTGTTCCGCGCTGGGTAAGTTTCTTATCCATTCATTTAAAAAAATCTAAGAACTTCTTGCATTCTTGAATATAACACCATCTGTTTGCAGTGTGCGCAGAGGTGGTTTTACTGGTCATAGTGTTGATCACAGGCCATCGAAAATTCTGGTTTCTGGCTATGATGAAGATGACAAAGTTGATGTCCTAGCACATTTTGCAGTGAGTATATGTTTTACACTCCATGATAGTTTTGTTCTATACTCTTGCATGCACCTTCGTACTAATTTAAAAATTATTGCTTTTCAGCAATATGGAGCCATTGTTGATCATGAAAGTGACGATGCCATACCATCATTGGTGCTGAACTATAAATCCAGGAAAGAAGCTGAGTTGGCTATGACAAAAGGCAGAAATTTCGGCGACAGACTCCTGACTATCACCTGGCACTCAAGTGCTCCAAGGCCAGGCCGTAATGCCCACTCTCACCTTCTTTCCACTGTACATCTCAATTCTCATCAGAGACAAGTTATGATGGTTGGTGATGGAGGACTCGATGATGTTGAGGGACATGTTGAGGATGAGGAGGAGGTAAGTTTCCAGATTTAGACACTAGTTGTAACCGGTTTTCAAGAGCGGGCTTTTTTAACATCCTTTTAATTCCTTAGATTGTGGGATTGGATCTCGAAGCCAGTGAAGAAGCTTTGCTTCTTGATGATGAAGAAGAGGATGAAGATGGTGAAGATCGCAGCTGGCGACGATAGCCATGTGCCTCCAGTGCTCAGCTAGTTGACTTATGTGCTGAGCAGTGCCTTTCCTTAACATCACTTCCAGCAAGTTAATTTTGTTTCATTTTCAGCTTTTTTTTATATTTGAATCACATGAAATTTTAAGTTCACATATGATTTGTTAACTCACTATCACCAACACAAATTTTCACTAATGTAACATGTGTTACATTGTCTCATATGCATCATTATTTTCTGTAATAATCAATTTTCCCCTTTTGTGAATCTTGTTAGGATGGTTTTAGACTTAATCATATTTGACCTTTATTCCTACTTTCCTTCCTTTTTGAAGAGTTTTTTTTTTTCTTTCTTTTTTAAAATTAAATATGACAGTTATGTTGTGATAGCTTGGTTGCATAGTTTGCTGGGAGTGTGTTATGGCCAAGACTGATCTGTGTGTATAGAAATTTGATTGGGCACACCAATAGACATCTTCTTTTGGTCATGTCTTTGTTGAGATACTTGTAGTCATGTTCTACTGGCCCCTCATGTCTGGCTTGCCTCACTGCTTACCTTACAACAGCAGATGACTTGACATGCTGAGCATGCCGTGCAACCATGTATAGTAAGTGATTGTTGCTTTGTTTTTAAGTACTGAAGAAACTGTATTCTTTGTAGGTATGTAAATAATATGAACAAGTGTTTGTTGTGCAATTGTGTTTACTACTTTTTCGCTGTATGTGAAGGAAAGTGATGGTAATAATCTCTTCTCCTGTTATGAAATGTAACTCTGTGCAGAATATGAGGTTATAAAATAAATACCACCAGTGGGGGAAAAACATACACTTTCTTTTCACCAGGTTAGGGATTGTATTGAGTGCTTTCCCATTGTGATTGATTAGACAGACGTGTTCTGTAGCTTTAATGAATTCCATAAGTGCAAGTTGTATGAGTATATGAGCTGGTAGAGGGACAAGTAGTTCAAAAAACATCCCATACTATCATCAGTGATGCAATAAAAGATGTATAATTAACCCCGACCACATTGAGAGCAGACGTTTGCTGTCCAATTTACAGTTTGGTTGTTTTATTCTGTGATCTTTATGGATGCAAGATGTATTAATTTGTCAAAATACAGTTAATTAAGTACTTTGACTGTTCTCCTGGAATTTACTTGCGCAGGAAAAAGACTACAAATGTACAGCCTGAGCTAATCAAAGTTTTGTAAGTCTCAATTTAGTTCTTTTGTTCTGTATTCTGAATTGAAAAGTTGTTTAAATTTTGGTCAGAGGTATAAAGTCACTGCCTTAACTGACTTCGTACAAATTGTCCATATAATATTTACTATCATCATCTCTTTGGATCATTTTAAATGTATGCCTCACTTGCTGGCTCCTGTTCTCTTTTGCCAGGTGCATACTAAGGTAAATTTTAGGACCATCAAGTAGTGTCTTCAGTATTACCTAAGTCACTACTGATTTGATACCTTTATATGTCCCTTATATTTTTCATGATAATTCATCAGAAATTAGATTCTCTTCTACTAATACAGTTTAGTGACTTTCCACATGATTTCGGATTGCTACCTTTGCTTTTTATGTGCCTAACAAGATTTTTACCAACCTCCTCTCATTCACTGATTGTATCAGTGATTTTGCAGCACTGTTCAGTTTTTCTCATTGATTTATACATGAAATGTATTTTACTCTTGCGTATGTGTTTGGTCCTTGACAAGAGCATTGGATTTTGTGTGTATTGCACTGAACAGGGACTTGCATAGTAGTTACTGTCATTGAGGCAGTTTTCAATTTGACTTACCCATTTGCCTTAATTTTTGTGCCCCTCCAATAACATTCTAAATTAGCAATTGTATTATATAGAACATGACAATGAAACCAATTTGCTTGTTTGATCTTCCATTTGTATGCTCAATAGCTGTGGGATTTGGCCCAGAGAGTTAAAGACAGTATTTCTTGAGCTACATTTGTGTAGAAATATTACCTTTTCAAAAGTTAATTTTTATAGTAATGAAATTTTTTGAAACTTATTAACTCCACTGATGTTCTACCCAGTGGTATCGGGAACTTGCCGGGCTTAAAAGGGACCATGAAACTCAGTAAAGCTTTGTACTATCCTGAATAGTGTTAAATATTGTGGTTTTGATTTAACATTTTAGACAGATCTTGTTATCTCATATTCTCATTTTTATCAAAGTTTTAACTCTGGTAGATTTTTACTCTTATACAAGGGTTGGTTTCCTGTTAAAATACATAGTTTCTAAAGGATGTGAAGAAAGAGAATATTGATACTCGACACACTAGATCTACTTAACATCTCTCTTCTTCACTTGCTCTTGCTTTCACTGTGTGATACATTATGAATTTGTGTTAAATGTCTGGGGTTAATTGGGAAACATCACACTGATGAACCTTGTCACTCTGTTCTCTTTGTACGTTTCTTTAAATTTATTGACATTTTATCTGAAAAGATGCCATAATCAAAAGAACAAAATAAAAGAAAGAAAAAAAAAAAGAACATACAAAAGATTTAAAAAGAGAAAATAGTGGAGAAGTCCTGCAGAGTACCTGTCCAAGTTTCAGGCTTCAAGGTTTCCTCAGAAACAAATAAAGTGGTGAGTAGTGTGATGGTAATGCATCACTTGTGAAGCCTGCTTAAAATAGTGTCTATTTATTTCCCTGTACTTCCTACTTCATCTACAAGAAACCTTTTCATATGAGTTGAAATTAAACAAATTACACAAAACAAAGAATATTGGAATGATTTTTACAAATATTATTCACAAAATTGAGTTAAAAACTAACTAAACTCAAGGCCTTGGATTTTCAGGAAAACAGCATTTAAAAGGATAAGGACAACTCATATTACTGCAGATCATTGTTTATAAAAAATAAGTTTGACATCACAGTAAGCAAACAGGGGAATTTGGCTCTCAAGGCAAGGAACATTTAACAGTAGTACAATATTACCCGAGTGGTCTGCTACAAATAGATATGCATCCCTCCTTACAATACTCTTGGTATTAAGTCAAGCAATGCATAATTCCTTATCACAGCCTTTAAAACGTAAACTTAATTAAACAGTTTTCTTTCACATTATTAGAGAGAAATGATGATACGTAACATTTGAATAGTAATTCACATACTACAGAAAATTACATGGACAAATTATCTCTCAAACTTAACAAGCTTGTACAAAAATATGTTTAATCAACCCTCTTTTTTTTTCACAAAAAATGTGAAATCAATATTTCAGTGACCATGAATGACACTCAAATGTGACCTCAATTGTAAAAACATGCTAATTCATACGAACCAAAATCAATCTCAGCATTTCAATTGAAATGAATAAAATTCTATGGAACCTCAAAGTCAAGTCTGTGATACATAACAATATCAGGAGTTGGTAAATTTGACAAAAGAACTTCATAGTCCTATTTTTTAAGAGATGTCATGGATTGATCATAAGATGGAAGAGCATGCATTTAACGTGTTGGATTGTAGCTTAGGTTCCCCCCCCCCCCTTTTTTTTTTTGCAAGAGGAAAATATGCTGCTGCATACAGCTCCTTTATACTGATTCTCGTGTGCATTCATCACCACGAGAGCATCTTATTCCATCAAACAATATATTATGGAAGATAATGGAATTTAAATATTCCTAAACAAAACTTTACAAGCATACAAAATAAAACTGAAGCATGCCATTGATGTACAACTAACAGGAACAACATCAAGAAAATTAGGAACTGGTTGCTACTTTCATTTTATAACTACACAGTGATGATTACTCGTGACATACATTAATGTGGAGACATTGATGAGTTTATCAGTCATCATCTGAAGATTCTATGGTTAGCAGAAAGATCACCAATATTCTTAATATAGTTACTGCTAAGGCTACCTAAACTGTCAACTGTCGCCAGCGGCGCAGGGCCGCACAGCTTTGGTCAGTGACAAGTTTCTGTCATGTCCACCACAACTGTGCGCTTCCAGCCAAACAAGAAGTACCCAACAGCAGATCCCACAACCACTGCTAGGCACAACCAGACATTGTACGTCATGAAAATGAGCATGAGCAGATAGCTGACTATTAACTGGATAATGTGTAATCCAGTTTGCACTAGGTGCTTTTGACTGAGCATCCTGGGCCTGAAACAGTGGGTAAAGCAGATTTTTCAGTGAACATGTGGTGATGTGGTATTGCTAAGTAATCTTTAAAAGAAAGAACCTGGAAATTTTTTAGCTAGGAAGCTAGGAGAAAGCAGAAATTTTTACTCTGGGCAAACCTGAAGGGGCGAGGGGGTAAAAAAAATGTATCATGCTTGTCCCATATCCTTCAATTTTGATCTACATGAGTATAAATTGCAGTATAATGAAATATGATTTGCAGGGTGCTGTGGCAACCAAATTTGTTGTGTACGTAGGTGTTTGAGGTACTCAAAGGTTACAATACGATGGATTTGATAAAAAGCAAAAATAAACAGAAAAATAAGACATGCAAACACCAACTAAACGAGCCAAATTTTCTTTTACCTTGCCATGCAAATATTTTTAGAACCATAAAGGAAATAAGGAATGATTAAATAGAACAAAAAAGGAATGGCTGAATTATTTTTTTAAAAGGTGCACAACTTGTCGAAGTGAGAAAGGGGTAAAGCAATGAATCACTGTAATCTAACTTACGAGTCTTTGCGAACAACTTCACGGACAACACTGAAATTTAACAAAAAAAAATTATGCTGTCACAAATGAAAACTTATATTCTCAAAAAAATCTAACTTGAGAATTCCCAGCACAATTCCCGTGGTTTTCCATGACTCCCTATTGATTAGAAGTTATTAGTTAGACACATATGGTACTCACGTTTTATGATTCTCTGAATCTGGCACTGCATTTTCATCAACAGCTCTATAATGGAGTGTGTTGTAAGTTTTCCACAGCAAATTTTCTCTAATAAAAGAGGAATGCTCACATTAAAATTTCAATTTGTTAAAATGCACCAGAAATGTAGATCCTAAATAAATGATTTCACACCTGTAGTATTTGATGCCTTCATAAATAACAGCAATGAAGAAAATTCCCACACATGATAATAGCATTGTAGATGCTCCTTTAACATCCCATCCATCAAAAAGTACTTTCTCCGACACACCAAAATGAAACTGAAACACAATATCAATCCACATAAGTCATAGAAATTTTAAGGAGAAGACGTTCAGAAATAATTTCAAAAGTATTTAATACCGTCATTGACATGGACATCGCAGAGTGATCCATACTGGAATGGTTCTTGGTTGAGTGACCCATCGCAGAGTGATTCATTTGAGAAGGGCCCATGCCAGAGTGGTCCATGCCAGAGTGGTCCATGCCAGAGTGGTCCATGCCAGAGTGGTCCATGCCAGAGTGAGCCATCGAAGAATGGTCCATGCCTGAGTGGTTCATCATAGAATGGCCCATTGCAGAGTGATTCATCATTGAATGGTCGCTCGCAGCATGGTCCATCATAGAGTGGTCCATCCTCCAATATTGAGCCGCAAGCTGCCTATAAACACAAAGAACAAACAGTCATCATCTGTTATGAGGTTGAAAATAAAATTATCCACTTTGGAAGCAGTGGTTGAACCCTGGTCTTGGCGAGACCGGCATCATTGAGCACGCGGTACAGTGGTACAGTACCGGGCCGGCGAACACCACGTCTCGGCCAAGCTCACCCAATCCAAGGGCTATAAAGTAGGCCAGCACCCTGCTCTACTCTACCCCCTCCCGGCCCGCCCCTTTTCTTAGACCCACGCCCCCTCCCTCCCTGCCCTTCATCTCCCCAGGTGGAGGCCTCTAGAGGACACCCCACCCCACCCCTCCCCAGCACGACACGTCGCTACCCTTCAGCCTTCACCACCACCACCACCACCACCACCACCACCACCACCAGCCAGCTGAGGCTGAGGCATCTGCCGGCGCTTCATCAGAACCCTACCCAGCTTCGCGATCACTGACGCGACGAGGAAAACTCAAAACCCCCGAGCTCTCTCTCCCTCTCTTTTTTTTTTCCGGTGGCGCTGCCGCCACGCGGCTAGCGCTAAATACATTATCAGACCACCACGAGCGCGGGGGCCGCGGGGGCCGCGGGGGCCGCGGGGGCCGCGGGGGCACTGGGCTCAGGAACAGTAGCGAGTTGCGCCCGTGCCGTCCCGCAACTGGACTGTTCACATACCCCGCCCCGCCCCGCCCCCAGGCCACGCCAGTACCGAGCGTCCCGCCAGGGATGACGTTACGTGATTTGCGGACCAGCCATGCTGTGTAGAAGGGACCGTTTGCCCCCCCCGCCCCCACCTGAATGTGCCCCCGAGACACCAGCCCTGGGGATAGTGTGCACCCCCCCCCCCCCCCCCCTGAATGACCGACCCGGGGGGTACACAAACCCTAGGGACCATGTACCCCCCGGCCCCCACACCCTGATGGCCGACTAGGGGCACACTATCCCTAGGACTGGACTGGTGTGCCCCCTAGGGCTTGTGTACCCCCGGCACATGGTCCCTAGGGATCGTGTGCCTGGGACCCATGCCATCACTGCCTCACCGGTCCGGGGGGGGGGGGGGGCCTTCCAGCCCTCCCGGAAGCTCCGGCATCAGCGAAATTCAACGCGACCACCGCGCCACGACGACCGCCAGAAAGCAGAGATGAGTCCATGTTTTTCTGCAGGGTACGGACGGTATAGACTCCAGGGGCGCCACAGGGTAGTCAGTACAGGAGGGGGAGGAAAAGGATATGAGAAGGGTTGCCATGGCAACGCGGCAACGGCATTCCAGGCCGGCATACTGCAGGCACGTCGGTGATGGGGGGGGGGGGGGGTCATCCAGCCAGTTCGCCATTCGCCGCCGAGGGAGAACGGGGCGGGAAACGGGAGACGAATAAAACAATACCAATTCAAAAGACATCCAGCCGGATTTGGTAGCGGTTTTTCTTAGACGGTCGCCCGGGTCGTCCTGACCGGTGCTCCGTCGCCTTTGTCTGGGACCACCGAGAAGTCCGTTCTCTCCGTACAACACTGAGTTAATATCCAAATAAGATAAGCCCAGCCCGGCCCACACGGCCTCGACCTGCCATGAACGGCGGGGGCCAAAGCACAGCTGGTGTCGCCTGTGTCGCCGTGCCGCGCCGTGCCGCCACCTGACAGGTGTGCACGGACGACACCGACTCGATTCCGATTAACTGGCGACAATTACTTAGAGGACCTCCTCCCCTCCCCATTCTCTTGTGTGTACTTATGTACTTATTTGCGCTGTGCCTCTCACGTTTCTAGCTACGGTTGTTCTATTATTCCCTATTTCTAGGTGCAGCAGCTGGTCAAAGCCGGTCAAAGCAAACTCTGCGAACCGCGCGCGATGCGAGGCAGTGATGCGCTGGGCACGGGCGCGCGCGCGTAACCGTGGATTACCAGGAATGGAAATGACGTCCTCAAACTCGTAACCGAAAAAAATCGCGAAAAAAAAACATCAAAAAAGTCCGACATTACGGGGCCGTTCACAAAAATACGCAGTGGGAGACACTTCGACACCCCGTCATGGAGGTGCTCCGTCAACATCATTTCAGGAACGTCCCCCAAACGACTTTGGTCTCGAAATGAATTAATAAGTCACGTAGGTGCAACGCCACATACATCGAGTCGTCGGCCTTCGCTTACTTAGTGTCGGCGGAATGCAGGTGACTTTGACAGGGGAAAGGGGGGGGGGGGGCGACTTCCCTGACGACAGAAGCACGCAATGCACGGCGCGAACTGGAGCGGACAGCGGACGGGGTGGCGGAGAAACGGGGGGACGTGGGAGGAAACGGACACCAAAGCCACTCCGGACTACAGCGCTATACCGTCGCCGCGAACGCATTTAACAGCACATCTGCCCGTCTGTAATATGCAATATGGTGGGCCAGATGTGAGGCTTTAATCTTTCGGCGATGGCCGTACTTTATACGGCGCATGCCGCATTAAAAAATGTGCATTAAAAATGTGCATTACGGAACCAAGTTGTACGTTTAGCAGTTAATCTGTCGGAGGACTTTCCCGAAACAGTTGGCACGAGTGATGCGTCGAGGGAAGACACGCGACAGCGGCAGACGAGCCGAGCACAAGTCAATGGATCGGAGGCCGCCACTGAAATAGCCCGCACTGCGATCGCACTATACACTCCAAAGCGCTCACGGTCACGGGTTCAAATACTGGCACAGACAAAGTAGCGCGCTGTATTCTTTTTATTTTATTTCCTTTGTGTCGTTGGCGACAGAGTTTTTTTTTTATCGACTACACAACGGTTTGACCCCGACCCGGCTGAATCAGCGCCGAAATCTTGACCCCGACCGCGGGCAGCGGACGGGCTGCCGTCACCGCTACCGCTACCGCGCGCACCACCACAAACACTTTCCTCTAGAAAGAAAAACATCCCTCCGCCGAAAAATAATAAAGTACCACAATTAATTATCAAACGATTAAACGGTCAAATCGGAGGCGATGCAATCAACAGGGTCGAAGACTAACGCGACTATTAGGGGCCTCTGATACGCAGGAGTGGGGCCGTGGTGTGGTGCATGGCGGGGGCAAATGGCGATGCACGCGTACGCCGTGACAACAACATAGGTGCGATGAAAGTGCGCCCGACTTATTCTAGGGCCTTGCGTATTTGAGCGGCCTTGAGCTGCGGTCGCTTCTGCCTTCAATGAGAATGAAAGAGTTACAACCATCGCACCCAATTTCGGGCGAAATCTTTGGCCTCGAATTAAATTTTTAAGACCCGGGTTCAACTCGGCCTGGCACCAAGATTTCGAAAGAATATAATGGGGTCACACGCCCCTTTCTGGTCGAAAATGCGGAAGAGGCGAGGAGCGGTGGACGCGATGGGGCCGTGCGAGGCTAGCTCCCTCCCTCAGTTCCTGTCGGAGAACAGTGTGTGATCCTATTTTTGAGATCCTGGCGCCAAACCGAGTCCGACTCCGGTCTCAAATTTTTAATATCATTTATAATATCATTTCATAATAGCATCGTCGCCCGAAACTGGGTGACTCGTTCACTCTCAGAGTATTCTACAACTGGGGACCGCCGGGAGGGTAGGCAGGCCCGCCGCGCGGCTGTGTCTGGAGCGCTCTCCGGTTGCCTACCCACCAGGCGCGCGCTGGGTCCACAAATCACAGGGGACAGCGTTATATAAGTCATTCATGGACGGCGGTTGTTGGACGCCAGTCCGCAGGGCCTTGGCCAGGGCGTGTGCAAACTGCTCCGAGGCAGGGCAGCCTTTGACAAGCTCTAATGGACGTACCCGCCGCCGGACTGGGGCGGGACCAGAGGCTCCTGCTGCCAGACGAAGACAGCACGCACGCACAGCGTTTGACGCGCCCGAGAGAGAGACAGGAGACAGAGGCAGCGGGCACATGGAAAAATCTCACGCGGACAGAGAGAAGGGGGAAGCGGGAAACCGCAGTGGAAACGAGAGTGTGGGGAAATTCTCCCCAGCTCCAGCAGCAGCTTTCTTGTCTTGTTTCTACACGTAAGTGGAGCCCAAAAAGTGGATGCGAATATGTATCCGAATTACGCGTCGGTCAAGTACGTCAGCGGGATGCTGCGGGAATCCCTGCATCCCGGAGTTGGAGCGGGGCGCGCACTGTTAGAAAAATTACAATCACTACTTCAATTTGGTCAAACTACCGATGCTTCGACAATTCGACCAAAAAAAAAAAAATTACAAAAAATTGAGTCAGCTTTATTTTTGTCGTTGATCTTTTCCTTTTTTCGGAGTTGGTCGCCTTTTCCAGGGTTCATCGATAATCTGGAAACGCATATCTCTGCCCGTCTCTCTGTGAGGACCGTGCGCATTGTGGATAGTGGCCACCTTTCACTCAGACTTACGCGGGTGGTGGGAGGGGCCAGCGGGAGCTGCGGCTCCGAGCAGAAAGTCGAGCAATCTTGGAGAGATAGGGAGAGGGAGAGGGAGAGGGAGCGGGAGAGAGAGAGAGAGAGAGAGAGAGAGAGAGAGAGAGAGAGAGAGAGAGAGAGAGAGAGAGAGAGAGAGAGAGAGAGAGAGAGAGAGAGAGAGAGAGAGAGAGAGAGAGAGAGAGAGAGAGAGAGAGAGAGAGAGAGAGAGAGAGAGAGAGAGAGAGAGAGAGAGAGAGAGAGAGAGAGAGAGAGAGAGAGAGAGAGAGAGAGAGCAGTGACCCAGACACAGGGCACCAGAGAGACCAATCGGGAGAATTGGTACCTACACCGCTTGCTGGTAGTACCTAAGAGTAGTACCTCCTTGGAGTGGCCGGAGGGGGGAGGGGGGAGTGAGGGGGAGTGAGTGGGAGGGAGAGGAGGGGACTGCCGGCACGACGTGCCCTTGCCCGCTATGGAGCATGGATGCCGCAATACGGCTCGCTAGGACAAACTAGTCCCCGCGGTACGCATAAAAAAACTGCATATTATGATAAAAGCATGAAATTTTGTGGAGATGTTCCTGAAACCCAATAGAGAAAAATGGCTCGACGACTTTTTTGAAATCTTCGGTGCGAGTCGAGATATTGAACACTTTTGAACTAAGGTATTCGCCCAGTTAGGTAGTTCCATGTAGCTGTTATACTTCCCGATAGGTTTTAGAACCTTTCTTTATACCCCCACATACGGCCCTGATGAATATCAGTATGCTGTTCGATGTTCAAAATTTGAACGTTTTGAACATATTTTGACTAGATTTCAAAGGTTTGAGTGTGATCAGAACTTTCCGGCTAACTGGGCCCTGTTGAAGAAAATACAAACCGCAGCGTCCATTTGACCATCTGTCTAGCTCGTCCTAGACCCACAGTCTATTCAAACCCCGTTAAAACCTTGAACACTTCGAACGTGCAATTTCAGAATTGAGCCAGACAGGTGATCTGGGCGTGTTTTCCGACTGATTTGGTGTCTCTAAAACCTTATCTGGGGTCGGGGTGGACGAATGTCTCACTGCTGCCGTCCGGTACAGCCTGTACCGGCCTGTACAGCCTGTTCAACCTTTGAACACCTTGAACACCTTGAACACCCAACTAAAAATCGTCCGAAAGCCGTAATCCGGGTGTCGTTTCCGACTAAGTCAACTATGCTGGTCACGAATCTGGCATCGTTTCGGTTGCATTGAGTACCAGTGTTCACCCCCGCCCACACCCTTTCGCTGGTTAAAATAGACAAATGGCCCCGGCGCCGGGAGAGTCTGGGCGGGCGGCTACTCCCGCGGGGCAATTGAAAAGAAAGGGCCACCGCTGGCCCCGTTTTCAGCATCGGCGTAAGCTCGGTTTGCTGGCGCGCTGAAAAAAAATATGATCATAAGGGAAGGCTGGCTGTGGCTTCCGCCCCGGGGGTACCCCTTGCCTCCGCCATATCTCCAGGATGTTGTCTTGTGATTTTTATGTCTGCCCGTCGAACATGCCGAAGTAACGCAGCGTGCGACATCTATCAACACTCGTCTCGAGGCTGTTCTAATAATATGGCTGCACTGCACAGTGAACAGCTCGAGGGCAGCGAAGATGTCGCTCGTAACCGCCTGCAGTGAAAAAGTGCTGTGAGTGGTGAGTGAGTGAGTGCAATTAAGTTTCCCTGACAAGTCCACCAAAGTCTACCAGAGACACCTGGCCCAACCTGGCCCCCCGCCTCGTTCGTGCCGCCTGGTCCCTGCAGGCGGTTACGAGCGACGTCTTCGCTGCCCTCGAGCTGTTCACTGTGCAGTGCAGCCATATTATTAGAACAGCCTCGAGACGAGTGTTGATAGATGTCGCACGCTGCGTTACTTCGGCATGTTCGACGGGCAGACATAAAAATCACAAGACAACATCCTGGAGATATGGCGGAGGCAAGGGGTACCCCCGGGGCGGAAGCCACAGCCAGCCTTCCCTTATGATCATATTTTTTTTCAGCGCGCCAGCAAACCGAGCTTACGCCGATGCTGAAAACGGTGCCAGCGGTGGCCCTTTCTTTTCAATTGCCCCGCGGGAGTAGCCGCCCGCCCAGACTCTCCCGGCGCCGGGGCCATTTGTCTATTTTAACCAGCGAAAGGGTGTGGGCGGGGGTGAACACTGGTACTCAATGCAACCGAAACGATGCCAGATTCGTGACCAGCATAGTTGACTTAGTCGGAAACGACACCCGGATTACGGCTTTCGGACGATTTTTAGTTGGGTGTTCAAGGTGTTCAAGGTGTTCAAAGGTTGAACAGGCTGTACAGGCCGGTACAGGCTGTACCGGACGGCAGCAGTGAGACATTCGTCCACCCCGACCCCAGATAAGGTTTTAGAGACACCAAATCAGTCGGAAAACACGCCCAGATCACCTGTCTGGCTCAATTCTGAAATTGCACGTTCGAAGTGTTCAAGGTTTTAACGGGGTTTGAATAGACTGTGGGTCTAGGACGAGCTAGACAGATGGTCAAATGGACGCTGCGGTTTGTATTTTCTTCAACAGGGCCCAGTTAGCCGGAAAGTTCTGATCACACTCAAACCTTTGAAATCTAGTCAAAATATGTTCAAAACGTTCAAATTTTGAACATCGAACAGTCACCAGCATACTGATATTCATCAGGGCCGTATGTGGGGGTATAAAGAAAGGTTCTAAAACCTATCGGGAAGTATAACAGCTACATGGAACTACCTAACTGGGCGAATACCTTAGTTCAAAAGTGGGACTAAACGGCAGGCCCCAGTCTCGCGCGGTACAAAGTCATAACTCTCGAATCAGATTACGTTCCAGCACTACCCTGGAAAATAAAATCACACTTTGCACGGCGGCTCCGCTGAAAGCCGTGTGGGCGTTGCTTAACGCACGTGGCCTTAAGGCAGGGGGCGGTATGTAAGCAGCCAGCCCTGCCCAGCCCACCCCATCAGAAACAGGTCGGCGGTGCAATCGCACCAGAACCCACACAGACGAAAGGCTATGTGCGTTTGACTTTAACGTCTTGACGCACCGAAGCTCAACAAACATTTTTCACTGACAGGCGGCATCGCGGCGGCTCGAGAACGCAACACATTGCGCGCACATATGTCTGTGCGTATCGCGTCTAAACGTCAAAACACGGTCGTGCGCCTCCGAAATCGAGGTTAGACTGCGATTGAGAGAAATGTGCGGCCCAGCGGAGATCGCGGATCGGCTTGCAGTCGCTTACCAGGGGCGAACAGACGGTGACAGCACGTCCGGACAGCGGCTCGTCCAGCAGACGACTGACAGCAGAAGCGAGAGAGAGAGAGAGAGAGAGAGAAGAGAAGAGAGAGGCGGAGCGCAGCGACTGACCGGCCAGCTGACTGGGACAGCCGACAGACCTCAGCGACCAAACACAAACCCACGCAACTCTGCCAAGCGGGCGAAGCAGTTGTCAGGGCTTATCCGATCAGATGCGCCAACAGAATGGCCTGAAAAGTCTCTATGAAAAGCGAGGGCGGATTTTTTAAATTATTTTTTTTTTTTACAGAGGTCGGCTGTTTTAGAGTTTATGGTTTTGTTGGAAGTGAAATAACAGAAGGGTTGTAAAGGGGACAAAGGACAGACGTATCGTCCATTCACAAGTTTCAGCACTTGTCAATGAAAATCCCTTTCCGCGTCCGGACGCATTCTCATTGTCTCATTCTCTGCTTGGCACTGCAAGAGAGAGAAGGACAGTCTGCAGAGTCTGCATGAGTAGTCACTTCTGAAAATGGCGGTGGACATCGGTAAAAACATCAGCGGCTTTTTGAGCCAAAAACAATCATCTGCGAGCCCAGAATTGGCTTCAGAATGGGCCGCACTAGACGAACTGCACACGAAAAAGTAAGTTTTGATACCCTTTTGAGTTCTGCTTCCTCATTGAAGGGATACTCGTCTGCACCGGGTACTGGGACCTGTCAGGCATCAAACATTTCACCTAGCTCTTGTTACTGATTGCAGTCATTTCGGTTGACTGTGTATTCATTGTCCTCATTTGCTCTCCTCCCGAGAATTTCTGGAGAGTCCGATTCTTTGTGTTCAGCTTATGTACTTGTCATGTAGTACATAACCTCCTGCGAGGTTATGTCTCTGTTTTGGTTTTGCTCGTAGTTTATTTATATCTCCATTGTAGTACTGCATTAAAAGTTTTAACTAATCTTGTTTTGACAAGTCTTCAATGAAACATGCCAGTTCTGTCATCCTGTTTTCCCTTCTGTAATCTTTCCATTGATGTCATCAAATTTGATCTCAAGGCATTGTTTAGGTAACAACATATTTTTGTTTTTGTTTAAATCTTCAGGTTGTATCATCAACTGACACTGAAGTTGATGACATTTGTCAAACATCCATCTCTGCAGGAGGGTGAACAGCTGATCGAGTTATATGCCAAATTTATTATGTACATCGAAAACAAGTAAGTTATGGCTCACAATCATGTCTTATTCCTTTCCTACACACCATTTGGCTCCATTTCTGCTCATTGTGTCCTTATTTCAGAATTAACCCTCTGTCATTGGTGGAGATACTGGCTTTTGTTGTTCAACAATACACAGACTGGAAGGAAGCTGTATCATTTTTAGAGAAAATGGAGCCGAAAGTGAAGGGCTGTGAAGATGCAGTTATGCTTTGTAAGGTGTTGGCTGGCCAGATACTCTTAGAAAAGCTGTCGGATACTGTTGCCACAAAGGTATTACTGCTAAATTGATTACATAGTTTAAGTATCATATCTTAATTTGTAAAGATTGCTAAGAAAATTTTATTTTATTTGTAGAAAATTATTGATGATGTGGAGAAAGAGCTAGACAAGAAGGATGGCGTTGGTCCAGTGCATGGCCGTTTTTACTTGCTTGCCAGTAACTACTACCGTCAACAAGGCAAACATGCTGAATACTATCGCACAGCCCTCAGGTACCTGGGATGCGTCAATCTTGATGAGCTCTCATTCAAGGAACAGATGCAACATGCGTTCTTCCTCGGTCTAGCTGCCCTTCTTGGGGAAGGTGTTTACAATTTAGGAGAGTTGGTGAGCCTACCTTCTTCAGTTATTTTGTGGTTGAGCTTGAGATTAGCATTGTTCACCCCTTGTATTTTTCTGCTCTGAATTTTTGTGTTTAGCTGGCCCACCCAGTTCTTCAGACCATGAAAAACACTCCCAATAAATGGTTGGTGGATTTACTACTTGCCTTCAACTCTGGCGACATTGCCAAATTTGATGAAATGAAACCAAAGTGGGCTAGCGTGCCTGATCTAGCTGCTCAAGAACTGAAACTGCGACAGAAAATTTCTCTCCTGTGTCTTATGGAGGTTTGTGATTGAATCCTATGTGCATGCTGCTCTGCTCTTCTCACAACAACTTCTGTTAATCGCCGATCTCCAATTTATAGATGACTTTTAAAAGACCATCGACAGACAGGCAGCTTACATTTGAAGAAATTGCTGCTGAAACAAGGTTACCAGTCAATGAAGTTGAGTTACTGGTGATGAAAGCTTTGGCACAAGGGCTTGTCAAGGGTGCGATTGATCAAGTTGATGGGCGTGTTCATATGACTTGGGTTCAGCCACGAGTTTTGGACAAACAGCAGGTATATATTGCCCTCCCCCACCCGTATGTATGGTTGAACCAAAATTTTATTCCTTCACTCTCTTGCAGATTTCTACAATGGTGAAGAGATTGGATGTATGGTGTAAGGATGTGAAAAATATGGAGCAACTTCTGGAGACTCAAGCGCATGATTTCTTAACATTGTAGTAACCCTGCACCTAGTTTATGGACTGGCTAATTATGGTTTTGATGTAGGTTGTGTCTTTTCTAATTAGTCGACTATGTGGACTGTCATCTCTCATCTGTTTTATGTTTGGCAGAATTTATTTTGTAATTTATTCTGATTCTTGAAACCTTAACTGGTATTAAATATTCTTTTTTGTATAAAATTGAAGTCTTTATTCAGTTACCCTCCTTACAATACACACAATAAATGCATAAACTCAAATCAGGCAGTGGCTGGCATGTAACAAGCGTCACTCTGAATATTCCAGAAACCACTATTATAACAATGTCTTTAGAAATGTAGTAAAAGAAAATATCTTGGAAACACATGATTATCTCCTCTCAATATTAAACTTAACATTTTAGTGCTAGGTTGGAACAAATTATGAGAATATTCTCCACAGGCAGAAAACAATTCTAAAATTACTTTCAAACGGTCAAAGTCGCTTTAAACTGACTAATGGGGTGCTTCTACGTTTTGGAGTAGGCCAGATCAGTTTGTGAAGCACAACACGTGGACCTAAAGTGGCAACATTATCGCCTCTTCCTAACTTGATCAAATTTTTTATTTCTTGCATCTTTCTCACTTGTAAACCTGGTGACAAGGAAGGATTATTGTGAACTTCTTTCACTAATGCATGGGCCCATTTAGGCAGGGTCTCATTGCCGGTTTGGTCCATGATCCACTTCAACTTCAGGAAAAGTGAAGGTAAAGAAAGCATTGCTTTCTGCTTCGGACATGCAGTGGTTGGGCTCACAGGAGATGCCTAAACAAAACAAAAAAAAATAATAAGACGAGAACATATTCTGTAGTACATAAAACCATAAAAAAATGAACTCTTACATTAATGGATGATGATGAAAGAACAACAGGATTTCGTTCTCTATGATGTGGAGTCGGCCAGACTAATTTGGAAAGCACCACAGTAGGGCTTCTCATACATTCCTGCTTGGGAGATGCAGTGGTTGGTCTCACAGGAGATGCCTAAACAAAAAATAAATAAATAAGAGGAGAACATATTCTGTAGTACATAAAACCATAACAAAATGTACTCTTACATTAATGGATGATGATGAAGGAACAACAGGATTTTGATCTCCATGATTTGGAGTCGGCAAAGCCAAGTTGGAAAGCGCCACAGTAGGGCTTCTGATACATTCCTGGAGAACAACAAAATTATTGAAAAATAATGACATGAGAACAATATGCTCTGAGGTGTCTAAAACCAAAAGAGAATGTACTCCTACGTTAATAGATGGTGATGAAGGAACAAGAGTAGGGTTCTTTGAGGCATGTGTGACTTTTACCTGAAATTTAAAGTTACAATAATTAGAGGGATTACATACTTAAGGTTAAAACAGCTATAAGCAGATCACTTACAGGCGAGTCCAGAGTCTGGGTGCTTTGATCTCTAGGTTTTGGAGTAGGCCAGACCAGTTTGTGAAGCACAAGAAGTGGACTTAAAGTTGAAGCCTAAGAGCAAATTTAAAAAAAAAAAAAAAAAAAAAACCTTATGAGACAAGAATAATCCCTAAGAGGTACATAAAACCAATATATGTTCTTACCACTGGAGATAGAGGATTATGCAATTTAATGAATTTGTTAGTTACATGTGACTCCACTGAAGATCGAGTGCGCTTACGGCTCTACAAAACAAATACATCCAGTGTCAAAGACAACTACAATGTAAGACAGAAATATACAACATTCACTTCTTCTCCACAAACCTTTGAAGTAATCGGAGTGTTGTCACTTATTTTGAGATGGAAATTGGGTCCAGGAGTATTGGTAATAATTACATCCTGCTCGTGTAAAGCTCCCTGTAATGAGCAAACCAAATTTTCAAAGTAAAATATGCTATGTAAACTTTGCAACAATAATATGTACCAAATGGAATTAACAGTACACAAGTAATGTCAAAAAGCCAACCATAATGGGTCCTGTCATTGAAGATCCTAATTTTGAAGGGGGATTCTCAGCACTTTTCTTCCCAGACCCAGGCATCTTTGATAAATTGACTTGGTCCTTATCCTGTGCAGAGGATGTCAAAAAGTGTACCTCTCTTTCTAATACTCCCCTCCTCTTTCTAACATTCTTTGGTAATGTACCCACCTTATTTTTCTCCTTTGATGACGATTGTAACATTGAAGTACTTGCAGTTCTCCTGTGACTCTCTCTAAAAGGACTTTCACTGCCACATTTCTGTCTGAGCAAAATTGCATTCTCACCTCTTTTAGAGGTGGGTAATCTTTGTAAAACGACCCTTGGTCCTTCCGAAATCGAAACTTCCTTCCTCTCAGAACGAATAAGGACACCTATCTGGTCCATTTTTCTATACAACGAATCATGCTCTTCAGCATCATATTCTTTCCACTGTTGACGTAATTGTTTTAGAATGGGGACAACCCAGGAAGGGGGAGATTCATTGAGACCTAGATATGAGCACCAGTAATTCATCCAGCCACTAACAGCGTGACGGGTGCCATCTTCCAAAAACTCGCACTCAGAGTCTGACTCCAAAGTATTGTCCTCAAATTCCTCAGCAAGTGTTGTGTCATCACTGACATAAGAGGCTGTTGAATGTTCAACTACCTCACTATGTTCAGAGGATGCTACGACATGTCTGGCACTTTCAGGTTTCTTACAATCTCTCCACTTCATTCTTAACTCATCTTCAACAGATTTTTCAAATTTCTTTGTGTCTTGTTCTGTAAAGGCCCTTAGAAATATTCGCCCAACCACCTGAAAATAAAAATGAATTTTCAGTAATAATGTAAAAGTTTCCGTATAGAAATAGAACTCAATCACCACGAAGATTGCAGAAAACTTACATAGCTAGTCCACATTGTAGACCAATTATGCCAAATTTCATGCCGGAGCCACAAAGACAAGTTTCCTATCTTCTCCATGCATACTTCACACTCATAATGACTTTGGTGCCCCCTTAAGTTGTTATTGTGGGTATAACCTTCAAGCTAAAAAATAAAAAATAAAATAAAAATTAAAAATTAATAAAAATTATTCAGCAGAGCACAATATACCTATCAATTTCAATCCCCAAGAGAAATATTACGGAGATAAAGAAACTACACAGAAAAAAGAAATATCATACCTTACGCTTGAATGCATTGTTAAGCCTGTGGCGCATTTCATGCACCATTAAACGTTTCACATCTTGCAAATTGTGACCACACACTGAACAGATGAAGTTGGAGTGTGCTGCAGTATGCTTCGACAAATGAGTTTTGTATTCTGGTAGAGAAGTGAAACGCACGAAACAGTGTTTGCAGACATGCTCATGAATTCTTGCGTGCCGTTTCAGCATCTCCTTGCTTTTAAATGTTAGGGCACATTTCCCACAATTATACCGAAAGGTCTTCTTATGTTTCTCTGACATAGACTGATACATGTCCACATTGTGACCAATCCACTCTGAAACATCCTACAAGAGCAATATATACATAACAGCGTAAGATGAAACAGTTTGACTATTGATATCACAAGATGAGAAAAAAACAAAACCATTGCAATAAAAAACGGAAGACTCACTTGATTATTGTTGGAATGTGTTTCATTTGGAGGGGTAGCACCTGAGCCGTTCTCCAGCAGCTCATCAGCTCCGGGACCAAATACAATAGGGCATGAGAAACTTGGCTCATAAAACGGATTTCTAATTAAAGTCCTATTTGCCACCTCAGAGGCTGAATCTGTATCTGACGGAAGTTCTGCATCAGCTGTATCAGTGTCTGAACAGTTCTCACCATTCAATGAAGTTGTGTGATCCAAGTTAAAAACATGACACGTTGAGTCTGGAAGAGTATCTGGCACAGCCTCTTCCGACACAGTTTCTCTTCCACGGTCCCTTTCGTCACTTTCGGAGTGAACTTGCACCCCGCTGTCACCACTGATTGATTCAGGGGTTGTCTTAGAGGTGGCCCTCAGAATGTCTCTCGAACTAGTCTCTTCCAAGATTTGTATGTCACTATCATTATCCTTATCACCATCATAAACCTCAGCCAACACGTCCTCTGGGGTCTGCTCTTTGAAGGAGGTATCCATGGAAGTTTCCACAAGTACTGAAGCAGCGTAACAGGCATCATCAAGGGAATGATTTTTCAAATGTTCTTTGTATATTTGTTTTCCGTGCAGAGGAGCCGCACAGTATAGGCACTTGAAAATTCTGTGTTTCTGCCCGTAGTGATTAGCAGCATCATTTGTTCTGAAGAGAAAAATAATTACCATGGCAAAATGTAAATCTTCAGGTCTACTGTGATGACAAGTTGAAGGCTTACCTCCTGAATACATGAGAGCAAATAGTACACTTGATCACATGCTTCTCTTGTTCCATATGTGAGTTTAGCTCATTGTAAGAGTTAAATGGTTGAGAACACTGGACACAGTTGAAACGGGACAACTTGTGGAACTTACTCTTATGTTCGCGGTAGTTCCGAGAAGTAGTGAAAACCTAAGAGAAATATGGTATACAAAACACATAAGACATACTGAGTATTGAATACAAAAAAGAATAAATAAAATGTAAAGACTGTAAATGTGGTCTCAACATACCTTATTACAATCATCCAAAGGACAAACAAAAAAATCATCATAAAACATTACAGCAAGTTCATTGGCATCTTGCACTGGAGACATGTTATCTTCTTCGGGTAATTTAGAGAATGAGGAAGGTCGTGAGGCTTCAATAATTTCCTGTGGGACATATTCTGAAGGAACCTCCACCCATCCATTTTCTGCACCCAGTACTCCTGGATGAGTGTTCATTATTTTTCTAAGGCACCTGAATCTTCTATTTTAGTAAACGGCCATCCGCGGGATCCAAACACCGATTAGGTTCATGTTACTGGTATTTATATTTATCGTCAATAAACATAACCTTGCATACAAGAAAGTTCTCAGAATTCGAATACCCAAGGCGACTAAAATTATTAAATCAGTTCCGAGCTAACAAAGATCCAACTAACCATTAACTGTATGGAAATTGACATTCCTCTATTATGCATCCTTCTTTCAATTACAACATATTAACCAAATAATATCAACAAAAATACAATGGGTTTGGTGGTCATTCGAGCGGGTTTAGGGTTTAGGCGCGAGAAGCGAGAAGGGGATCTCGGACAGACCTGAGGCGAGGCTAGCGAATCTTTCCCGCCGCTCACTCAAACTCTCACTCTCACTGGCTCTCAATGCGCTTGTTTGCTGTCTCTGTCTGTCAAGCCAGAGCGCCACATGACGCATGAAACCAAAGCTGCGAGGACCAGACACCTAGGCTTCCGTAATACGACCCCAATGACAGGTGACAGGTATGCTTGGGTTAAGGTAAGTTAAGGTGGGGGCGGCTGTTCCCTGGAAGGTAGGCAATAAGCGTTGCCAGTAGCCAATTCAGGTGACATCGCCTCCCCCCCCCCCCACTTCAAATGAGCCAACCCACTCATCTGAGGAGAGGGGAGGGGAAATTCCTGCCAAATTCTGGGACCCCGACGGCCAACAGCGGCTGCTTCGTCGAACTCAGCATTCAGTGCGGGAAAACATGTCCTCTCTCACTGCCGCTGCCGCTGTGGCCTGGTGGGCACTGGTCCTGCTCGCTCCCACACACGCGGGCTGTCCCTCGCTGCGCGCCGCGTCGGTAGGTCGCGGGTTCAAACTCCAGCTCGGGTGCGAAAAAATCGAAATATATGAATCTCGGTATGTCACACAGGCCCCGGGGAGCGGAGGTGCGGCGACGGCGGTCATGTCAGCCACCGACGCCACGACAGGTGAGGCTCCGACCGAAAACTACGTGACGGCCGCCGTCCCCGTCGACAGGTGCTACGTAGTTTGTAGACCACACGGTGTTAAGTTCTCCGGACGCCTGCAAAGTGGCCACATCGGCTAGCCCGCAGACACGCGTGCACGGCAGAGTCCAGGCTGCCTACCCTCCGGGCTACCAGCGTTCTCTCTATTTTAAGCAGCCATGATTAATCGACGTGCGAGAGACTCTTGTCGACGTCAGCGGCTGCTTTGAATCTCGCGCCATCGAACCTCCAGGGAAGTGAGCTTGTTGTGTACAAGGCCACCAGTCTGTCACGGTCAAGCCGTGTATAATCTACTGACCCTGTTCTCGTACGCAACACCCTGCCGCTCACACCGGCACACCTTTCATCCGAGCCCGCGTTCAAACTAATCACCCTGGCATTCATTCCCCCTCGGGAAATTGATGGTGTTGTTGTGTCTAACCCAAAAGGGGAGGGGTGAGCGGGGTGGAAACGAATGCCAACCTGAACCCGGACCCGGAGCCCGGAGGGCGGCCCGGCGGGAGGGGGTGGAAGGGGCGGAGGGGTGGGAAGCGTCGTCTGCTGGTGCTGCTACGCGACCGCTGGGTACACACCTTCTGTTTGGGGGCGCTTTCTCGGCACCGCACCGATTTATTGACTGCGCTCGCCTTGGGCTCCCCAGTTGTTATGGAGGCGGGGAGCGCGTCGGAGCCCAGCGAGGCTCCAGGGCTGGGCGACCCCTGGGCGTACGACCCCGAGTTAGCAGACGACATGGACGCCTGCTTCACTGCGTTCGACAAAGACGGGTGAGTCGAGGTTATGGTGACCTACTGCTGTCCTGTCACTGTCCTGGTACTGTACAGCCCAGTGCTCTCTTCCGGGTGCGTCACGTCACCGTTTCGGACATGCTCCTTCACGCCTGTCCCCCTGGACACAGTCTGGTCTGTTGTCGCTTCAGCAACGTAAACTTTGTGGCTCTACACTGGATGCAAAAAGTTTGGCGGACCCTATTCCCAGCAGGGAAAATAAATGTTACTCTAAGGTCATTACCATTTTAGAGACTGACATTTCTTTTAAAGCCCTTATGACATTGATGTCATCTTGACGATGACTTGACATTATGTTGTACCGTGGTTAATGCTGCGACAAGGCACCTGCAACGTGTAAAATTGCACTGGAACTTGTTGAAAAAAGACAGTTTTTAGAAGGCAAAACCTTACATCAAATTCCAATTTTTTTCCAGGGATGGCTATCTAGACCTGAAGGAATTTGGCTCGGTGTGCCGAGCCCTATTTAGAAATGATAAAGGAAAAATTTACAGCCTCGAGCCCAAACAACTCTATGAAATCTTCAACATCTTTGATAGAAACAAGGTATGTATATTTCTTGTGCTGTTTGTGAGTTGTAGGTAGTCATACCTGATGTCAAGATGTATGCGGCGGTGTCGATCGCCTGCGAATGCCGGGGTAGGCCAGCCCGCACGACACGCATGCATGCACAAGTCGGGTTTGCCTACCCGGCGGGCGCCATCTGTACCCGGACTGGCCAAAGTAGGGTCGCCTTTGCGACAGTATCGCAGAGGGAGTGGAAGTTTGGGGTGTTTTCTTGACAATGCTACACGCGCAGACGTAAGCCACCGGGCAAGGCCACATATAGAGATGCCCTCTCCCAAGGGGGAGGGACGGGGCGCGGCTGGGGGCGGGGTCGCATGTCAGGGCCGTATAATGCATCGGTGACCTTGCACTATAAGCCTTCCTCATCCTGTTCGTATCGTATCGGGACGGGAAGGGCTCTGAAGCGAACCGTTAGGCCCGGGAGGACAAATAAATGCGAAGCGAAGGGCGAATAGTAGGGAACGAAAGGAACGAATATGTGTTTTTTCGCATCTCCTTTGGCGACAGCACAAAACTTCACAGTGTACGCGCGCCGTGATCTTCCGTCTCTTTCTACCTTCTCTGCGCCGTCAGTGGACTAGAGAAGGCGCCCTATCACCATCACCTGGTGCCGCCAATTCATCCAGAAGACACACGCTTTCCGGCTTTTCGCAGTGCGACTATGAAATGCATGTAAACTCAAAACGGAGACAAATGCTTGCGCCATCCCGAAATCCAGACGCGGTTTCGGAAATTGCCGCAGCCCAATTTGCGGACCGGAGTATGCAGCCGCAATTGCCGAGGCACCGCTTTGTTCGCAATCTGCATAGCAATTTTCCTTGTACGCGATATGCCGTTGTGTTATCAGCCTAGGCCGCGAACGCGATGCTTCCGGCCAGTCGAACTGGTTTTTTTTTTATCTCTGTTTTTTTCCTCCTTGCGTTGTCCTTTGGCGTCTGCCAATGTCGGCCAAGCTTTGTGTCGCACTGCCCTGACGTAAGGATGTATATAGGAGCCTGTATACATACTTACCGTAACGGCAAAATCTAAAAACTTTAATTTTAAAAAGTACCAAATACGTCGTCAGAGACACCAAGTGACGAGTAAGTCGTCGCCTAAATTTTTTTGAGAAAACAGCTGGCAAATGCTGTCTTCTTGCAGTTTGCTTAAATGTAACATGCAGGTAAAAAAAATCACACCACTCTCACAAGTGGGCATTTTATCCTAAACTTTCTAAATTGCTACTTTTTTTTGTATATTTTTTTTACCTTTTGTGATTTAATTTCTATCTTGATTTTTTGCCCTGCACTTGCCCTACTTATTCAGTTCCTCGCGCGGCAATTTCCGGCTCCGAAATTAGCTCTTCCGGAAACTGAACGGGCGGCACACGATCGCACACGATGCACTTCCGTTACAGAAAGGTGGGAGCCGCTGACGGTGACCTGATTGGCCTGTTTCAGGACGGCTACATCGACAGGGAGGAGTTCACCCGCTGCTGGAACCAGTGGATAAAGACGGTGAGTTTCTCATCACACACAAACGGGAAACCTTTCGCCGGGATGTTGGCCTTCCGGTGAGGGGCGCGGAAACGGAAAGGAAGAGAACGCCGCTCTCGGGCCGGAAACCCCTGAGAGGTAGGGCGTGTCTGCCACTTCCGTTTGGGAATTCGTTAACCGCGCGGGGATGAGAAATATGTCGTGGGAATGTCGAAAACTGCCGCGCTCACGACAGGGAGCCGCGGGCAGCGCCCGGATCAAACCGGATCAAACCGGATCAAACCGGCCGAAATCTGTGCCTGCCGCACCGCCGCCCTCCATTGCCCCTTCTCTCTGTCTGTGTCTCTCTCGCACCCCTTGCCCTTCCCTGCCCCAAAGTGCTTGCCGATAGTCGCGGTCACGAACACAACACCTGCATCGCAACACACAGCCGCTGAGGTGAGCTGAGGGTGAGGTGGGCAGCCGCAGGCATCCCTGCCCTGTGTGGAGGACGCTTTGCTTTGCCCCCGCGCCGCCCTCAAAACCATACAATGTCAGTTTTTCGATCATTTAAAAATAATAATAATAATATCCGCTTTTCCAAATAACTCCTGACGAAATCATAACACCGGATCACTCGAGAGCTTCTGCTAGCACGGCGTCGGGGTACGTTTTAATCGCAGCATCGGCCGGAGGTGTGTCTGTGAGCCCAACACCACCTCGACAGCTCCGGTGTCTGCGAGAGGTTCATTATCTCCTCGCCCGCTGGCCTTGGTGACTCAGACGCAGGGGCAGACAGCAGGCCGACGCCTCGCGGGGGTGACTCGATTCAGTGCGTGGGAGAGAGAGAGGGAGAGGGGGAGAGATAGCGAGAGGGAGAGACAGAGAGTCACCTGCTACACCTCTCACAGCGTGACGGTGACGGCCGCCTCCACGACGCGCCCACGGCCTCGACCACGGCCTTCAGGGCCCTGATGAATGATACCTCCCCTCTCTTGCTCTCTTTCTCCCCTCTCATGTCTCACTCTTTCTTCCTTACTACCCCTATATCTCCACGCACGCTTCCTCGTCGACTGCTCCCCTACCTCCCGCATCCCATCCCCTCCCTCCCTCCCCGAGGTGTCCCCTGTTTTGCGTGCGCCATGACATGACTGGCCAGGCCCAGGCCTCGCCGCTCAGCCCAAGCGGTGTCCTAGGTCAGGGTCAGAGCCACACACACACACACACACACACACACACACACACACACACACACACACACCGGGCCCGGACGGGCGGGGCTGGGTCACAGGTCCACCGGAGCGTGTCCGATACGCTCTGGACGCTGTGTTCCTCCATGTCCCTCGCTGTGTTGGATGCGGTTGGACGGTTCGACCTGTCCTGCGCCGCCTACCGCCACCACACCCTTCCTGTTCTCACCGCTTCTCTCTGTTGGGGAAAAAAAATCGCCATTTCTTCTTCTTTCTTTTTTTTGCCAAATATTGTCGCAGTACCACCACCACCACCACCCGCGCTCTAAATGGCGACCATAAAGAAAGAGCAAACGCCCCCAAAAAATAAAAAAATCAGACCGAAGCGAAAAGTTTCTCGTGGGCGCTTTCTGCTGCTTTCCGCCCCAGTTGGGGTAGTGCGGCAGTACCAGGGAGGCGTCAGGTTCACGCCATAGCGCTTCCTTCTCCTCCTCCCCTCCCGGCACTACCCCTCCTCCCCTCCCTCCGCAATCTTTTGTTTCTCACTTTTTGATGTGGCGTTTGGTGGCCTGAATTGCCTGAATCGACTTTGTCAGTCCGATCATGAAACTTGCTACTCATGGCTCGGCTCATGGGTCTTGTTGCGGCCCGTGGCGCAGCGTAGCGGTGGGCGGTGCGGTGCGGTGCGGTGTCTGCTGGAGTTTCTGCTCGCGAACTTTCCCGGCCCCGAGCTCAGCTCGGGTGAGGTGTGGGCACGGCAAAAAGGTCGCGGGTACAACTGGTGCGGTGACCCCCGAACTAAATCAATCGACCTCGGATACAGATGTGCATATTCGACAGGGTAAAAAAATGACTTAAAAATTTTCGTGAGATTTCCAGGAAACGCTGACTGAAACTTTTCGTGAAATTTTCAGAAACAAAAATTGACTGAAAATTTTCGTGAAATTTCCAGAAACAAAAATTGACTGAAAATTTCGAAAAACTTTGAGAGGACATAAAATAAAAGCTGACTGAAAATTTTTCAAAACTTGTTGAGATCCTGTCGTCTAGCTGAGCCCAACTCGGGTCTCAAATCTTAGTGTCGGCACGGCGAGACACCGCTTACTTCCTCATTTGGCAGCCCATTCACAGCCCCCATTGTCCCCGGCGGGGGGCTGACGAGGCCCCGTTTGGGGTCCCCGCGGCGTCGTTACACCGATCGTAAACTTTCACTGGCGAAAATAAGCGACAACGATAAACGCACGCGAACGCCATACCGCGTGCAGCGGCGTGCAGCCGGGGGATGATTTTTTAAGCGGACCCGCGTGTCTGTGGGGTCACCGAGGCCCCCTGTACACCCTGCGGGCTGAGGGCTGCGGGCTACGGGGCTCTCCTCCCTGGCTCCCTCCCTACCCTCCGAGAGGGGAGTGCTGATTGACAGGAGGGAGGGGGAGAGGATGCAGTCTAGTACTGCGAGGTGGTTGAACTTCGGCTGCATTGAGGCCGGCTCGGCTCGGCTCGGCTCGGAACAACCCGGCTCGGCTCGGCACTGAAATCGGGCCCGCGTTCGTCCCGGGGACCCCGCATCAGGGTCAGACGCACACATTTGCGAGCGAAATCCCGGCCCGTTTCGGCCCTATTCCCGTAAACACATCCGCTCGTTCTTCTGCTGGGAAGGGGAATTATTCAGCAGTCCGAAGAATAATAATTTTCAAAATTGGTCCACGATTTAACAAGGTATACAAGGCCAGAGGTACAGCTGCCCTGTAAACCTCCTAGTCATCTCGATAGGTGACATGCCACAGCTCCGGTTTTGTTCGAGTGTTCACACTGAATGTAAATTTACAAATTTGTACATAACTCATGTACAGAATTACGCATACATAAATTATCTACATATTTGTACATTGTTCTGGACAAATTTTTTACAGAATAAATTTGTACATTAAGTATGGAGGTGTAATTCTGTTACGTGAAAAATGTGCAGACTTTGCACATTTACAAGTTGCGTGTGCGTATGAAGACTGCAGGGGTGCCAAGGAGATTATTGGCGAGGCACTCGACTGTACTCGTTTCGGGTCACGTGGTTAGGTGCGCTCGGGTCAGGGGCTGGGAGAGGGAGGGGGAAGGAGGGGGGAGGAGGGGGAGGGTGGGGCGGCTGCCGGGGGCTCCGGGCTGGATGGAGCGATCTCTGGCCGGTACCGACGGGGCCGGGGGGTGTGGTAGGGGTGGGGGAGGAGAGGGGGTAAACGCCCGCCGTGGGGGGTTGGGGTGAGAGAAACGAAACGGTGGTGGTGAGGAGAGGGTTGCCGTGAGGAGCGGAGGGGTGGACGGTGGAGGGGGTAGTTTGCGGCTGCTTCGGGGCGCCGAATACGAACGAGATTTCGGCTCGAAGTAGGCGAGACTTTTGCATCGATGTGGAGGAGCCTGTCGACGTCAGCCCGGCCCGGGACTTGACTTACCCGCGAGAGTATTTATCTGAAGTGGCGCGTGTTTCCGTAAGAATAGACCCCCCCCCCCCCTTGCAGACCGCACTCTCTTCAGAGATGTTTTAACGTACTCGATGAGCTCGGCGTCAGTCAGCCCCCGGGTGGGTAGGCCACGTCCGGGGCCGCAGCGCAGGCGAGTGTGGCGGGCTGCCTACCCTGCTGACCGCGGGCGCTCGAGTCGGCGACAGAGCCGGCCCCGAACGCCTCTGGTCCCAAGTTTGCACATTTCCGCTGGCGGCGTATAGCATCCGCCCCAGTGCCCCCGCTGCCCCCACTGCCCTTCTCTGCCCCCGCTGCCCCGCTGAGGCCGAGACTTGAAGCAGGTGAAATTAATTGCCTGGAGACGAGCGCGCTTTTGTGTTGGTCTGCGGGGGGTATATTTAGACCGCCCTCTCGAAGCGCAGACGCCCCTGGGGGGGGGGGGGGGGGCTTTGCATTGAATGCTAGCTACTTCCCCTCCTTTCCGGTCTTTTGTCGCGGAGGGCCGCCTAGCCTCTCCTGTCGCGTGACGCCCCACGGGCCCCACTTTACACTAGTGGGCCTCTCTCTCTCTCTCTCTCTCTCTCTCTCTCTCTCTCTCTCTCTCTCTCTCTCTCTCTCTCTCTGTCACTGGATGCTAATTGGAAGATCCATACCCGAAATGGCCGACTGTGTTTCTGGGAAACTGGCTACAGCGCACCGGCCCCGAGGGTGCCCCAGGGTAAGGATGCCTGAATCTCGGATCTTAAATTTAATAATAACAAAACACTTTTGGAGACAGTCACCCGCAGAGGTGCGGACCCTTCCCACTCTCGGCATTGGCAGTCGTTGGCGTGCCCGTGGCGTCGGCGCTTCCGTTTGACTAATGGCGTGCAGCCGTCGGCTCAGAGCCGTGTGGCTCAGCTCAGAGCGGCCTGGCCCAGCCGGGCCCAGCCCACTGGCCTAGGCATGGCCTAGGCCTCCGGATTGGATTGGCCCCTGCCCTGCCCTGCCCTGCCTCTCCGTGTCCACACGCCGTCGAAAAGTGGAGCTCCGTCTGTCGGCGTCCGCCCGCTCCCCCCTCCCTCCCCTCTACCTCATTCATCCTATACCTGTATCCCCCTCCCCACCCCCCCTCTCACGTTATGACGTCAGTCAGTGACGCCGTCAATCTCTCCATGACGTCGCCCCCTACCCCCTTCCCCCCTCCCCCTCTCCCCTCTTCTCTCCCTCTTGCGTGTGACTGCATCATCGCCCTTACTACGGATAGGCGATTTACAGCACAGTTTTTTTTTTGGTTATCCATTCCTCCTCCTTCTCCTCATCTACTCCCTCTCTCTACTCTCTCTCTCTCTCTCTCTCTCCCTCACTCCCTCCCTCTCTGTCTCTCTCTCTCTCTCTCCCTCCCTCCCTCCCTCCCTCCCTCCCTCCCTCACTCCCTCCCTCTCTGTCTCTCTCCTGCGGCAGAGGTCACTGCTGTACTTGCCATCCAGTTCGATAGCTCGCTGACGCCCGAAAGTCGATCGCAGTACGATTGTACGACAAGTCTGCGGGCCGGGGGCAGCCGGGGGCAGCCGGGGGCCGGAGTTGGCGGACATAGTCACGTCATGTCTCGGTACTTATTTCGGTAATGATGCCGGAGGTTACCGGCGGGGATCATCACACACAAATGTAAATGTACAAATTTGTACACGACTCATGTACACATACATAATACATATTAATACACATACATAATAATACACATACATAAATTTAAAACATTTATTTAAATAAATTTTAAAAATTTAAAACATATTCGTTCAAATTTGTGTACTGAATGCCGTGTACATTTGTACATGAAGTATGTGTGTGCAATTCTGTACATGACATGTGTACGAATTGGTACACTGACATTTAGTGTACGACCGGCATTCGCGCCGCCGGATTTTGCAGTGATATGGAGCGCGGACGGACCTCTGTGACGCAGACTCCCCCTGCCTCCCTCCCGACCTCCTCCTCCTCCTCCTCCGTCCCACTACCCTCCGAAGTTGATGGGTCGGCTGTGCGGGCTCCTGGAGCTCCTGGAGCTCCTGGCGGGCAGCATGGCAGCATGCCGCATGAAAGGTTCCGTGTCTCCACACATTTGGGGCCCCGCCGGCTTATCGCCCGCAGCCGGCGGGAATCGAAGGCGCGGCTGCAGTTCTGCTAAACTTGAACCCTCTGCAGAGGTAATCGAGGCGCCCCGTGCCGTGTTCCTCCCTTCTACCCTCCTTCTCTCATGCCTTCTGTAAAAAGAATAGGATAAAAAAAAAACCGACCTACCTCCGTTAGTTATACAAAAGGCAGTCTGCAAATTTTTCATCTATTTAATAAACCAGTATATTTTTTTTTTTTTTTTTTTTTTTTAAACCCGGTCGGTATTTGAACCGCAGATCGTCCGGCCCGTGTCCGTGTTCCTGGTGGTGGACGTGCAGAACGACTTCATCAGCGGCACGCTCAACATCAGCCAGTGCGCCGCCCAGCAGAACGGCCTGGAGGTGATCGAGCCCATCAACCGGCTCCTGGACACGGTGGAGTTCGACGCCGTCTTCTACTCCCTGGACTGGCACCCCAGCGACCACGTCTCCTTCATCGACAACCTGCCGTACCGGAAGTTGGACGAGTCCAGCCCGGTGAGTGAGACTGGAGTCAGACTCGGCTGGGCTCCAGGATTCCAGAAATGGGGTCAGGTGACCTGTTCGTGTGGGAAATGAGGAAGTAAGCGTCTCAATTCTCTCATCTTCCGTATTTTCTGCCGAAAAAGGTCATGTGACCCCATTTTTGGTATCCTGGGGTCGAGCCGGATCTAGCTCCGGCCTCAGATCCGACCCAGAAATCGTGCCACGTGACCAGCCCGCCAACCGCTCTTTGGTCTGCAGATCAAGGCTGAGGACGCCAAGACGTACGACACGGTGATATTCGCGGGGCCGCCGCTGATGAAGCAGCGGCTGTGGCCGCGGCACTGCGTCCAGGACTCGTGGGGCGCGGAGCTGCACAAGGACCTCAAGATCGTGGACGGCGCCATCAAGATCTGCAAAGGCACCAACCCGGGGGTGGACTCGTACTCGGTGTTCTGGGACAACAAGAAGCTCACCCGCACCACCCTGGGCGACGAGCTGCGCGCCAAGAACGCGACGGACATTTACGTGTGCGGGCTGGCGTACGACGTGTGCGTGGGTGAGTGGGGGCCGCGGGGGTCACGGGGGCGCTGACTGGGGAGTGCCTACAAGTGTAAATTTGCATTTCATAAAACGTCGAGATATCACAACATTTGTCATTTCTGAGACAAAAGATTAATTTGGAAAATTTCCCGTGACATGAGAGGATTTTATTTTGTGGTCTCAGAAATGACAAATTTTGTGATTTCTCGACGTTTTATAAACTAAGGAAAGTTTTTCGTAAAAAAAATGTTTCTCCAAATTTTTGAATTTTTCGACCCCCCACGGCTAACTGCTACCCCTCTCTCTGTCCGACAGGCGCCTCCGCCCTGGACGCGCTGTCCATCGGCTACCGGACCATCCTCATCGACGACTGCAGCCGCGGCGTCGACCTCAACGACATCGAGAAGACGAAGCAGACCGTGGCGTCCAGCAGCGGCGTCATCGTCAACTCCAACCAGGTCAAGGCCATGGTGGAGGGCCGCGACCGGCGCGCCGAGCTGGGCTACAAGCTGGCCGTCGAGCTGCGCAGGCGCGAGGAGGACCCGGACGCCGGCAGGATGCCGGCGCTGGCCGACCAGCCCGTGGAGGTGGAGAGCTGCAACGCGTAGCGTGCCTGGTGCCCGCCGGGTAGGCAACACGGCGCCATGCACGCACGCGTGTCGTGCGGGCTGGCCTACCCCGGCCCTCGCAGGCGCTATGGACGGCCGCCGCCGGAGTATGGCTGTGGCACCTCCAGCGCAAAGTATACTCGAGTGTAGTGTAGCAGGCTCGGCCCGCCCCGCTCCGCCCCTCCCCTCCCCTCCCCTCCCCTCTCCTCCGCCGGGACGGGGCTCACTGTTGTACAAGTTTAGCACGTGGTTTTTGTGACAAGTTCTCTCATCTCGGGGCGTACGCCGGGGGAGGCGGTGCGGCGCTACTCTTCACACTGTTAACGTGTCAGCACTTTTTAAAAAAATGGAGTGGGTGGGTAAGTGTGTAGGTGAATTGTCTTTTCGGTTCTAGATCTGGTTTTCTATTCATTCTATTTTTTATCATTGTGATTGTACCATGCACAATTAGCTTGTATGTGACTTAAAATGTTTTGCTATGTTTCTTTGTTAGTGATAAACGTGCTGTTGAGAAGGCATGTGTACTTTTGGAATTAATTTATATTTTTCTTAATGACACCAGTGAATTATACCAATGATTTTACCCAAAGCCTAACTGTAAATTGTGGCTAGTATCTGCAAGCTCTTGCTTCTTTATATACTAGAAAACGCGGGTTTTATGTTTTTAAGAATTATTTATGTCTGGTGATTCGTTGGTTTCATGTACTGAGTATAGCTGTGCACCATCTGCAAAGAGAAATGTTGCAATGTGTGTGCACTAGAATGTTATTATCCTTGGGTTTTGTTCATTCACATTAAGAATTCATGAGCTTTTTTTTGTTCACTGCTGTTGCCAGAAAAAAAAGTAATGGTAGAAGCGATAGATGCGAGAGACATAGCTGCCCTACAGTATTATATCATGCAGTTAATTTTTTGATTTTCAATTGCTTCTCTAGTGTTGTGTACATTCCATCTTTCATTGTCATTCTGTAGTATCTCGAATAAAGTTCAGGAAACTCGGCTGTGATGGATAATACTGTTTAGTTCACTCATTCTGAGTGGCACATGTTTATTTTCTTTCCTAGTTCTCTATGCTTGTCTTGAACTGTGTTTGTTGTGTAAATTATTATTGTGGTAATAAAGAAAAATCATAGATTGAATGGTGTTTTCATTCCTCACTTCCTGCCCTGTAAAATCCATGAACAGTGCCCTGGATTGGGGAGTGTGGATGATGGAAATCATGCTGTGTTAAATTTTCAAACTTTTTTTTATTCTTATAGTTATATAACATTCTTTCTAAAGGTTGTTGCTTTTAGATGATGGCACAGATTGCATTAAAAAAAATGTCAGTGCGGAGTTAACAGATAAAGAGAATTGCATTGAAGGGGATGGATTCGATGTACTCGGATAATGATATTTCCAGTAAATGAACGTCTGTCAAAATACTTCTTAAAATAATCACACGTAAAAAAAGAAGTATCAAACATGGCAGTGAAATTGTAAGGCAATTATTGATGAGTGTGAGGATCTGATCAGGTTCCAGACAATGGAACCATTTGTTATGGAAAAGTCTGAAACAAGTCACCAGTGTGCAAACTTAAAACGAGCTGTTGTGAAAGACTGGATCAACATAAACCACCTGTAAATGTTACGACAGCACAGTGACCACCACACAAATAAATAAATTTTTGTCACATCAGACATACAGTATTTTTCATTCAAGAAATCTTCTCAAGGTTCCTCCTCCCACTTGCTTTTAGGGTTTGGAACCTTTCTTCGCGTTTCTACTTCACCAGGCTTTCCCTATTACAACACACTAAAAGAGTTTCGTTGTCACAATATTTTTGATCTGAGGTGTTCTACCCCCACCTCTATTAGACCCCCCCCCCCCCACTGACCCAACTTGAAATTATTTTTACCCTTGAAAAATTTTAACTTTTTAAAGTTATTATGAATTTATCACATAATAGACATAGGTCAACTTTAGCTTTTCAACCAACTCCCCACTCCCCCACCCAATTTGTTCGGAAAGGTCAATTCAAATTGGACCCATGCGCCGATGCACGACTTTCTATTCGTCATTGAGCAAATAGGTTCTAAGACTGTTCCCCACGCTGGCTGGGGTCCCTCACATCGCAGGGTGGGCAACTCTTTCGGACTAGTGACGAAAAGTTGAGGCGACAGCCGGGCGGACTGGACAACTCGGCAACCCCCGGACTCCAAAACGGTCCAGAACCCCCCTTAGCCCGGGTCCTGAGGCGGGTTGCACGGCACCGCTGGTCGGTATTTCAAAAAGGTAAAAACAATTGAAAAATATCCTGCTTCATCCAGGCATTTTTTGAAATCCCTCAGAAGACAAAAAAAAAAAAAAAAAAAGACAGAGAGAGAACGAGACGAATATTTTTCCCAGTTTATTCCAGTCCTCCTGCCGCGATGCTAGCGATGCTGCTGCAATCATATGGAGGACGTCTGCAGACGGAGGACCGCCTCGGCCCGGCCGGCTCGGCCTCGGCGCCCGATCCGTCCTCCACGTCCCCCAGGTCCTCGCGGTCCTCACGCGGCAGGCGGATGCAGCGCGCGCGCGAACAGCGTCCAGAAGGCGACGGCGATGAGCACCAGGTGGGCGCTGGGGCCGAGGTGCGCGCCCGAGCCCCAGCCGCACTCCACGTCGGCCTTCATGGCCTCCAGCACGCTGTTTCCGCCGCCGCGGCCGCAGTGAGCCTCGCGCAGGTCGTCCTCGTGCTGCTCCCGGCAGTCCACGTTCGTCTCCCAGTACAGGAACTCGCGCGACTCCTGCGCCGACAGCGGCCCCAGCGGCCGGGTGGGCCGCGGGCACCAGTACTGCCGCTTCTTCCGCTCCCAGACCTCCAGCCACCTGCGGAGACATCAGCATCATCAGCATCGTCATCGTCATCGTTATCGTCATCGTCGTCATCATCGTCGTCATCGTCATCGTCATCGTCGTCATCGTTATCGTCATCGTCGTCATCATCGTCGTCATCGTCATCATCGTCATCATCGTCGTCATCGTCATCATCGTCGTCATCGTCGTCATCATCATCACCTAAGTTATTGAGTTCAACAAATCAACAACAAAATTAGTTGTGACCACTAATCTTTTCTCCTTCCTTTTTCTGCGTGCTCTCATCTCTCTCCTGTCACCCACCCCAGGTCGCAGTCGCAGGACCAGCGGTTGCCCGCCATCTGCAGCCCGGTTAGGAACATGCCCCGCTGGTCGGGCCGCGCCGCCATGTTGGGGTTGCCCAGGTGCTTGAGGGAGTTGTTGCGCAGGTCCAGCGTCAGGTTGCGGACGTGCTCCATCTGCTCCCAGACGCTGCGCGGGATCGAGTCCACGCTCGTGTTCCGCAGCGTGAACATGAACCGGGGGGAGCGCACGCCCTGCAACCACCGCGTCGTCACGTTAGCGGGGGAAAAGAGATTCGTGTTCTCAACTGATTTTTCAGTTGATTTCCAGACAAGCAGTAAATTTGGATCTGAGAACTAAAAGTTCGTGTCAGATATTAATGACAGTTGCTTCAACGAAGAGGTACGTTGCGGGAGAAACACTAAATTTTTTGCTTCTGCATCGAACCTTTTTGTTGGAGCAACTAGCTTTTAGTCGTCCTAACAAAATTTGTCCTCAGTACCAAAATCTACTGCTTGTCTGGAAATCGACTCAAAAATTAGTTGCGATCACTGATCTTTTTTCTCCATGAAGTGAGGGCGGTCGGCGCGCACCATGAAGACGTCGACGGGCAGGGTCCGGAGGTGCATCCCGGTGAAGGTGACGTTCTGCAGCTTGTCCGGCAGCGGGCCCCGCATCTCGCCGTCCAGGTCCTCGCCGTCGTCGTCCACCTCGACGAGCAGGCTGCGCAGGCCGTGGTTGTCCTGCAGGCGCATGGGGATGTTGAAGTCGGGCACCTTCTTGTAGGTGGCCACGGCCAGGCTCTGCAGGGCCGTGATCTTGGACAGGGCGCCCGTCTCGAAGTGCTGCAGCGGCAGGCGGCGCAGGTCCAGCTCCCGGAGCCGCTCCGCGCCGCCCAGCAGGCTGGTGTTGGACAGCACCGTGATGGGGTTGCCGGCCAGGTTGAGCCGCCTCAGCTGCGGCAGCTGCGTGGCCACGAGCGGCACCTGGAGCCAAGCCAGCCATCAAACACCGTCCTCAGAGTCAGACACACCGACTGTCACGCCCGAGGGATCCCTCTCTCGTGATGCATAAGTGTCATTATTTTAAAATCATTTTATTTTTGGTTTGTGGTTTTCCCCCCTGTTGTCTTTTTAAACACTTTTCTGATTTTTCCTTGGTTTCTTTCTCTTCTGATTTTACGGTTTTTCGATATATTTTTTTAATTTTTGGGTGTGTGTGTTTCGAGTCCGGCAGCGGTCCCCTGGTACCCCTGGTTACCTGCGGGAGCCCGTTGAAGCTGAGGTCGAGGCGGCGCAGGGCGGTGAGGCTGTTGGCCATCTCCGGCGGCAGCTGCACCAGCATGTTGTGGCTGAGGCGCAGGGCCTGCAGCGCGGGCAGCGGCAGCTCCGGCACCTGGTGCAGGCTGATGTTGCTGAGCCGCAGCTCCAGCAGCGACTCCTGCATGCTCTGGAACGTGCGGCTGCGAGCCTCCAGCCGCAGCTCCGGGTTGTGCGACAGGTCCAGGATGGCGAGGCGCGGCAGCGCCGAGAACGGGGCGTCCTCCAGCTGCGTCAGCCGGTTGTTGGACAGGTCCAGCAGCTGCAGCGACTGCGGGCCGAAGTAGAGGGGTCAACACCCGATACGGAGGGGTCGGGGAATGTGTGCCCCCCCCCCCCCCATGGTCTGACTCCACGGCAGGGGAAGGGGGCGTCATCTGGTGACGAACGGACAAAAAAAAATTCGGTCTCTGATAGCGCTCCCCCTCTCCCTTCATCCCTTACCCTGAACCTGCCCAGCATCTCCGGGGTGTGCAGGGCGACGAGGTAGTTGTGGGAGAGGTCCCACTCGACCAGGGTGGCGGCGGCGGCCGGCGAGAAGCTGTTGACGGGCAGCCTGCTGAGCTGGTTGTGGGAGAGGTCGACGCGCTCCGTGCTGGCCTCGGACCACAGGTTGTCGGGCAGAGAGCGCAGCCGGTTGTGCGACACGTCCACCATCCGCAGCTGGCCCAGCGCGCGGAACAGCTCGCCCGGCAGGTCCGACAGGTAGTTCCGCTCCAGGTACAGCACCTGCAATTTACACAAGTTTTTTTTTTTTTTTTTTTTGTCGGTTAAAAAAAGGTTTTCATTAAAATTTTCCATTCAAATTTTCCAATTTTTCATTTACATTTCCAAAATTTCCTTTTAAACTTCCTTCTTGGTTTCTCCTTTAAATTTAATTTTTTCACCATCTCTCAACTCGACTGCAGTGCGTCCGCTACGCTGCGGGCCCCGGTAGGCGGAGGGCGCCCGGTAGGTAGGCAGTCCGCCCGCACCGGTGTCGGGCGGGTCTGCCTACCCTGCGTTGGTCGGGCGCTCGGCTCACTCCCGCTGGCCCCGGCCCCCCGGCCCCAGCTCCGCAGCCCCAGCTCCCAGCTCCCGTCCTCACCTGCAGATTGCGGGTGTTGCGGAACGTGTCGAAGTCGATCTCGAGCAGCTCGTTGACGGACAGGTCGAGCCAGGTGAGGTGCGGCATGTTGCCGAACACGTCCCGGGTGGCGTTGCGCAGCGAGTTCCACGACATGAACAAGTGCGTGAGCGACGACTCGACTGGCCTGCAGGGAAAAGGAAAACATGAGAGTACTTCGAAAAGCGAGTCGGTCGCCGTGGACACAGGCCCGGCGGTCCGGGGTCCTGACCTGAAGAAGTAGCGCGCGATGGTGGACACGTTGTTGTGCGACAGGTCGAGCATCTTGACGTTGGAGTGGAAGAGCGCGTCGCGGCCGCCGCCCAGGTGCGTCTCCAGGTGGTAGATGTGGTTGTGGCTGAGGTTGAGCCGGAACGAGGACAGCGTGCCCACCTGGTCCAGCACGCCGAAGTCCATCTCCGACATGGTGTTGTACGCCAGGTCCAGCTCCTCCAGCGCGGGCAGGTTCTGGAAGGCCTCGGCGTCGATCTGGAACGGGCATTGTCCAGGTGGTAATGTCCAGGATCTGGATGAAACTAACTCGCAGTAAAGGTTAAAAAAAAAATTGTCCATTTTAAAAAAAATTGTATCTGGAGAGTTACTGACGTGCTGGAGCCGGTTGCCCCGGAGGTCCAGGCGGCGCAGCTTGTCCAGGTTGGCGATGGCGTGCCTGTCCACGCGGCCGATGCGGTTGTCGCTGAGGTCCAGCCGCTCCAGCCTCGGCAGGTCGTACACGGAGTGCTCCTGCAGCGTGTGGATCTCGTTGAAGGACAGGTCCACCTCCTCGAGCTGCGGGGGCAGACGGACACACGTACATAAACAAATTAGTTGTCGCAGCTAATTTTTCAGGTGATTTTCAGACAGGCAGTAAATTTTGGTTCGGAGAGTTGAAATATTATTGTTGGAGGAGCTCAATTTTAGTTGCACCGAGAGTTGGAGAAAAAAGCAGAAAAAAAAAGTTCAGTGCCCGCAACGACCAGGCGGAGGCCTGGGAGGCGTGCGCTGACCTGGTCGTGGGCCTCGCTGTCCAGCACGCCACTGGCCAGGCCGTCGATCTGGTTGTCCCGCAGCCGGAGCACCCGCAGCTGCTGCAGCTGCCGGAAGGAGGCCGGCGTGGCGGTGCGCAGCCGGTTGTGGCTCAGGTCGAGCATCGTCAGGATGGACAGGTGGCGCAGGGCGTCCCCGGGGACCTGCCGCATCGAGGAGGACAGCCCCCGGGTCATGCGCAGCTCCAGCAGCGAGTGGCTCACCTGTGACGCACGGAGAAGAAGAAAAAAGATTAGAGGGCGCAACCATATTTTTTGTCCGTATCCAGACGAGCAGCAAATTTTGGTTCTCAGAACTAAAATTTGGTTGTGGTAACTAATTTTTTAGTTAGCTAGAAAATATTTTCCCCAATCCAAATTTTAGTTCTTGGAACCAAAATTTACTGCTTGTCTGGAATCCAACTACTCGTACCTCCTGGAAGGCGTCGGCTTCGATGGTGCCGATGTTGGAGTCGGACAGGTCCAGGAAGCGCAGGCCGCGGACGTGGCGGAAGGCGTGGTTCTTGACGGTCTGGAGGCCGCCGTCGGACACCTTGAGCTCGTCCAGCTCGGGCGCGAAGTCCTCGAAGTCGTCCATGCTGAGGGCGCTGTTGGGCAGCCGCGACACGGAGAGCGCGCGCAGGCTGCGCATGCTGCAGCACCACGGCGGTGTGAGAAACTGGCTCGGCTCGGCCGGGACTCGAACCCGCGCCCCGCGCACACCTACTTCCTGAACTCCTGGAGGCTGACGGCGCTGTTCTGCCTACCGCCCACGTCCACGCGCTGCACCCGGTCCCGGAACGCCTGGAAGATCACGTCCGCGTCCAAGTCGGGCAGCTTGTTGTCCCGCACGCTCAGCTCGCGCAGCTGGTCCAGCCGCGCCAGGATCTGCGCCGGCAGCTGCGTCAGGTTGTTGGCCTGCAGCTGCAGCACCTGCGGCGGGAGAGAGACGGTGAGAGAGTGAGAGAGTAGGAGAGTGAGAGAGTGAGAGAGTGGGAGAGTGAGAGAGTGAGAGAGCTGAGGCCGCCGCCGGCCGCTACGCCGCCGCCGCACCTGCAGGTAGCCCTCCAGGCCGGCCATGGCGTCGGGGTGGATGTACGTGAGGCGGCAGTCTCGGATCCACAGCTCCCGGATGTGCGCCTCGCGGAACGCCTTCTCCTGGATCTCGACCAGCGGGTTGCCGTCCAGGAACGTCTTGTTGATCATCTCGAACTGGTGGAAGGCGGCGGGCGGCAGGTGCTGCAGCCGGTTGTACTCCAGGTGCAGCTCGTGCAGCACCAGCCGCAGGCGGCTCTCGTGCGCCGACACGCCCGGCTGCGCCTCCATGCTGAACAGCCGGTTGGAGGACACGTCCAGGATGCGGAGTTGTCTGCGGCAGGGGAAGAATCGAGAGTCCTCGTTCACTTATGCATCACGTCAGGATGGTGGGGCCTCGGCAGGCCTCGGCGCCAGCCCGTACCTGAGGTGGGCGATCTGCTGGTACGGCAGCCACTGCAGCTCGTTGTCGGCCAGGTACAGGTGCTGCAGGCGGTGCGGCCCGGAGAACAGCGAGTCCCCGTGCACCTCGGCGATGGCGTTGCCGCTCAGGTCCAGGGTCTCCAGCGCCTGCAGCGCGCTGAACGTGCCGGGGCTGGGGAACGACTGCGGAGGAGGGGGCGTTGTGAGAACGGGTCACATGTTGGCGACAAAGAGCCCTGGGGCTCTGCGGACCCTGCGACCGACCTCGATGGCGTTCCTGGCGAGCACGAGCGTGGTGAGGGAGCGCTCCAGGCCGCGCCAGTTCTCGTGCGACACGTCGCTGATGTCGTTGCCGGTGAGGTCCAGCAGGTGCAGCTTCTGCAGGTGGCGGAGCGCGCGGCTCGGCACGGCCGTCAGCCGGTTCCAGCGCAGCTCCAGTTCGGACAGCGACCGCTCCAGGCCCAGCAGCGCCTCATCGGCCACGTGCACCAGCGGGTTCCGGCTCAGCTCCAGCCGGTACAGGCCTGGAGGCAGCAATGTCGTCGAACAGAGACTCAATTTTTTTAAAAAAATATTTTTAAATATTTTTTTTAAAAGTCGCGCTTGCTATTTTATGAACATTTGAGACCTCCGCCTCTTGGCACCAGGATTCCAAAACAGGGGTCACATGGCCTTTTGTGAACAAAAATGAGAAAAGTAGAAGACCTAACATCTTACGTCCTGCCTACAAAAGAAAACGTGATCCCATTTTACAAAGCCGGGTCTAACTCAGTTCTCAGATGTTCGATGGGATTTATAAAAAAAAAAAAAACTCCCGTTGTGAGGTTGGCCCACCTGTGCCGGTGAGGAAGTGGGCGTCGAGCGAGCGCAGGCCGTTGTTATCCAGGTGCAGCATGTACACCTTGGAGGCGTTGAGCGGCGGCGGCGCGCGCGGCAGCGGCACGTCCCGGCACCACACGATGCCCAGGTCGGGCACGGACTTGCTGCACGAGCACAGCGGGTTGAAGTAGCAGGGCGGGTACTCGGTGGTGCGGTCCACCGTGGAGAGCGAGACCGACCCCGGCAGCCCGGGAGCGCGGCCATCGCCAGCAGCAGCGCCAGCACCGGCCACAGCCCCCGTGCCTGCCACAACACAAACATGAAAGTGCAGTGCGCACACTTGTGCTTCCGTTCTTCCTGGATGTACATATTTCGACGTCTTAGACAGCGACAACACAACGCTCACTCAGTTGTTTTTCCATTTTTCCTATTTTAATTTTTTACCCTTTTTCTTTTTCTTGTTTTCTCTTTTTTTTTTGTCTCCAGAGTATCCGGTAAATTGGCGGGTGGGTGCCACTCACGCCCCTGACACCTGAGCCGACCTTCCCGGAGGGCAGGGGGGGGGGGGGGTTGTCGCACAGCTACAAACGAGAGGGGAGCCTCATCACGGAAAGGGTCAGGGCTCCAAGGGGACGACGGAAGTTGAGGTCAGAGGCAACGAGGCAGGCGGAAGTGTGTGTGTGTGTGTGTGTGTGTGTGTGTGAGAGAGAGAGAGAGAGAGAGAGAGAGAGAGAGAGAGAGAGAGAGAGAGAGAGAGAGAGAGAGAGAGAGAGAGAGAGAGAGAGAGAGAGAGAGAGAGAGAGAGAGAGAGAGAGAGAGAGAGCAGGGCAGTGTCTCGGCGCCTACGCATGTAATTCTCCCTGCATGCGTGCTATGCATGCCATGCCTGTGCACCCGCATCTCGGCACGCGTGCGGGCTGTCTCCGAGTCGGCAGGCGCCCGGCGCTACGGGAGATGCGGCTCGATTCGAACGCGTCGCCTCCAGAGGCCCCCGGTCGCGTCTAATTATTGCACTTTAGTTTTGTTTTACGGTTTCGGCTCCCCGTGCGGCTTACCGTTCCTTCCCCCTCTGCCCGGAAGTTCGAGTTCGGTGGTGTCTTTTTTTTTATTCCCCTTATCTTTTTTGGAGAAAGCGTCGTGGTGACTTTTGGCACAGGCCCTCCGCTCCGGAAACTCGCATGACTGTCAACTCGATCCGTTTTGTGCATGGTTCCGTAATTATACCAATAATGGCAGACGGCGCGCGTGTGGCGCGTACGCGGCACAAACCCGCAAGAGTGGCACACAAAGTAAGAGGGGAAAAGACGAGGAGAATGAGGGACAGGAGAGAGAGGGGGGGGAGGGGGGGGAGGGGGCACAGGCGGAGGTCCGCTTGTTAGGCTTAATTCGAAGCCAGCGAAGAGCGCCGAGGGGGTCCTCGCAAGACGTCGTCCTGACGAAAAGTTGCGTGGAGCGGTCGGAGGCGTCTGACGTGTCTCAAACTACACAAACCTACAAAGCTACACTGTCGGCGCGGGTTCGAATACCGGCCTGGGCCTGACTCACACCGCGGCCTGGCCCTGGCGGCGGGCTTCGTTCTCAATCTAATCGAGACACTGACCCTGGAGGATGTGTGACTCAGTCTGCTTGTGGGAGGCGGCCGGGCTGGCCGGGGCCAGTCAATGAGTGGAGCAGCTGAATGGAGTGGCACCCACGGCTGACTCAGTGGTGCACCGACCAGTACTACATACAAACCCGTTCACAAAATAAAAATAAAAAAAATAAAAAAAGGTAACCCAATTTCCGCCGGTCAAGGTCTATTCCGCCCTAAGCCTGTGAATGATTCTAAAACGAAGCCTCATGGCATCTTCGACCAGGGGGGACAAAACCTATGTCGTCCCGGCTTCCGCCAGGACCCCTGCCTTCAACTTCGGTGATCTTACGGGAACCGGTGCTTTACGGCTGCTAGTTGGCCCCGGGACACAGCACTAGAACCCGCTACCCGGCTTGCGCCGGACGGATCTCCCGGCAACCCCTAGCCCGCGCTACTGCGCGAGGCCCCCTCCGCTAACCACGGCCTCCGGGACTCCATAATACTGTAGTGCCCTTCAACCGCAGTCTGGTTTGGCCCCACTCATCGTGGGAGTCCGCCCCTGCGAAGATTTGGAGGACATAGGTTCCCTTCGTACACGGCCGAAGCCGCTGTACTCTACTCGCTACGTACCGAGTAGCGGCATGTCCGCACCTGCCAGATTCAGAGAGAGGAAAACAGAAGCTTCGAACCCTAGAAGCTCTGCACATCCCCCGAGTCTCCCCCCTGGATTTCTCCAGAGGCACAGAACGCCCCCCCGGGCGGGACCCTCGAATCTAGGGAATTGAACCCTAGACCCTCGGGACCGGGGGTTTGTGCCGGCGGCGCCTTAGCCCGCACGGTCGCTTGGACAGCCATGCCGACGCCACGTTCGGAAGTATATTTTACCCACTGTCCTCCAAGCTGTACACCCGAAAAAATTTGAGCGATCGGCCAGATTCGAACCACAGACCTGTCGGTCGCCGACCGGTCCGCTTACCCACGCGGCCACCACGCCACGATGGTGGTCGCCGTGACCGCTCCCGGTGCTGTAGCCACTCTTACCATGGCGGAGAGTCGGCCTCCTGTCGGTGGCGCTGACGAGCTCATCTGATCACTGGGAGTCACTGATCCTCATCCCGCCACTCCGCCGTCACACATGGTCACTTCACACACACACACACACACACACACACACACACACACGCACACACGCACGCACACGAGGCACTGAATCACGATCGCGACTCCGACGATTTCTCTGCGGGTCGTCACAGTCCGGACATGTCGTCCCCGTGACACTGGCGGCGGCGGCGGGGTCGCGGACGGTGGTGGTCACTGCTGGTGCCGGCTCAGCCCAGTCCTCACTGCCCTACCGCCCACCGCGCCCGCCAGCACGCGGCACGGCCCGGCACGGCCCGGCTGGGCCCGGCGCCACACCAGCCGCCCGGCCACCAGCCCACGCCCCGCCACGCCCCCACCGGCCCGCCGAGCCGGGTACATCCCTCCCGTCGCCTTCCGCTCCCCTTCTCCTCCATCTATCTCCCCGTCCGTCTCCCTCTGCCCCTCCGTTCCCCGCTCACAACGACGTCGGATCTTCTTTCCTCTCCAACGCCCACTTCTCATTAGCTCACAAGCCCCCCCCCCCCCCCCCCCCCCCGCCCTCCACATCCTCATATGTCACATGTGTGTCCTGCCGTCATGTGTGCACAGATTGCGCGCGCACCCGATAGCCTTATAGACCCAGACTTTCCCGAAGACGGAAGCCCGTACCGTCGCCGAGGTGCTGTCTAGGGGAGGTCCTCTGAGGTGTTTTGAATGTACACCGCGAAAAAAAAATCAATTTTAAAATTCCACCCCAAAATACGTAAACCGGTCAGAAGTTCATAAAAATAATATTGTAAAAACATGAAATGTCCGGCGGGTGGGTCCGTATTGCTCGCAGCACAACTCTGTGGCAGAAGTCGGTGCCCCGCTGCCCTGTGTCGGACCTGAGGGAGGTGAGCGAACCCGTGTACGGACACGAAGCCTGCGCCCAGAGGGGGCGGGGAGGGGGGGGGAGGCACCACCTGCTCCGGACGAGGGGGGGAGGGGGGGCAGCACCCATTGGCCGGTCAGTGGGGTAGCCCCCCAGCGAGCCCAGACGGCTACCTCTGGCTGCCTCTGGCACAAACACAAATTCCTGGCCGGGCTGGGCTGGCCGAGCGCGGACAGGCCGGGCTGTTGTTGCTCAATCCAATTATAATGGGCAGCTCAGAAGCCCTATGCCAACCCTGCCACACCGGCCGGCCTAGTCCAGACCAGAGTCCACCGGAGAGACAGAGAGAGAGAGAGAGAGAGAGAGAGAGAGAGAGAGAGAGAGAGAGAGAGAGAGAGAGAGAGAGAGAGAGAGAGAGAGAGAGAGAGAGAGAGAGAGAGAGAGAGAGAGAGAGAGAGAGAGAGAGAGAGAGAGAGAGAGAGAGAGAGAGAGAGAGAGAGAGAGAGAGAGAGAGAGAGAGAGAGAGAGAGAGAGAGAGAGAGAGAGAGAGAGAGAGAGAGAGAGAGAGAGAGAGAGTCTTCTGCCAGACACCCCGGGAGGGTAGGCAGCCGAGCCGCTGGCCGTGCACGCATGTTCGGCGGGACTGCCTACCCGGCCGCCGGCAGGCGTTCTACTTGAGGCGTGGAGGCGTCACTCTTGACACCTCCCCCCCCCTTTTTTCCTTCTGTCACATTTGTGATTATTTCGTTATTTTGAGAGCCGGCCAGATGCGCCAGACTTTTTAGCCTCTTGCATCCGGTCGAAATAAAACCCTATAAACTCTATAAACTCTTCCCCTCCGCGGTCGACCCACTCAGCGCAAGCACCTGTGTGTGTGTGTGTGTGTGTGTGTGTGTGTGTGTGCTCCGCAGGGGACGGTACCCGGCTAACCCACCACTCCCCTCCGCACCTCCCCGCCGATCTTCGGTTCTTCGGCCGTACGTCCCAGCTGAGCACTCCGACTGTACGTCCCGGGTGCAGTATGCTCTCACCCCCCCCCCCCCCCCCCCTGACATGAGGGGTGGGGCGGAGTCGGAGGCCGTCTGCCCCTAGAGCTGCAGCTTGGGGTAGGTCAGGAGACTGCTCTGGGGGAGCCTAGGCTGAGACTGGCGGTGGGCGGTCAGCACAGGGACACCGTGTGCGTGTTCGACAAAAACTGAGAAACCTCGAGGGCGGAGGTGAAGGTGTTTACGAGATGTAAGAGGAAATACGTTTCGGAACTTATTTCGATTCTCCGCGCGTCGGGGTCGGCCAGGTGGGGGAGGGGTGGGGGTGGGGGGCTGCGGGGGCCTCCCTGCCCCGGTTACCCACAATCCTGTTACCGCGCACGCCACTCCCTACCACGCCGGGGCGTTAGCGGGCTGCAATACCCACTGCCTCACTGCCACACCGCGGCACGGCACGGCACGGCACGGCACGGCACGGCACGGCACGGCACGGCGCTGCCACTGGCAGTCCTCGATGCACGGAAGAAGGCCGGGGTGCGTCCCGTCGTGGCCGGTGACATGACGACGCGGACCTCGACGGCCACCGATCATCCCCCCGGACCCCCCGGCTGCTCCGGGACCCCCGTCCTATCGCTGACACGCCGAACATGGCGTGCGTCCAGACGTGTCTGTGTCTATCTTAACCGGATAATACCCCAAATGACGACGTCTGGGAGGGAGATAGAGACCGATGAGGGGTCTGAGGTGAGCGAGAGGGACAGAGATGGAGATAGGAGCCCCGCAACCCGCGCGACAGCCTTGAGGCGGGATGGGTCACCTCACGGCCGCCAGTGATCACTGTGTCCCCCCCCCCCCCCCCCCCCCCAATGCGCTGCGGAGGATGTCAGGGTGCGTTGTGGGTCGTTTGATCCGATTAGGAACTATAAAATGGAAATGGCAGCCGTGGCTGGCAGGGGCAGGCCGGCCTCCGGGGCACAGTGAATCGTCGGGAAGAGAGACGAGGGCTGGTTCATTGCGATATTTGTTTTGTAAACGAGGGTTCGTGCCCAAATGTTTTCACCGCCCCTCTGTTGTAAACTCGGCGTGTCCCAATGCATCCGAGTGAGTGAATCGACCTATCTTGCAGGAAAGCGTGGAAGTGTTCGGAATCAAAAATGCGTTAAAATGTACTGCCTTTTCCGCCTATTATTAAAGGGACCGGCTGCTCCGCCATACGAGGGAAGGGCGCGGCTCCCTGCTCGGCCTTGAGAGAGAGAGAGCGGCGAGGATGGAGAGGGAAAGGGAGCCCCCCCCCCCCCCCCCCATGCTAATGTCCTTATGCTTGTGGGTCTTCAGGACCACACCTGGCATAGGCCAGGCATACAGCCGGCAGGCCGCACCCGGCCCAGTCTTCAGTCAATACTGTGTGTGTGTGTGTGTGTCATGTTGCTCTTATCCATCCTGTGGAATAGTATGCTTCCCTTCCTATTCACAGGATGCATCCTTTTCATTAGTTCAATTTGCCCACAGCCTATGATTTTGTGTATGGTCTCAATGAGCAGGAATGACACATTAAAACACAAATTACCATAACCATTTTATTTTACTCATAATAAAAAATTTGTTTCAAGTAAAAATTCATTTAAAAATAGTACATTAACAATTTCAGAATTTTTCGCTAATGGTAACAGCTTCAGCACAGTGGTATTGATTGGTCAGCATTTCAGAGTCTGAAAAAGAAAACAGCACTATTAAAATATGAACACTTAAAGTACTGTCATGAGAATGCACTACTATTACTCCAAAATTAAAACTTACGATCGCACAGTTGAGGAGGGAAAATAGGACGCAGGTAACTTCGCAGGAAAACGCTCCTCACTTTCCTGATCTTATTTTCTGAAGACAGGGTCATCCTCCACCAGTCAAATTGTCTATAAAGGAAAGAAGAAGTTCAATCATTAGTGATGTATGGCATCCTCCAGCATTTCCAAAGTAGATAATGAAAAGAAAGTCACCTTGCCAATATGAAACTTACTTTGTTATGTGCTCAATTACTGAGTCAATTTTCACATCCCAACTGAACTCCTGTAGAGCATTTCCTGGAGTGAGAAGCCCAGCTACTGAACGCACTGGCGACTCCTCACTCTGATAAAATTTAAGGGCTTCAGCTACAATGAATGGTGTGCTATTATTGGGCAGCGAGTCCAGCAGTGGCAAGGCAATCTCCAAACTACAATGAACTTGAGCCAGCCAGCCCAACAGTTGCCCACAGCTGGCTAGCCATTTTTCACGTGGTACACCAAGACCAGCTCTGCAAACAAAGTATTTCAATTTAGAGCAGAGTATAATTGTCTTCAAAAAGTTAAATTAGAAGATGGTTTCAGAACAAAAGTAACTTACCTGATCAACTGTGGAGCTTGTAATGTATCACGACTAACAAGTTGTGAGTCCAGAAAGATATAATGATAATCTGTTGTCAGTTTTTCTAACCCCATTTCAATGAGAAGTTCCAAGCCAAGCAAACTACCCTCAATTTCAAGAAAATCTGGACTGTCAGACAGACCTGCTGCAAAGCTCTGAATGAACTTAGCAGCCCGGGTGCTATTTTTGGGACGGATCTGAAAATTAAATGTTTATATACAAAATGGAGATTCACATTTTATTAGGACCCAAAAGAATACTAAAGAAAGTTTTATGAGAACTAGACAGGAGTTTATCACTTACATAAGGCCGTTTAGCTTTATTGAGTTCCATGAATGTGACATCCCAAGCTGACATTAACTCTCGATATGTCTTACACTCTAGTAAAGAAAAGGAAATTTTAAGTTCACAATGCTTAAAAGGGTTGAAACAAGGGTTGAAAACATTTCTCTAAAAACAGGCTTCGTACCAATCAGCAGACTGAACAGTCCATCTATTACATCTGAGTTTTCTCTGTTTCCTGCTGCAACAATATCTAATGCCTCAGAGAATGTAACATTTTTAGTTTCATTTTCAGTTGCTTCTTTCATGGCTTGAGGGGCAATAGATCTACGCCCCAGGAATCCTGGAGCCATGGATTGTCTTCTGTGTGCACTGGGAGCTATGGATTGCCTACTCATCAGGGATGGAGCAACAGACTTTCTTCTGTTAGCTGTGAAAACAATTTTTTTTCTTCAAACGTCCACATAAATTAACTACTGGTCTTACTGACCACCATTTTCTGAACTCACCATTTTGAGCCTGCAAAGCTTGCTTGCCACCCAAAATTAAAGTTTCTATCCTACTTTCTAATGATTCCACTGCCAGAGAATCATCCATAAGATCCAATGCAGGATCTAAATGAGGCAACGCCTGAGGAGAGGTTTTCTCCCTCCAACAACTGACCAGCAAATCAAACAGCTTATTTAATACACACAGCTGCTTCCACAAGTCATGTGCTGGGCTTGACTTCTTACCCACCGCAGCTTGAACAAACTGAGAACATCATCAAAATTTTGGAAAATGGCACAGGTGCACTCATTTAATATTCACTAAAGAAACAGGGACTGACCAATTTGGCAGAGGCCTCCTGACGTGGAACAGATATAGTGGGCTGCCTCCACCGTAGCTCCAAACTTACAGAAGCGGCATCTTCAGACAGAAGCACATCAGAAGTTATCCGTTGTCCAAGAATGTTGTATCGGCACAGAACAACAACACTGAGCTGTACAAATTTTTTGAAAACAATAAATAAAAATAAAACTGTTTTTTGAGCAAACCATACCGAGAAGTAAAGACTACCTTGTGATCATGTGGAGAAGCGATTTCCAAATGACTATTCTTCATTTTGATTGGGTCCATTTCAGGAGATTCAAGGAACAAATACCTACAGATTCTATAAAACTTCGTGTCCACCACCTCTCAGTAGCATGTACACCAAAGAGAATCTTGACATTTTCATTTGGTGTAATACCAATGGAGGTGCTTGAAATATCTGCATCTATCATTGACATTGAGCCATTGATTAGTTGGTTCCCATTTGGTGATTTATTTAGTGCCTCAGACTCAAGAGATTCTTTCTTAACTCCTCCATTGACAAGACACCAGACATCAAGTGAATTTGATGTGTCATCAGCAGAATCATTAACAGCATCTAAAATTGATCTTGAAAAGAAACAAAAAATGCATAAAAAGAATTGTTTTTGATATAAATTCTTGAAGGGGAAAACAGAGTTATGACCTTACTGGGCATCAATAATTCGCAGTGGGAGGTGGTTGAGCTCTCCTCTAGGCCACTGAAACTCCTTTGTTTCTGCCACTGACACATCAAATTCATCATCTTCATTAAACGGTGCCGGTAAAGGGTTGCCCTGCAGTTCCAAAGTTGAATCTGCAAAAGAAAAGAATTAATTTAATTTCAGGGATGTAGTTTCTTTTCGTCAAGAGATTGAAAGGCACAAGTGTGGTCACTCACCCATTGAATAGTCAGCCTCTTCTCGTACATCGAGAGGAAGTGAAGACGTGCTGGATTTCATGTTCTGAAAATTTAAATCAACCTTGGTAGGAGGCACCAACAATATACCAATTCAAAAAAAAAAAAAAAAAAAAAAACAACATACTGCTTTGTATACAAGAATAATATCTGGAGTGAGACCACTGGCACCGTCACTGTCGCCAGTCTTTTCATAAAGGAGGGCCTGGAGGTATGACGGTGGTGGCATAATTTGAACAGCGTTACCATTCTCACAATCTGCAATTTTCCTCAACCTCTCTACCTGGTAAGCGGCATTTACAGGCACTGGCATGTTCACTAGAAAAAGAGGCAGGTTTGACAAACGGTGTAATGTGCAAAGCCGATAGAAAATCAGTAGAAGTTTCCTTCACCAACCACGGTAGGGACGACGGCCACAGTGGGGTTTAGGCCAGCAACCCAGCAACCAAATTGACCTGACCGCTGAAAAAACAGGCAGGTTGACTGCAAATCCCGCCAAACAATCCAAACAAACAGAAACAAGAGTTTGAGTTTGAGTATAGATGGCGCTACTGTCGTAGCTTTCTGCTTTCTTCGGTGATGCCACTGCTCGTGAGTGAAATTCTGTTTCCATCATCGGCATGATATTATCGACTGAATGTCATAGACTCGTGGCAGAACCAAAGGACACGATTACTACATCAATTAGCTAAAAAAAATTCTGTCAGTTTCTTTGCTTCGTGCAGGAATTTTTCAGAGAAGTGACATGGCTATGTGCGTGTGTGTTGGACAAACAATAGCAGTCACCTGACAAGTATTTGTCAGCTGATGCTTGAAGTTCTGGATTAGTTTATTTCTGAAATCTTTTACGGCTGTGGGCGTATTTCTCTCCAAAATGGCCTTACATTCAGCAGCTAAAGGGAAGCTGATTGCTGTCATCGGTGATGAGGTAAAAATCTTTGTCATGTAACCAGAATCACGTCGAAACCTTTACTTGATTGTGAGGGTTATGTTCTTGTAGATTTGGTTTAATTAATCTTCTATTATTATTTGGGTGAACGGTTAGCATTCTCCCTCGGAAGATTAAACCAATCATCTCATCCCTTTTCGCAATGTCACTGCCGTCTGACCATTGGTAGATGTTTACATTTTGAACATACGGTTGTTATACCATAGGGTGAAGCGATGGCTCCATCTATTCTATATCATATTTTATTGTAACCATATATGCCAGATCATTTCTGGCTTGTCATACTGTGCCATTGAATTGGTCACCTTTTCCTTTTGTGATATTAACAGTTCCAACTCCTTGAACCTTTTGTTTAGGTTCCTGACCGTAGTATACATATGCACCCCTTATACTTTTGGTCTTGAATTGTCTGCAGGATACTTGTGTTGGATTCCTCTTGGGTGGTGTTGGAGAAATCAACAAAAACCGCCAGCCGAACTTCATGGTTGTGGACCGAAGTGAGTAGCTAAGCCATTTATATGATTTTTTGTTGCGTTAACTATCTTACCTTCGATTGTACTCATAATTTTATCTTTATAGATACCAGCATAAGTGAAATTGAGGAATGTTTCAAGCGTTTTGTGAAACGGGATGACATTGATATCATTCTTATCAACCAGAACGTAAGTATTTTGAATTACGAAAGGTTTTGCTGGTTAATGGGTTGCTTCATGTTTTTTTTCTCTTTTTCATTTTGAAGGTTGCTGAAATGGTCAGACACTGCATTGATAGCCACACTCAACCCGTACCTGCTGTTCTTGAAATTCCATCCAAGGATCATCCTTATGATGCAAGCAAGGATTCCATTTTGCGCAGAGCCAAGGTAAACTTATGAAGAAAATGGAAGTTGATTGCCTATTTCTCTTTGGTAAATACAACTCTAAGTTCTTGGTTTGCAAAATCTTGATTTCTTTTTTCTTTCATATTTCAGGGTATGTTCAATCCAGAAGATGTCTAGAGGAAATGAAACTACTGCCAACATTCCATTTGATTCGCTGATCAGCAAATATATTTATGTGAGCCTGGTCCTCTCAAATTGTATCATAAATCTTTGTAGTTGCATTTCTATTCTGGAAAGTTTGCCACAGTATTACTGTCTCAATGAACGTTGATGTGTTGATTTAATGTGTAATATTTCCCTCCAGTCATGTAATGAATGTAGATGACTGTTCAAAATGTACTGTAAGTAAAGATTCGGTGCATTTTCCTGCTTGATAGTGAATGTTGTACTCATTTTGGTATATAGAGAAATGTAACAAACAAACTATGTGTTAATGTCATCAGCTTTGCTTGGAAATTAATTGTTTAGGAAGATAGCTGATGTGGTATTAAGAAGAACATGCCATCTGTGCATTACCTTAAGAGTTCTGTGGTTGTCTGTAAATACTCCAGATTTTATTATTGTTATTTGTGATTTAGAAGATGGAAGTTGTAAAATTGATGAATATGAAATTATGTCAAAGTAGTCTGTGAATTTTCTCCTCCATTAAAGCCTCATGACCAAAACATTGCTTTACTTCTAAAAAATATGTATTTGAACAATAAGAAAGTCCATATAGTCCTAGTAATTCGGATATTACTGCTATTCAGCAACTACAGTATGATTACAAACAAAACCTAATACTGAAAAATGTGATTAGAAAATGCAAATTTTCAAAAATCTTGAATGCTTTACCTAGTCATCCTTTCAAAATGAAGATACACATCTTGATTTGATCTGAGTCTTATTGACAATCAACTGTAGAATATCAAAATTGAAAGGCACAATTGACTTACAGTAACAGGTACAAAGTAAATTTTCAATTGAAGAATGTTCTTTGTTTAAGATACTTTGGCTACACAAAGTTGTACTTTTCATCTTCAAAAACCAGCCAGCTTTCAAAGCAAATTCTAACTGAAATGATTCTTGTAAGTATTTAAAGACAACAGTCAGTCACACAAACTCAGATGATCCCAATATAATAACATTTTTGAAGTTCACTCCACCATATCCATAGCCATTCATAGGATGAAGGTCAAACAGTGGCTCGACACTACCCCATACACATCTAAAGAAATATTGCAACTACACGGAAAAAGGAAATGTCAACAGCATAAAACACAAGAAACAATACTCTACGTTGTTTTTTTTTTTTTGTTGCTATGATTCACAAGCACATCTGCCCACGCAATAAATTGACCTAATACTGTAAAATGTCTCTTCATTTTACTAGGAGAACAGCATTTTAAACAGTATCACTTTCCTTCACATTTCACTTTACAAAAGGTAAAGCTTGGACATTTTCTCCTCTTTGTAAGAAGTTTTTGTAGAAAGCCCTACCAAACTGTTGCTCTAAATTGCAATGATATCACCCAACACATCTCAAATGTGACTGATATTTCATTAACATCTACAGTTTTCTAAAATGCCAAAAAACATGAAAACCAAGGCGGAAATTTAATTTTGAGGCACAACCTGATATTTACTGTTTTCAGCACCTTGATGTAAAACACGGTGAGGTTTAGACAATTGGGCAATGATTGCTCTACAGAAATAGGCTTTGACCAGTCATAGATAAAGGGTGGGCTTTTAAAAGGGAGGTCACAAGGAGTAAAAACTTATCAAAATCAGTGTGATTATCAAGGCAGTGAATCATCACAACTCCCTTCTTCAATTTCTGGTATTCATAATCCATTCTCCGTCCTGATGATTGCAAATCATACACACTCATACCTGATAAATCATCAGCGTTCTTTTGCTCCATAACATGTATTATCAGCCCCTGTAATAATTTATAAAAATGTACTGTTTTCATTGGTATGGCTGACTGGCTGACAAGCAATTAAGAGCATGCACATACTTGGTGATCCAGATCAAATAGAGGTGCAAAGTTCAACAGAATATTTTCGATGTCTTTTTGGTTCTCATGGAAGAAAATAAAGTTATTGAATCGATGTCCAGATAAACGTTCAGCATCTTCCTGATTGCCTTTCACAACACATTCTACTTTCTGAACACTTGAAGTCAAGTTCTCAGCCAATAATTGTGCAGGAAGACTCTCCTGCATGGCTATGATACAGACTGAGTTGCTGCGTTCTGGAAGGAGAAATTGACAGCAATAAACATAAAGAGAAAAGTCACAGTGATATTGTTGCCAAAACAGCTACACATAACTCGCCTCTTAAACACTCTGATGCTGTGTACATGTCTCTATGAATGGTCACTTTCCATAGGTCATTAGGGATCCCTCAACGAGTTGGGCATGTACACCAGCATATTCAAGAGCTAGTTGCAGACATTCTGTGCCACAATCTAAATCTTCCTCTGTACACTGTACCAGTAAACCAATGGGCTAATAAAGCATGCTAAACTTTTAAGAAGAATATTAGACAAACATAGGAAATAAATATTACCTTGCTATACGCAGAAACCAAGATATCTGTTTGGAAAGCTTGGGGGGTTTCACTTGCAAGGTGAGCATTTCTATCCAAAACAGTTTTTAGGGAGCCATCAGTCTCAGCACTGATAATAGTTGATACAAGACGGCAAACAGCACCTGCTGCTCCATTCTCATTGGCAGCTCGTACTAACTGTCTGACCAAGTCCTCTGGGACGACAGGACGAACGGCATCATGAACAATCACCACTCGCAGAGCACATTCTGATTAGAGCAAAGATGTTAAGCAGATAAGACCAACAAAGCTAGTGCAATGGTTTTTAAATACTGACCATGACTTCGAAAGATACCTTGTTTTGTTAAAACTTGCAGTCCTGCACGAATAGAGCGGTGGCGAGTGTTTTCTCCCTGAACAACAGCCACTTTATGGCAATTTGCTTCTTGAAGAAATGTTTCAACATTCCTGGGATCATCAACTACCAATACAATGTGGCGCACGTAGGGAATTTTTTCAAAAGCCTCTAAGGCGTACAGAAACAGAGGCTTGTCCTGAAAGGTTAGAAAAATTATCAAGAAATTTGATTTGTTACCAGGAGAGCAGCAGGTAAATCATGGTGAGATAAGCCGAGAGGACCTGCATAAACTTAAAAGTAGGAGGAATAGAATGTCAGATAATTGAATTTTATGATAAATTCAAACTTAAATGAACACCTGTTGTGAAGATACAATAAAATATAATTAAAGCAAAGATGTGGAAGGTATTACGTTCCAAATTTCAGACCTTTTTAATAAGTCTGTAAGTTTTGACATGAAATAGGATTGACACAATGTCATAAGAGTAGAGCATGTGCAGTAACTGTCAGAACCAGGCGGGTGTGGGACTCACTTTGAACATACCAGTATTTTGCAGTACTGCTTAGGGGTTGCACCGCCCAGTCGTTCCCCACAGCCGGCTGCGGGAAGGATTACCCCGACGTCGAAGTCCACCATGTCTGCTCAATTTACACCCGAGCAAAACGTGGAATGAATCGAAAGCAGACTAAGCCGTTCTATTTGTTTTCGCACTGGAATGCTAGTGTCTAGAGGGTGCTACGAGCGCGGAGCGCGGGGGTGGCAACCCGCACCGTAACATGTTGGGGGTGGCCTCCAGCTGGGCTACGGAGAGAGAGGACTCAGTGTCCACCTTCTCACTTGCACTCTTCGCTCTGACTCAACGGAGTAACAGAGAGGGGTTTATGCGCAGCTGAGTCGGACCGCCAAGGGGTGGGGGTGGTCCGGGGTGAGAGGACTCCCCCTCCCCCTCCCCCGGTCAGCTCATACACGTCGGGTCAGACGTATCGAGTGGAAGTGTTCTGAAAAAGTTCTCCAACTGGCGAAAAAATCGCAAAAAAAAGATTACTGACAAAGGAACACCTTTTAATCCCCGTTTCATGTACCGGAACACCACAGCACACCTGTGGCGCTGAGCGCGGCGTGCAGCTACCCGTGACCACCTTGACCTACCGGTATAGCTGTAAACGAGTAAACTCCCCCTGCTGTGTTTACGGTGCTTACACGAGCGGAACCGCCCGGCCTCCGACACCGAGGTTCGGCTGGTGGAGAGACAGAGAGGGAGGCGGGGTGGCGAATGGTATCGCCTCGCAGCGCGTGAGTGGCTTTGGGCCACTTTGGGCCCAGTCCGCAGGCGGGTCGGTACTCTCGGTGTGTTCGAAACTACCCACCACCCTCCCATTCGTCTTCCGCCTTCCCGCCGTACCCCCCTCGGTTCCCCCACCACCTTCAACGGTGGCGGCGCTCGCCTCGCCTCACATCTGCTCCGCCCCCCTCCTCCCCTCCTCCTCCTCTTTCCTTCATTCTCGCTCCTCTTGGCGTCGGCGACGGCGAGCGAGCGAGAGCGAGACAGGCGGGAGCGAGCGGAGCAGAACAACAAAACACTCACTCACACAAAAGCAGGCAACGAGTGCAGTGCCAGTGCCCACCGACGGTAGCGAGCAGGAGCAGAAGCAGACGGATACCAACGCCGCGACGCGACGGGACCGCAGTTCGCGTACCTTTTCCACGCGCACGCGGAAATGTGACGTCGCCGGGCCGGGGATGTGTGCCGTGCCGTGCTGTGGCGTGCGAGTGCCAAGTGATGTGAAGTGAAGTGTGTTATATTGCCCCGTCCTGCTCGGCCCCGGCCCCAGTGCTTTTGGCGGGCTTTTCACCGTCGCGTCACAGTCACCAACACCAACACGCCCCCCCGCCTGTCCGGCCGTCTTTGCCCAGCCTTGCTTGCCTTATCGTCAGCGCCGCCGCGTGGGTTCATGGACCGTCTGCTGAGCCTCTGCCTGCCCCTGCCGGCTTCGCCGTCGCGCCGAGTCGTAAGTACACGGACTAGACCAGCTGCACCTCGACCAGGTTTGGTGGCTGACATCGGCGTCCTGGCCAGTTCGTCCCGGCCAGAATTTCGCCGCAGATTGTACGATATGTTCGTAGGCGGGTGAGCGACCGTGGGGGCTTAGAGCTCGGTGGGACCGCCCTAGGCCGCCCGAGCCGGACAGCCCCACCTTCGATTCGGCTCAGCTTAAAAAAGAGACGAGTTGACTCAGCATTGTTCTGTGAGGGGGGCCGTCTGTGAGGCCTTATGTATATCTTTACTGGTGGCCCTGCCAGGCCTCTGCTTTACGAGCTACGCTCCACTGGAATTTATTTATTTTGAAAATTTCCGGACCGCGTTTATAGTCGGAACAATAAAGTAAATAATCGCCCAAATCCCGAATTCGCCCCCCCCCCCTCCGTAAAAAAGCAACAGAAAGTATCAACATAAATTTTCGTGAAAATTTTTCTCCCGACCTGCTTCATCACATTCCGTTGCTCGGACTTATCAATCATGGCAGATATTTTCACACAAAAAAAATCTTCTCATGATTTATGGCCGTGTGCTCAGCGCAAAAAAATAATTATCAGCCAAGGGGATAGATAGCATGGGACAGGTCGCGATACTAAAAGTCGCCCGGGCGTACTTGCAATTCCGCACGCGGAGTGGTCGGCGTTGTCCAAACATTGAATTCGTAGTGAAAATTCGCCGGCTCGGAAGCCGGCTGTTGGGTAGGACAGGAATCAGGAATCCTTGTCTCTCCAGCCGGGAGCCAGACCCACCGTCTGGATCAGGGGGAGGGGAGGGAGGGAGGAGGCACACCGCTTGGGGAGGGTGACGAAGGGTCTGAGGAGCGGGAGGGGGCAGGCAGAGCAGGCAGGCTCAGAGCGCGGGAAGCCAGCAGACCAACGGGTGGGGAGAGCGGGGACCAGTGGGGACCGTCCGCAAGCCATGTCTGTGAGTGAAAAAACTCTCGCCCATGTTTGTATAGGTTTGCTTCGCAAGTACGACGTATCTTGCGAACTCCTTGGTGTGGTTGTTTCACACCTGTTCGGGAATATCCATTGCCGTGTCCCTACAAGTGTTATTTTCTTGAATTTCCCTTGGAATTTCAATCTTAGCTCGTATATGTGTTAGCAAAGTTTATGCTACGATCAAGTCCGTCGCCACTGGAACCAGTTTTTATTTCTTGACTTCATGTCAAGACAGGGAATAAAACAGCGTAGGGAGAGTCATGTGAACAAGAGTGTGTGCTGTTGTGAGGCTCAAAATTTACATATTGCTGCTATAGTATTCCGCGCGTTGCCTGTCTGCGACTGTGCTATGTCCTGGTCGGCTTGTCTCTGTAACAGTCTAACTTGAAATTAGATGGTATTAGTCGGCCACCAAACCTGTCTTCTTATCCAATAGCTCAATTTCGTACTTGTTTCATCGTTTTCATTGTCTCTTATTTCTCTTCAGGTGGTGAGGGCCAGGGGAATTGAACATGTCGTACTATCCTCATGGCCACGGAACGCCGGAGAACAAAATTGCCCAGTTCGCACATTTGGGGCTGATGCCGAGCAAATTTAAAGGGACGTCGTTCCTGCCGTACATGTGGAATAAAAGTACTGACGATACGGTCGAATTAGATGCTTCGCACAAAGACAGGCTCTCCCGCTCAGCTCAGAAGAAGTTCCGGAGATGGAGTAGAAGGTTGAACGGCGGAAATTCAACTGGCACAGGTTGGGTTCTAAAAGACGGTCAGCAGGCAACGAACCAGCCAAGTTCACTTCAAGACGAGTATTCTGTCTTCTATCAGGCCTATCAAGAAATCCGTTACGGCCGGCATGACTCGAGCTTGAGCAATTCTCCATCTAGCGATGATCACACTTCAGGCAGTAATTCTCCAGGAACTGGTTGTGAGTTCTCGTTTTCTCAGAGAAAAAGCCAAGCTTTCTTCGATCCACACCAGTCAACTGATTTGAATGCTAGGTCGCCTGAATCGCCGGTAAGGTGGTATTCGCGATCAGAAAGACGATTCCGGCTTCGCAAAGAGGTAAAACACTACAGCAAAAGTCACGCTTACTTGTATCAAGCACAAAGTGACTCTTATTCAGAAATGGATAGCAATTCAGAAGTAGGTCCTGAAGGCTCAGTGACAATTCAGAGATACGGATCAGATGCTCCTGACAGCAGCCAATTATGTACTCGTAGGACCCACCACTCTAGTGAGCGAACTAGAAGCAAATCCCTCGGAAGATTCGAATGTGACCAGCGATCTAGTGAAGGTGCTAACGAACTCTTTGACAGATGTCCCTTAACTGATACTGGGAAGCTCCCGAGTGCAAAAAGTCCCGATAGAAGAAAGGATGGCCTTACACAGTCCTCAAATCTGGTGGACAAAGAATCACCATTGAAGAAATCAATATGCGAAAGAGGGAAGTTTCCGATCCCAGGTACCGCCGACCAACTGGATGGGCCGACACAATCTCCGATCAATTTATCCGTACCTAGACGTAGTAAAGAATCTCCGCCTAAAAGGTCCTGTATTGGTGCTGTTAATTTCACTTTAGATGCTGCTACATTTTTCGGTACGAACAAAGAGAAATCAAGAACACCAAGCAGTGAATGCGTTGGGACTGAAGTATCTCCCCAGAAGAATGATAAACCAACATCGAATTCTATTCATCCGAAAAGGTCTTTAGTGAGCAATAGAAGAGAATCTAGTCAAAGCGAAGGAGGGGGTCGTGTGAGTACGAATAACGGCGAATCAAGTAAAGTTGAGGAAACTCCTAAAAACTTAGGCTTGAAGAGCTTAAAGAAAGCAGCTGCAAGAGAGCAACAGGAGAGAACTCCTGTTAGCGTTGAGAGACCATCTAACACTGATCGGACGGATGTCACAGAATTGAAATCATCAACAAAGCAGAAATCCGACGAGAGCCACAAGATGACAAGGCGTTCCAGTCCGCAGAAAGGTGATATAAAGCCCAAAGCTCTCATTAAACCTGGTTTGAGAAGTGCCAAAAAGGACCCGAGGAAATCATCTGAAACGCGTCGCACCCCAGCGAAGACAGAGACTTCAACAAACGGTACAAGATTTGTGCAAAGAACACTCGATTCTTTCTTCTTGGCGAAGCCCTCGCCCTCTCTTCAAAAATCTGCCTCGTTTACAGGGATAGATGAAAGGTCAGAGGAGTCGAAATCACGTCACAGTAAGGAGTCTCGCAGTGCTAGGAAGAGATCCAAGGACCAGTCACGTTGGTCCGACAAAGACGGTACCAGGAAACGCTCATCGAACAGCAGTGCAGGTGATGGTCACGTTCGACGTATCTACCAGGATGACGAACAGTCGAGGCCCGTTGTTCGTTTGACGCTTCTCAAAGAAGATCAGCTTTGGAAAGTAACTTCCAACAGTGCGACCGAAGATCAGTCCAGTTCTGCAGCTAAAGACACCTTGTTAGGGCGACGAAGTGGCACAGCACGACTTGCTGAAGTTTCACCGATCCTCAGCCCTGCCAAGAAGAGGAGCTGCAAGTCTCCCGCGAGAGAAGAGACCCCGCCGCTCAAAGCAATTAGGCGATCACTCAGCAGGAGAGACAGCTGTGACAGTATCGAGAATGCCAAAGCATCTAAGAGGGACATCTGGGGCTCTGCTTTGCCAGTAAACCTCAAGGCCGATGTCAGCGACACATCCCCTCCCAGTACAGAGAACTGTGACTCATCCGCTGATGTCATAATTCTTGAAAGATCACCAGCCAAGAAGAAGAGCAAAGGGAGTCGTTCGTCGAAGAACCAAAAACAGTCCAAAAGAGGAAGCAGTGACTCGAAGGATCTCAAGGTCATGTTTGGATGGGATGCACTCTCTAGAAGAGAGAGCGGTGACTCCCGTGCATCGAAGGATTTGAATGAAGTCATGACGGATTCGACAGGGAGGACAGATAGCTGTGACTCGTCAAAAGACTTGAGGTCGTCAAGGAGAGAAATCTGTGATTCGTCTATGGGTGCCAGTCCGACAAAGAAAGACAGCTGTTATGGGACATCATCAAGGCGGTCGCCACCCAGGCTACGAAGCTCTCCGGCTAAAGTGGCACAGCCGTCACCTGTGAAAAAGAGTGTTGTGCTGATAACGAAGTCTCCCACCAAGGTGACTCCATCTAAGAAGTCGAATAATGAGTCCAGGAAGTCTGGAAACACCAGTGAACAGAGTTGGAATTCGTCTGCCGTTCTTCCGATGTCACCAACGAAGAAAGCCCTGTCTCCTTCCAAAGCATGTCCTGCCCCTACCTCTAAGGCATCACCCGCCAAAGTGGCTCGGCGGACCCCAGTGAAGGTGCAGGTGGATGTGACCCAGGAAGACGAGCTTGCTCAGGTGCGGAGGGACGAGGCTGCGAGGAAGACGGAGGCAGACCAGGCTGCGCAGAGGAACAAGAAGCGCCACACTCGGGGGCGGAAGGTGTTTGCATACTGTGACGTGCTGGACGAGCACATCGAGAGACGTAAGTGCACTGCTTGTTGACCTCTTGGTTTCGTTTCACCATAAATAAGCTGGCTAATAATGATCGTTTGCTTCTTCTATTTCAGATCCAATCCAGAACGAAATTCCAGGTAAGGATTAGGCCATGGTGCAAAGGTGTCAATCTCAGGATTTTGCTCAGGATTTTCAGACCCCCCCATTTTCTTTTTCTTTCAGCGAATAAATGGCACAAGTGGCTGAACCCGAGCCAGCTCCGATGCCTGACTCTCATCATGCTGGATAACAAGGATCTGTGCTTGAATTTCTCACATGACGGCGCGCGCAACGAAGAGTGGGAGGCAGCATGGGTGAAGTTAGCGACGCGCCTCAACACCATCTGCTACAGTGAGCTGACGAAGCTGAACACTGGGCTGCGCATGACGGTGTCGGAGTGGAAGGCCGTAAGTTTCAGAAGTCAAATCTTCGTGAACTTGAGCGAGTTTGTATTTCATGTGTTTTGTTTTGTAATTTCTAGTTGTGGCTTGAGATGAAAACAACAGTAAGAAGCCGAGTGGAGGCGATGAAACCCGAAGCGAGGCGTCACAGTTTAGGATCGCTAGATTGTCTCCTGTTCAGCCAGGACTTGTATAACGCCTTGATTGACGTGAGTTAATATATGCAATACATTCTGCATTAAAAGATAGTGTTAGTCTTCAGCGGGTTTTGAATTTGCATGTGTCTAATTTCATTTTTCTCTTTCAGTCAAATGGCGAATGCTTGGGCAAAGATTGTCCCAGAATATGGTGCTCGGGAGCGTGTAAGTAACCATTGCTTTTGGAATACAGGATTTTAGCACTTAGTTATTTGAAAATTTCTTATTTAAAATCTCTGTTCCGTTTTAAGTGTTCTATTTACCTTTTGTAGGTGTTGGTGTTATGCCACCTGCCGAATTGCCAGCTCGCAAGTTAAACGAGGAGTGAATTGTTCTCTACGAAAGAAAAAACATTTGTGATGAGACGGTTGTGTGATTGTGTGATGTATATTGAAGCCATACTAGTGCAATTTTTATATGCTGCCTGTACATTTTGTGTGATTTTGTGAATAACCGAACTGACGCAATAGTACCTTGTTTAGATTTTTTAAAATTGATATGACTAATGAATTTTTGTAATGTTATGAAATTTTTATTTAATGATTTATTTATTCAAAACAGCAGTCTTTGAATCTTTATTTAGTGACCCTTTTTTAGAATGCCTGCTTTTCGGGATAGGGGTAGAATTGGAGCAGGACACAGGGCACCTGGGAGGCTCGCTCGGAGGTGGATAGGCTATCCGCATGCCCTCCGCGACACACCCTCCTCTCATTAACCACCTAATGAAACAGTCACGCAAACAGTAAAAATAATATTTATTCTATACAAAAATTACTCAGGCGTAAATCACAGTCTTCAAAAGTAAAAAAATTCATAGCCTAGTGACGAGTCTGAGGTGGACTCTCATTCACAAACTTGTTTTATTGCCTGAGCACAGCCATATCTTGATTCTCTTATGTAAATACTGTACATGTCGAACACGGTTTTCTTCGACCTATATACAAAACTACACATGTAATAATACGTGAGCCATTTTCCTCGCATTCCGTCAGTGTGCCGAGCGATTGACTCAACATTCTGTCAGCCTCGGTTTTCAAGCAAACGCACACGCCTCCAACCGAGCAGGCGGCCTTCGCCTCGCTTTGCATCCACACCTAGAGGTACACAAAAGAACTCCTACTGCCTGGCGGGGATCTGGACGTCGTACAGGCCGCGGAGCCGCCTGTTTTGGGGGTCGAAGGGGCTACGCAGGTGCAGGGTGGCGTCGTGCCTCTGGCCCATCACCTCCAGCTGGTAGCGGCCCGCCTTCAGGAACTCGTTGGTCACAGCGCTGCCCTCGGGGTGCCTCACGTACCTGCAAGGTGAGTTACACAGCGCCTCTCTATTTTAGAAATTCTCCAATCAGCCATTGACGCATTTTTTTTTTTTATAAGCTTTTTCTGGGGTAGATAATCTAGGGCTCTTATCTTTTAAGGGGGAAAAAATCAAGTGCGACAACTAATCGGACGGGTCTTAAAAATTTAACCCACTTACCCTGTGCCGATTGGGCAGTCGAGAGCGAAACCGTAGTCACCTCGCCTGAGGTAGCCGACAACCTGGTCGTCTCTGATAATGGCTTCCAGTCCGTTCAGGCGAACTTTGCTGCAAAACATAACACACACACACACTTAAGCCTTCTTTTCTGGGATGAATACTTTGATTGTACAACCTCTGAACGAGCAAACTACTCACTCGTTGAGGGTGAAGAAGGCGAGCTTCTTGCTCAGGCCCTTCTTGGCGACGGCCTCGACGGCCTGGCGGCCCTGGTAGTCTCCGCTGGTCCTGCAGGTGAAGCCCAGGTTGGCCTCCAGGGGGCTGTCGTCGGCGCGGAGGTCCGAGTGCCACAGGTGGTATCCCTGCAACAGGCAACAGGGCGTCAGGAATGAGACTCGATGCCTTCGCTAAATCCCTTGCCCCTGTTCTAGACACCAGAGGTCCGAGCCAGATCGATAGATGGATAGACTAGGTACAGCTCGGGCGGACGGACGGCACGCGGGGCTCAACGGCAGCTGACACAGCATGAGGCAGCAGCGGCCAGCACCGCTGTGTCAGCACGCCGTCAGCACGCCGTCAGCGGCTGCAGTCTGCTAGTCTGCTACACGTGCGGCTGGATGGGTTGCCTACCTTCTCGGCGGACAGCGCGTACATGGCGCGGTAGCCGGCCAGGCGCAGGTCGTGGCGCTGGCCCGCGTCGCGGACAGCCTTGAACACGGCCTTGCACGACTCCTTCGGGACGTGCAGCTCCCAGCCGAGCTCGCCGACGAACGAGAGTCGGATGGCGCGCACCCGGTGCCCGGCGATCCGCACCATCTGCGTGGTGGACATGGGGAACGAGCCGTCGTCCAGGTCGACGTCGACAAGGCCCTGCAGCAGCTCTCGGCTGTTGGGGCCCTGCACGGACAGCACGCCGATGCGGTTGGTCATGTCGGAGACGTCGACGCGGAAGCCGCGCTCGTGCAGCGCCTGGATGACGTGCGCGTGGGTGTGCTGCGACGTGGCGCCGCCGGACACAACGTAGAAGCCGTGGCCCTGTAGAGGAGACGAGACACATGGCAAAAATAAATAAATGGAAAAGTTAAAAAAATAAAACGCAAAGAATAGGCAAAAGCACAAAGTCGAATAAAAATGAGAAAAAGGTTTGAAAAGGTGAGTGTAGACCGATACAATTGTCTGGGGGAAAAAATCGATCTAAAAATGAATGAAATGAGAAGGAAAGACTGACCCTGATGATGGGGTCGGCGGGGCTGCCCTGGCCGGTCTCGATGACGCTGGCGGTGACGTCGCCCTCCACGTTGCCGCGCTTGTTGAGGATGCAGGTGTAGACGGTGCTGCCGAGGGGCCGGCGCGTGTTGGCCGTGAACACCCAGTCGGCGGCGGCCTGTGCGTCGGGCCCGGTGATGTACAGCTTGCCGAAGTAGGACAGCTCGAAGAGGGCGGCCGCCTCGCGGCAGGCCAGCGCCTCCTCCCGGATCTGCGGACAAAGGGAGGGACGTGAGCAGCGCGGCGGGGCGGGGCCGGCACCGGGACTCGAACCCGCGGCCACTCCATCCCCCGTCGGGATCCCTACCGTCTCGTGGTGGCGCGGGAAGTCGAAGGTGTAGTCAGCCTTGAGCAGCTTCTCGTAGCGGGTGACCTTGTGGCGGGTGGAGCCGTAGGCGCCGTACCAGTCGTACCTGGGCAGGGGCGCCGGGGTGCCGCTGTACCAGCCGGGCCGCTCCCAGCCCTGGCGCTCCTCCCAGACGGCGCCCGCCGCCTGCAGCTCCTCCTCGAACGGGTTGGGGATGAGGTTGCGGCCCGCGAGCGGCTCGTCGTGGGGGAACACGATGCTGTAGTTCTTGCAGTACGCCTCGTGCGAGCGCTCCCGGATCCACTCGCGGTCCGTCCGCTGCACGTCCGCAAACCGTCTGGATGGGGAATTGTATTCGAATTAAAAATAATTTAACACGAAAAAAAATCGAAAAAAAATTCGAAATAAGGATTCAAAAATTCAAAACAACTCGCAAAAAAAAAAAAACAGCAAACACTTCGCAGTGTCAGGAATGGAAAGCGAGCAGCGAGCACAATTTACATGCCAAAATTAAAATTATTCGGGTCAAACGCAGCCATGAAGAAAATGACGCAGGTAAGAAAAATGGACGCTCCGCAGCCGGTATTTGAACCCGGGCCCGGGCGGGTGTTCGCACCTGATGTCGTAGGCCTGCATGTGCAGTTCGGGACGGCCGTGCATCACCCAGAGGGCCAGCTGCTCGCCGCAGCCGCCGCCCAGCATCATGCCGGCCGAGTTGAAGCCGCAGCCGTGGAACAGGCCGCGCTTCTGGGGGTCCTCGCCGATGAGGGGCTTGTGGTCGGGCGTGAACGACTCGGGCCCGCACACGGTCGACTTGATGCCCGCCGTCTCGAAGGCCGGGCACAGGTTCACGGCGTTCTGTCAACATTCACTCACAGTTCAGTAATTCCTCGTCTCCTCACGACGGAGGAAAGCCGTCGGCGTGCCCCGGTATTCGAACCCTCACCGTGACGTGCGAGCCGAAGATGTTCCAGTCGAGGTCGTACAGGCCGAAAGAGAACTCGGGTGCCACGTTGTCAAGCATGTCGGGGTTGAGCTCGTAGCCGCCGACGCAGAGCGAGTCGCCCTGGACGCGGAAGTAGCAGGACCAGTCGTGGTCGCGGACGTTGGGCAGGCCGCGCACGCCCATGGACTCGGACACGACGTAGGCGTGCTTCATGGGCACGATGGGCAGCGACACGCCTGCCATCTTGGCCACCTCGCGCGACCACACGCCTGCAGAGAATACCAGAAAAGGTGACGATTTTAGAAAAGGGGGGGGGGGGATGGTAACAACGTAAAACATCGCACAGACAAGAAAATGCAAGAAAATTTTGAACACAGTAAATTCACACAAATCCACGAAATGTCTAACTCAAAATTCACCCAAAAATGTAAAAAGGCTCACAACAAAGAAAACTTATTTTAATCGAAAAAAAAAAACAAAAACACTTTAAATTTCCAAAGGTAGACACCGAAAAAAACCACTGCCGTTGGGCACTAACCAGCGCAGTTGATGACGCAGTCCGTGCGGATGGTGCCCATGTTGGTCACGAGCCCGGTCACCTTCTTGGGGCCCAGGTCCTGCTCCTTCATCAGGATCTTCTCCACGTTGCAGTTCTCGATCACGGTGGCGCCGTTCCGGGTGGCAGCCTTGACAAGGGCCGAGCACACACCTGTACAAAATTTTAATTTAATTTTCTCGATTCTTCATCACAATTATTTTCATTTTATTTCTTACTGGAGTGTGCGAATAGCAACGTACCGGCGGGGTCGACGACGCCGTCACCAGGGGTGTGCAGCCCCCCAGCACCTGCTTGTCGTCGATGAGGGGGAACACCTGCTTCACCTCGCTGGGGTCCAGGACGGAGGCCTCGATGCCGAAGCTGCACGCGACGGAGGCGAGCCGCCGGTACTCCATCATGCGCTCCTGCGGCAGGGGAGGGGTGGCTTAGCGCCGTGCGGGTAGGCAGTGCCGGCGCGCACGGCTGCCCGACAGGCTCCGCTTACCTCGGTGTGCGCGATGTACAGGCCGCCGTTGTTGATCCAGCCCGGGTCGATGCCGGTCTCCTGCTCGAGGCTCATGAGGAGGTCGCGGGTGGTGTTGAGCAGCTGCACCTCCACGTCGGAGGGCCGCAGCCGCCAGATGAGGCCCGCCGTGTGCCATGTGGTGCCTGCGGGAGGGCAGGGCAACGACAGTCATGAGTCATCATCATCTCGACTAGTGAGAGTATGAGACTCAGATGTGATAGCCTTATCTCTGTCGGTGTCGGCTGGTTGGGCTTACCGGACGTGAGGCGGGACTTCTCCAGCAGGACGGCCTTGACGCCCCGCTTGGCCAGCTGGTACAGGGTGTTGCAGCCCGCCGACCCCCCGCCGATGATCACCACCTCGGCGTCCGAGGGCAGGGTGGTGCGGGACGGGGGAGGGGGGCTCGGGGGCTCGACGCTGCCGGCGCTGCGGGCCCCCGGGAGGGGCTCGTCACTGGCCCAGCGCCGTGAGGCGGCCAGCCCTGGCAGGCCGGGCCAAGGGCCGGGCACCTGTGGGCCCGCCGCCCCCGCCAGGCGCACCTGGACATGGAATCACTCATGGTAAAAATCGGGGTCTCTCTCTTACTCTCTCTCCCTCTCAAAAAAAAAATTATTATAATAATCTCGATGGAGACCCTAAAAAAATCAGGAAAAGTAAAACAAAAAAATATTATTAAAAAAATATTATTTTGATTTTAAATCATGGTGCGTTTGCATCAGGATTGGGGGACCCCTCGGTAAAAATGCACACGTCCTGGGGCTAAAATTTTGGACACACAATTTTGGACACAATTTTAGTTTTGTATTTATTAATTAATTAATTACGAACATGTTAACGCGCCTGTAGAGGATGTTTCTAAATAGGAAAATATAGCGAGCGTTCTTGGCGACAGCGGCCGGGACTTCCCTCTCTCTCGCACCCGCACCACAGATGGCTCACCTTATTAGTCACCAGTCGCAGCATGTTGCGCGGTCGTCAGAACCCGGCGTTCTCTTCTGCAGAAGAAAAAAAGAAAAAGACACTCGGTCAGATACTTTTGATTAGCGGCAAGTCAACAAGTGTGACGGGTATACAACAATTTCATGTCAGGTCACGTGCAGCGCCGCGCAGTAATCTATCTCACGTTTGATAACGCACTCTGGGGTCAAATCTATGCGTTTCGCGTTCGCTCTCACCCCGGCCGCGATTGGGTTTATCAGCCACCCCCGACACCCCCCGGCACCCGCCCTGCCACCTCACACCCTTCCTCGTTGACGCAAGAGTCGTTTTAGCGGTACGAGAATAGCATCTCTCTCTCTTTGCATGTTTATCCGACAGGAATCGCCTTCATAAGCGGAAGTATATCTATGCGCCACCCACACCCACCTACTGAGATGGAGATGCGCCACTGTCACTAACCCTACTCATCAGAAACCGTAGACATCTGGAATTGGGAGGGGGGGGGGGCTCGAATTCACACCGCTGAACTAGATAGATAGATGGTTTGTCATCGGTTTCGATCAATTAAAATTTTTAATTTGTGGGGGGAAATTAGTATCCAATTATCCTAAATGAAAATGAAAATTTCAGTTAGAAACGCAACCGACAACGAGAGTCAGAGCGGAAATGTGAGGGCGGTGCGGCAGCCGCTGGTGACGACAGCGCCCTCAGCTGCCTGCGGGCCGAGCCGACACAAACAGACGGCTTCCCCTCTTTCAAATTGATGTTTTCATACTACTGCCTTCTGAGACGGGTGTTATCGATAGCCGGCTGCTGTGTCCCAACGCCCCGCCACCACATTTACGATTTGTTCTTATTGCCCCCCGGGGAGCGCTATGTTGACAATACAAGTGGCACAATTATTTCACTGCCAGTCGATTTTTTTTTTTTTTTTTTTTGCGCTGGTATTTGAATCCACATTGGGAAATTCATATTTTCGTGTGCGAATGTACTTCCGCCTGGCGGTGCGTTACATAATAGAGTATACTCCGGAGAAGACCGAAACGGAAGTAAGAGGTCGTAACGAAGGAGAAGAACGCTGGACAAAGTATGAGAAATCGAGTGATTTTCGAAGAAGAGTGGGGCTCCGGAAATGCGATTTCTCATACTTTGTCCAGCGTTCTTCTTCGTGAGGACTTCTTACTTCCGTTTCGGGCTTCTCCGGCACACTCTATTTGTGACCGGCGCCTTGACCGTCCGAGGCCTCGGCAGGGCACCGGGCACTGCCTTGTTTTCATGACACAGTGAGCGCCGGCGACAGGCAGATAGACGATAGACATCTCTCCGGGCCGGGGGCCGGGCCGTGCCGGGCGGATAAGGGCCTAGCGGGGCCTAGCGGGGCCTAGCCTGAAAATGGAAATGGTACGCAAACAGCGACGCTGGTGAATGATCAGTCAAGAAACCGTGGCCCGAAGAAACTTGGTTCGACACCGGCTCGATATCACTAATAGATTTAGTTCATTTTTCGACTCATAAATTGTCGATTTTACAGTCCATCTGACCAGACTTTTCATTTTCGATGAAAATAAAAGGCCGTTTTGTTTTGTTTTGTGTTCTTTTCCGAGGAAATAAACGGAGTGATAAGCGAGATTGGGCAGCCGTCTGGGACCCCGCGCCGCGCCAGACCAGACCATACCCCGCCGCCCAAGGCACTGGCCCAGGCCCAGGTGGGTCCGTGCGCGTGCACGCACGAAGGGGGCCCTGCTGCTGTTTACGCCCACCTGCGTGGCCACGCACTCCTCAGAACAGATCGCGGATTGGAATTCCCTCGCACTGCCGCGCAGTAAGATTGCACAGTTTCTTAAACTCGAAAAACAAATGTCGACCTAACTGGGCCTGAATCGCTTCGCGAGGACGTGCCTGCATCCGTCCGCCTGCAGCCGCGCTGTGACCCCTTACCTTTGCTCTCTGTGGAGTGTGTGGAGTTCGTTGACCGGCGCTTGGCACTGCCCTGCCCTGTTCCTGGCCGTCGGCTGTGGGTGTCGGCGGGGTGGTGGTGGCGGCGGCAGCGGTGGTGGTGGTGGCCCTGGTGGTGCTGCTGGCCGGGCCGCTGTGTCTTGTGCTCCCCGGTGCGCCGTGCGTTCTGTTCTGTTCCGTTCTGCCTGGGATGCGCTCTCCACGACCGCGGCCCAGTATGTGGGGGAGTGAGAGGGGAGAGTGGGAGGGCGGGAGGGGGCAGAAAGAGGGACAGAGAACGCGCATGGTGATGAGGAGGGGATATGACACTGTCTCTGTCGCACCCCCTCTCCCTCCTTATCACGGACCGGTCAGGTCAGTGTATCTGCAGCGCGAACCCTCGCCGGTTTGCGTGGGTTTGGCGTAGTACGTTTGCGGGGGTCGCCGACAGCGTCTGGTCCGCGTACCCGATCTCACTCGCTCCATCCTTGTCGGACGCACCAACGCGCCGGGGTCGGTGCGAGAGAGACGGCAGGCGGCGCGCGGTCTGAAGGTTCTGATGCAGAAGGTTTTGTAAAATTGCACCGGGCCACGACAGCATCGCTGCGTCAGGGCAGAGAGGCTTCGGCGTAACTTCACTGTCACTGTCGGCCACCAGCGGCAGGACCATGGCGCCGCTGGGCGCCGCTGGGCGGGGAGGGGAGGGAAGTCCTCATTGAAGTGCCCGTCGGCGAGTACTTGCCAGTCCGCGCCTCAATGAAGGGCCTCATCTCCGTCGGGCAGACTACCGCAACTGGCAGGTCCACGCCGTGCAGCTGCGGCTGCGGGCTCTGCCGGGCTCTATGCGGAAACGGGGAGCCATAGGGGTTACCCGGCGGTGCGGCGTCGCTTTTGGCCCCACCGATAACACGACACACCCTCGTCCCTCTGCTGGGGGCGCGTTCGAGGTGTCTCCCGGCCTCTGGCGCCAAACCCACCCTTCCACACCCTCGTGTTTTCCGAACGCACCCAGGGGCTGCTAAAGTGTTCCAGTCGATACCCCCCCCCCCCGCGGGGTATCTCCCCGATATCGACATAAGCAGAGACAATGTCACGTGGTTTGTGGACGGCGGCGTCTCGTTTCCGAACGCAGCCGCCCTGTATCTGGTCAGATCTGGTCAGCGAAAGGATGACTGCGCGGCGTATGGCAAACACGTCAGGCCGAGACCCGACCCGACCCCGCGGCGTAGCAGAGAGGAAGAGTTTATCGCCGCTCACTTTTTTTTTGCGCGCATTCTTTTTTGTTATTTAATGAAACGAAATTTTTTTTATAAATATCGAATGCCGGTATGGACGTCACTACCCCCTGCGGTCTCCGTTTTGGGAAAGAGCATGTTTTGTTTTTTGTGTGTCCGGGGGGAGGGGAATTGGAAGGGCCACATCATTGCTCCCTTATGAAAAACCAACCCCGTTCTGGGCCCTGGTCGGTAAAATTATCGTCACTAATATCTGTTGTGAACTTGCGAAAAACATGGGAGTGATCACCCAGAATAATTAGAAAAAAGGGCGTCAGAAAAATAAAAACCGAGGAGGAAAAAAAAGTCTCTTTTTGTTGAGATGAGCAAGCCTTAGCCGCTCCGCATCGGCACGGTGCTACCATAAAAAATAAAACCGCGCCCCGATTCGAAATGTGTAAATGAGCCGAAGATAAGGGACCAATGACAAACGGGACGTCCCTGATGCTGATGGGGTGCCTGGTGCCTGCTGTTGGTGCGCGCGAAGCGCAAAGGAAAGAAAAGGGTGAAAAGGAGGAGGGAACACGACATTGGCCCGCGAGCTTACTAATACTGTGTGCCGTTTCATCACCAAATGGCGCGCTAAATGTGGCGGTGTTTGTTGCTATTTCGTATATAAAAAGACGGGTTGATGTGGGCAGATATGAGTTTTCTATTTTTGATGAAAGGGGGGCGCGAGGGAAGGAGTTGTTGTACACCGGTGTTGTATTCTTGTTGGCATTTCATATGCGAGGGACAAAAGAAAAAAAAAATACTGCAACAAAGTATAAGTTAAAATTATCAGTAGCATTTTATTTCTATGACTTGAACAAAAACAAGTTTGTTTACACATACAAAGCTATGATACATAAAAAATACAAATCTATAAGACCTCAAAGTGAATGCAGTCAAGCATATGGCATAGTCTAAAAAGAATTTACAACAAAGAACAATTTTTGGATATATTTACAGCTAACTCCTGATATCATTCAGCAACAAAACATGAAAATATAAAATAGTGTATTTGAAGTATAAGTAAATATGCAAAAATATATGATTCTCAAGTGTCAACAATACTCAGAATGAGCTGAAAGGCAATCATATCATATCTTTGGTGCTGTATTTGTCTAGAATTAGAATCCAATGTTCACCAGCCAAGGGAAACCTAAGATAAAAGGAGCACATTAAATTTTGCATTCAGAAATGAAATGAATAATAGCAACATCTGAAACTACTAACTACAGCAAACTTACAGTTCCATTTTAACTCTAGCTATGAACAGGTGATGCTAAACGAGGTGGAGTAGGCATGTTTCGAGAAACCCTTGCCTTCTGCTCCTGTTTACACTCGTCCACTTGTTTTTCCAATTGCTCTTTGAGGACCAGCAGCTCTCGTATTCTCTGGTAGATAGGATCCTAAAAATTAGAAGGAAAAAAAGGGATTTGTACAAAATTGAATTTCTGGCTTTGAAAAGTAAACACAACCATCTGTACCTTACCTGGGGCCTCATTCCTGGGTTCCAACGACAATAAAGGCCTTTCCATAGCGATATAAGTCGAATGCTTGCCACAGGCTCGAGAACTCCAGGCCGGGGAAGGTACAGCGGGTTACGATAGTTATCGATACTGCTGTTGATGTATGACCAGAGAGATACAGTACGCTGTTTCACATTATCTTGAACACGTTCTCGATCACTGTTAGGAAAAAATAAAAAGAATCAATCTGTCTGGTACTGTGCCAAATTTAAAAATAAGAGAAAACTTTACCTATTGAAAAGGAAGGTGCCAAAGCGACACGAGTAGAGATGATCAAGGATAGTAATTAAAAATGTTTCATTAAACTGAAATGCATTGGGGAACATTTGTGTCAACTGCCATACACAGTCCATGAACTGCAAGAAGACAGGTGAACGATCAGCATCAGAATGGCGATCATCGCCATGACCTATCCTCTGAAAAAGAAGGGAGAAAAATAATAAGATCACATGATGTACGTGAGCTTTCAAACATAATATTCACTTAAATACACATTACCTGTTGGAATTTGTGTCCGAAACTCAACCACTCCTTTTCAATGAGTACTTCAAATCCTTTGATGGTACGATAGTAAGGATCAAGCAATAACATTGCCAGAGCAGTCAGCTAGAAATAAAAATGTAAAATCAGTATTCTTGTTAAGTTGAAACACGTCATAAAATTTTAACAGTAAGAAAGAAATAGAAATGTACCTGTGCAGTGCGATCCCACCCATCAGAACAATGTACAAGTACAGATGTTTTATGAGTTTCAACTCTGTTGGCAATACGACAAGCACCAGCAAGAATATATTTAATATGCTTGAGCCAGTATGTTGCCTCAATTCCAGACAACCAACGGGCCTCTTCTATATTGGGAAAGCACAATTCTGAAAGGGACACAAATAGTTAGAACTAACACAGCAAAAGAAATTTAAAAAATTGCTAGGTTCTCTTTATAGATATTACAACAAACCTTTCAGTTTTCTGAGAGATTCTCGCATGACATGAATATTATGGATATCAAGGAACACAAGCTCTGCATTTTGATATGCATCTTCAGATTCATAGCCACCTCCTTTGGCTTTATTTGCAATAGCATTGGCACTGTAAAAGAAAACATTACATTATTAAGATCATTAGATCAGATCACCTGAAATGTGATATACTCACAATGTTTTTACATAAGAAATAGAAATAATTTAACAAAAAAAAAAAAAATTACCTTGGTCTAGCATCCATGATGTAAAGTTTATGAGACTGAGCATTTGCATCCATAATAAGTTGAATGTACCGTTCATCTTCCCTGCATCTCTTACCACCAACACCCACTAATGGCTGCGAACATCTGATTAAAATAAAAATGTACAAAATAAGAAGAACCATAGCTTTAGATTTGAATAAAATTTAGAAGAGCTAGTACACCTTCAGAACCAACCTGCATATGGTGGCTTGACTTTCTGGATGGATCCATGACAGAACTGGAATGCGAGCACGGGACCGGAATGCTGCTACAGCTCTCACATCATCATCAGTGGCAGCAGCTGGTATGGCCCAGACAGCAGGATAGCTATCACAGATTTCATAGTGCTCATTGATTTTAGTTATTTTCCACATGTCGTTGGGAACACCCTGTGAATTACAGTAACAAGCATTAGGTACTGCAGTCAATCGATGTCAAAAAATATTTATTTATTACTTCACAATCTTTATACCATGCGCTTGAATTCAGCAATAGGTTCAAGTACATTCCATCCATTTTCTGGAAATACTTCAGAATAGTCAAAGGCAAACAATGGAAGTTTGTGTGAAAGAGGAAAAGCATACTGCTGAAGTTTTTCAAATACATTCCTCCTCGAGTGGTTTTCCTGGGGTCAAAAACATAACAATCGGTAAGTAATAGTTCAGTAATAAGGTTTATATATCCTGAATACATGTCAATTTCTACAACTTTACCTGCTTGTGGCCAAATCGCAAGTTTCTCATGTCTTTACAAAATAACTCAATTCCATAAGAATTCTCACCACGACTTGACTGCCCTCCCACTTTTTCAACTCTGCTGACCTTAAAGATCAGAAAACACATGCAGTGCTAAAGAAATAAAATTTGACAGGTATATGATAAAAACAGCATTAGAAAATTTACTTACCACTCCCAAAGGTACTTCGACTACATATGGAGTATCTCTGTCCATACTCCGAAAATGCAACTTGTAGTTTGTGACAGAAAGCACTCCTCGAGCAGGTCCACTATATGGACAAAGGTATGTGACTTCACGGGCAACCCCCATAACTTTCTCTCCTGGCAGCAACGGTGGATCATCAGGTCTGCTGGCTGGCTGACCTGGTTCAATTATGCTGGGCTGCTGGAAAACAAATAAACAGATGGATCATTGTATTTACCACTGAACTGAAGTGGAAAATAAATGAACATAAGACCTCCAAATAATGAAATTCTGAAATACCACGTGACAGACAAATAAAACATAGAGTACATGCAGATACAATTTTTTTTTTTTTTTAAAAAGCACACCAATACCACTTACTTTAGACCGAAGTTTATTATCTGTTCCAATCATCACATTTCCAATGGATGCAGTGCTGGCTGAAGTATAAGAGACTTTCCCAGAACTGGCCTGGAGACAACCATGCAACATGATGCAAAAATACACACACATATAAATTTTACTATGCCATCATACATGTTGATTTTAATACAAGAATTCTATACTCTGCTTTACAGAGCCTTTCTTATGACCATGCTCATGCAGTTCATGCAGCTATGAATGGAGATCAAATGGACTCATAACAGTTCAAATTGAAACCAACCCCCAGGGTATTTACCATTAGAAACACATTACATTCGAGATATTAATTTGAAAAAACCCAAACATAATACATTTTTAATATTGATGACATACAATTAAACGACTTACTTATAGATACACATAAAGGTAGTACATGCATGTAACATAAATATTTGAGACAAGTACATAACATCAATTTTCATTACAGGATTCCCGGTAAAAATGTACTTACAGATTCCTGGCCTAGTTTTGAATTTAGGGAGCTGGACTTGGAATCAGACCCTAAAGAATCAGAACTGGCATCCTTGGAGCGGCCAGCTTCAAAGTCCACAGATTTCCTGTCCATTATAATAGACTGGCAAAATGATGGTTACTGGAAGAGTAGAAACAGGTATAAATATACAAAAATATGTACCACTGGCTCAATATGAGTATTTCATAGTGTTAACTTTTCAGAACAATGCAAACACAAAAAATCCTAAAAGAGTGTGTGATACCCACACAAAACTCATAGGAAAATTTAATACAGTTCTAGAGCTTTACTCATTCATTCCAATGGAACTGTCATTGTGACAACCTGTCAATAATAGGGTGTTGGACATTTCCAAGAAAATTGACAGCATTTCTGAGTACAAAATATTTGTGAAATACACGTTAAAATTGAGGGGTGAATTTCTTTTTGAAGAGAATATAAATTTCAATGACAAACGGCTTGTGGAAATATCTTAGAAATAAACATAACCTATTAGTTACCAGATTTAGACACAATAAATGAGCACTGTGGAGAGCTCAATTTCCATTCTTAGGATTGCGATTAAACCGTTATACTGCAAGAAACACCACGTCACGCACTGTTTGCTTTAACACAAACACATACGCTGAAACTTTCTTCACACCATCGTTTAACCACAACAACCACTCCCTCCTTCAGCTCCATTCATAGTACAGCCCATCCCCTGTAGATGGCGTTACTAGACACGTACACAAGCAGCAGACAGACAAGAAATCAGAGAATCAGAGTGACTTTAGGAATCAAAAATTTGGGCGAAGTCAATTTTTTTTTAAAGAATAGAAATAAATTCAGATACCATGCAGATTCTAAAAAGTTACAAATGGGCGTTAAAGGGTTCAAGAAAGAGGGCGGGCCGAAAAGGGAAGTTGTTAGCCTCGCACCGGTCTCATTGTATGAAAAATTTTACTGAAAGCAATTTTACCTGGTTTTACACCATTCAAATACTGAAATTGTTATAAAATTAGTGAACTAAGAAGGAGGTGACGATCTCATATCTTTCTCAGTTCAACTCTTCGCTGCCCTTCTACGACAAACAGTTTAAACTCCTGTAGGTTAAAAGTTGTGTCTGCCCTCCCGGACATTTGAACCTCACGGCTCGCCCCGCGCAGCGCCTGCTGCGAAAAATGCTGCGAAAGTTCACTTCCGGTTGCCGAAGTGGACCCGAAGCGACCCGAAGCCACCCGAAGCCGAGGCGAGGGGAGCCGAAGGCGGAGGCCCGAAGGCAGACCCGAAGCAAGCAGCTGGTGGCAGGCGCGCGACTCTGCAGCAACTCTGTGCTGCTCGTGCTGTTGACAGGTGCGGACGGTGACGGTGGTCGTCCCAGCGGGCTGCGGGCTGAGCACTTGTGGTGTCTGCACGTGTGTGCGTGTGCGCGCGTGTGTGTGGCACCTGTGCCCACCTACCGCCTCCCTGCTATCACGCCCTGTCTCTCTCAGCTCCAGGATCGTGTCCGGACCGCCGTCTTCCAAGTGAACGCGAGCGATCGTGCGGCTACCCTCAGCATCCATCCCCGTCAGGACAGCGTAGCGCTGCAGCATGGCGGACTACTTGATCTGCGGCGGCACAGGGTACGTGCCCGAGGACGGCCTGACTGGCGCCCAGCTCTTCAGCAGCGGCGACGGCCTCACCTACAAGTAAGTTGTCTGTGTGTCATGTCGTGTCGCCGTGTCTAATCGCGGTGCTCCTCGGCGAGGCCCTCGTGCGGGGGAGAGGTTAGGTTCGCGTCGTCGGCCGTCCTCCGCACCCCGGAACCCTGGCCGTCGTCGCCGTGCTCTGGCACGTCCCCGATGCCCGCGTCTCTGAGGTGGGCGGTGTGGACGTACGCTGTCGCATCCTGTGTCCGGTTGGATGTTCGGCGCCCTGGTGCAGTGCACGGCCAGCTCCAGCAACCCTCATCCCCCGACAGGTCCGGGGTGCAGGGCTGCGGTGGTGGTGGTCGTGGTCGTCGTCTTTGTCGGGTCCAGGGTGAGGAGAGAATCAGGTGGGGGGGGGGGGGGGTAATCCCCACCCTCTAGGTTACACCCCCTCCCATCTCTCCCCAGCCTGGCACTGTGTACACTCATCCTAAAGAGATAGTGTGGAAAGCTTTTCTTGACAGAGGACAGAGCACTTGCATTCCTTTGCCACTCCAGGTGCCAATGTCCTGATAAGGACTACATTATTTTTACCCACACTTGTTCTGGTTGACGCAGGAGTTCCATTACCTTTGACCTACCCCAACTATCACTCTGTTAATTAAATTTGTTACTCCTGTAGCTTTTTTTTTTTGTGGTGTGATTGTGGACATCATGGTATTCCAGAATCCTCACCTCAAGTTTTTTTAAATTTAAATCCTAAATGAACTAGCTACTTTTATCTTTAAGAGGATTTTTTTTTGGCTTCTGTGCGGTTGTGCTGATGTATGAGAACCATTTCTAGCCTTTGCCAATCACCTCTTTGGGAAAACATGAAAACGTTGGCAGTGTATGGCAGAGAGCCGAAGCCCGTCGCCGCTGACAGGAATGCCAGTCGGGGAGAGAAATGTGTCCGTGTTTTTATTATGCTGGGCTGGATTCCAACTTGAGTCAGACTCCCCCAACTGCTATGTAAATGTGGGGCCGGGCAGCGGACTGAGCGGCACATGCACAGTTACATTGCCAAGGTCGCCTGTTGCTTTCGTCCGCTGAAAGTGAGTTGAGACGAGGCGGGACCGGCCGGGCCGGGCCGGCGGGAAGCTGGACGCGACGCGTCGATTGGCGCGTGGCATGCCGCCTGTGTGGGTCACCACGGTCCGGGACGGGCCTCTATTTCGGTCTGGCTGCGATTAATTTCCAGCCTTCGTTATATTTTCGGAGCCGTGCCCTCGCCGGCTGTGGTTATATAAAACCCCTGCGAGCAAGCCGAGCCGCTGGCTCCAGCAGCGTCAGCAGGAAGGGGCCGGGGGATCAAAATACCCGGCTTGGCAGGCGGAGCCGAGAGCCTTGGCCGGTAATCGAACCCGGCTCCCGGCCCGCGGGGTTCGTGTGGGTCGCCTCGCTGCCTCTGGATTAGTGGGGTCGGTGACCTGAGGGGACTCCTGACTCTGGACTGGGCCGGTGTTGCCGGGCCAGGGAAGTCCCGGGGGGGTCCAGTGGGGGGTCCAGTGGGGGGTCCAGTGGGGGGTCCAGTGGGGGGTCCAGTGGGGGGTCCAGTGGGGGGTCCAGTGGGGGGTCCAGTGGGGGGTCCAGTGGGGGGTCCAGTGGGGGGTCCAGTGGGCCGGCGGCCGGCCTGGGGTCGCCGAGGTGAGAAGATTCGGAGCAGAGAAGGAGTTCCACGGCCGGCGGACGGGTTCGAGGCCGGTGTTATGTGCCGGCTCGGTTTGTCCTGGAGCGGCGTGCCCGTATGCCTAGGTTATATAAGTGACGCCGAGGTGGTCGCCTGTCTTGACCGCCAAGGCCGATGCCGGCCGGGCGGAGCCAGGCGGAGCGAGATGCGCGTTCGAGTCCCGTGTCGTGCGTGCCTACTTGGCGATTCGCTGATGTGCTGCTGCTGTTGTATAACGGACTGGAGCACTCGGCCTTGGCGGCCCTGCCCGGCCCTGCTCGGCGTGCACCCTCAGCCTCTGGCCGTTTCATCCTCTCGGCGGGGGAGGACAGGACAGCGGCTTGTCACGGCGCTGGTTTCGGTCACGGTCACGGCCCTCGAGGCGGCGGTGCGGTCGGAAGCGCCTGGCTGGGCTGTTTGTGGACGGGCCCTTTAAAGATGCTGCCTCCGACGTCACCGCGGGCTCTAATCGGCTCATACGGCGAGGCCTGCGGGGTCCTAGGCGGAGGCCCTGCAGCTGCACTGTGGCGGCCCAAGTGCCACAAGTGCGCCGTGGTAGGTGTCCGGTCCGAGCCGACCTCGCCGCTTCCTCGTTGGCGCTGCCCTTTCCGATTTGCCGCCCGCTTTCCGACCAGCCTTGTCTGCCCTGCCGGGCTTCCCACGTTTATCGAGCCCAGCCCAGCCGCGGTCACTTGCAAGCCAGCATCGTATAGTAGCACCGAGGGCAGCCGGAATGTGTCACGCGGGCAGGGCAGGGAAGGGAAGACCCGCTCCGAACCGGTCGGGGACAGTGCCAGCAGGAAAACCCTTCGTCTTTAAAAAAAACAAGTGCCAGCCAGTTGCATTAACCAACTATTCTCTTTTGTTTCTTGTTTCAGTGACTTCATCATTCTGCCCGGATTCATCGATTTCACTGCTGAAGATGTGGTAGGATTTTTTTTTTTTTTTTTTTTTTTTTTTAAATCTTTTACATCCCTCCTGACGGTATGTGTTGGTGGTGGGGAGGGGGTTCATGGATGGTGGGTAACCAGTCGGTGATCCATCCACGTAAGGTCCGCCCGGCTCACTCGTGTCCCATCTTGGCTGGGCTCAGCTCGTCTCGGGTCGGCCCTGGTCCCGAGTCCGGGAAAAGGAACGGGATAGGAGGGAAGGGCTGACGAGTGATCGATAGAGGGGAGAGGGGTGGGGAGGCTTGGCCCGGGAGTTTCACAAGGTCACCCCCCCCCCCTCCTCCCTCCCGCTTGGCCCCGCCCTCCGCGCTCACCTACGGTCCTGCACCCACCCTCTTAGTGACAGACTCCCCCCACCCTTAAGCAGCTTCTGTTCCATACATCACGAAAAATTTAAATCGCCACACTGTCTCAGTCACTCTGTGGTACAAAATGCTTAAAATTTCACATTTCACTTGTTTATGCATATATATATAATTATATATTTTATTATTATTTTTTTTAATTTTTTTTTTTTTTTTTTTTTTGGGGGGGGGGGTATTTAAATTCAATATAGCTCCTCTGAACTTGAAATTTTCTTTGTTAGCCTATCCAAAGCAAGCAAAATTGACATTTTTCAATTACATGCGATTCATATTTTTTCAGGAACTTACCTCTGCTCTGACCAAGAAGATCACCTTAAAGGCTCCTCTTGTGTCATCTCCTATGGACACTGTCACAGAGTCGGAAATGGCAATCGCAATGGCTGTGAGTAAATAGGGTCTGAATTTGATAATATCTAAGTTGATTTATTACCTAATAATTACGTTGTCTTTTCACAGCTATGTGGCGGTATTGGAATTATTCATCACAACTGTACTCCTGAATATCAAGCAAATGAAGTTAACAAAGTCAAAAAGTACAAGCATGGCTTCATCAGAGATCCCGTGGTCCTGAAGCCTGACAACACAGTACGTATCTGGTTTAAGCTATGGTAAATTACTAAGGGGTGGTAGGTGTTTCCTTCAGCACTGTCTACATGTGTCGCAGGGATGTAGAACTATTATTAGATTTCCATTCCCCCTTTGTATTCTGTATCTTATGACTACCAATTTCACATGCTTGGACCAAAACCCTTCACGTGTGTCCACACACTCCTTGCTGCAGTAAGGTTGTAGTTAACGTGCTGTGCACTCTTCAGGTGTTTTATTAGATGTGTGAATCTTACCTGATCCTTTGCTTTGTTAGGTGGCTGATGTGTTTGAAACAAAGAAAGAACATGGTTTCTGTGGTATCCCAGTGACAAATACAGGCAAATTAGGAGGCAAGCTTCTAGGTATGGTTACATCACGTGACATTGATTTCTTGGAAGGAAAGCAGAACCAGAACGTCAAGCTTGAAAATGTGAGTATTTAATTTGTATGAATGTGTGAAGCTTACCTTGTATTGGTCTTGCATTCTCCCTTGCATATGGGTTGCTTTCACTTTGCCTTGTGAAGTTTTTGCACGCTAGGCAATGTAGCTTAGGCTTATGCTTTCTGTGTTGGTGTTCAGCTAAATATCTTACAATTAAAATGGTATTCATTTCGAATTTCCATTTCAGGTTATGTCGAAACGGGAAGATTTGGTTGTTGCATCGGCTGGTGTTACTTTAACTGAAGCCAATGATATCCTTGAAAAGTCAAAAAAAGGCAAATTGCCCATAGTCAATGACTCCGACGAATTAGTAGCCTTAATTGCAAGAACTGATCTGAAAAAAGCCCGTAGTTATCCCGATGCCAGTAAAGATGATAACAAACAATTGCTCGTTGGTGCTGCTATTGGTACACGTGAAGCTGACAAGGAAAGATTACGGCTTCTTGCCGCAGCTGGAGTAGATGTTGTTGTTTTGGTAAGTCTAATTGTAAATGTAATTGTGGCTGAGCTGCAGCTGAATTGTTTGCCTGCTTACTTATGAATTTCATCTTTGCTGCAGGATTCCTCACAAGGCAATTCTACTTACCAAATTGAAATGATTAGGTTTATTAAACAGAATTATCCTGAACTTCAAGTAGTCGGCGGCAATGGTAAGGACTTGCTGCAATTTCTGAACTTCCACTTTTGTTTTCTCTGCTTTTTAAATGAAAAAATCTTCCATATGTGGTTGTTACAGTTGTTACTGCTGCCCAGGCCAAGAATCTGATTGATGCTGGAGTGGATGGCTTGCGAGTTGGTATGGGATCTGGTTCCATTTGTATAACACAAGAAGTAATGGCTGTCGGTAGGCCTCAGGGTACTGCAGTTTACAAAGTAGCAGAGTATGCCAGAAGATTTGGTGTGCCAGTTATTGCTGATGGCGGCATTCAGTATGTTGGACATATCATTAAAGCGCTCTCCTTGGGTGCATCTACAGGTAAGTCATCTTTTCATTGTTCACCTTGCACTTCAGCTTTTATTAACCTTTCTGATTTCTCAATGATGCATTGCTTTTCAGTCATGATGGGATCCCTTTTGGCTGGTACCTCTGAAGCACCTGGTGAATATTTCTTCTCTGATGGTGTGAGACTGAAGAAGTACAGAGGAATGGGAAGTCTGGAGGCGATGAACCGCAAAGACGCGAAAGGTGCTGCTATGGATCGCTACTTCCACAAGTATGTTCAGTGGGACTTCAGATACAGTGAAATTCAGTCCTACTGTTTCCATGTTTGATAAGGACCTAATATCTGTCTCTCTTCTTGCAGTGAAATGGACAAATTAAAGGTAGCACAAGGAGTAAGTGGTTCTATTGTAGATAAAGGTTCAGTTCGACGATTCCTGCCATACCTCACTTGCGGAATCAGACATGGATGTCAGGATATTGGTGCCCGAAGTCTTTCAGCGCTACGGTAAGTTCTCCAATAAATAATTGGCAATCCCTGGTTTAGGAGCATGTTCATAACTTCAAATTTTTCCTGATTCAATTTTCAGATCAATGATGTACTCTGGTGAGCTTAAGCTGGAAAGGCGCTCTAATTCTGCACAAGCTGAAGGCAATGTTCACAGCCTCTTCTCGTATGAAAAACGCTTATTCTGACATCCGAAGGATTCTAATTCCACTTTTAATAATTTACATGATTGTTGACTACTTAGTTATGTGATCTGTTCATGAATTTTGGTATTGACTTTTGGCGTGAGCTACCAATCATGTCACGTGATAGTGTTAGATATTTTGAAATTTGCATTTTTGTTTTAGAAATATTTTAAAAATGTGACATTCAGTTTATCCTGTATTTTAGGGACCACAATTGACACTGAAATTTAAATCATGCCTGGTGACTTAAATTTGCTCTTGTACTGCAGTATTGATAAATAAAACAAATCAATTTTAATGTGCCTCAAGTTTTTCATTTGCAGTTAATACCTGATCATTGTGAAATGGTTTGAAATGGGTGGGAGAATGAAGAACAAAACAAACCACCAGAGTAAGAAATTGTACAAAAACTTTATTCAAGCAGATAAGCAATGAATGTATTACTGAGTTTACAATGAACATGGACGGTATGTTTGGCACACACAATTGGCCTTAAAAAATTTCAGTGCTGTGCTGCAATACATGGCAGTGAGATACAGATGTTACAAAGAGTTAGGCTTAGACTAAACTATGCTGAAAGTGCATGCTTAAGCTGTACTTTGGCACAGACATGAAGTAATTGCATTCAATTCTATCCTAGAGGGAAGGAAGACTTTCAGTATTGATTCTAGGAATCTCACGTTTCATATTTAGAAAATTCCACAAATGGACAGATTTTGAACGCTGTCTATTATTTCAAATCATTGTCTAATACATCATGTAAATAAACAGGTACACAAAAGAAAATCCAGCAGCATATAACCTCACCAGTTTTGAAATATATTAAAATCTTCTTTGTCTTAAATTAGTCACCATGCCATTTTAAGATATAATGAACAAAGCGCACACAGGTACCTAGCCTATGTTGGGTGATAACTTGAGAGAAAAAGAAAACAAGGAGTAATAAGAGAGCAACAAAAGTAATAATCCTAACATAAAATAATGTCTTTTGTACCAGATCACTTGCTCAGGACTAGAAACAAATGCAACAATTGTTGCAAGAGAAGAGTTCATATACTACTTATTTAGAACTTACTCTGACACTTTTCTTTAGCAAGTAGATTGCAGGCAAGAACTGGGCTAAACAATACAAAAGAAGTAAAAAAAAAAAAAAAAATTAAAAAATAGTAGCTTCTTAATACTGTGCAAAAAATTACATTCTATAATAAACTTAATACTGTAATACTATGCGCTAACATCACAAAATACTCTTGTTAGAAAACATCACAACTTCGTGACTGAAACACACACAGGCTCAAGGGAATGTATAAAAAGACTTATAAACTAACCTTGTCAGGCCATGGCAAGCAAAACACCTTTGGGGTCTTGGTCAGTAGCATCAATGAATCAATGAAAATAAGCACACTCACAACTAAAACACCAGGTTTCCTAAATAATACTATACCTCATGGTCAGATAAAAACCATCTCTTAAAACATTGACACAAAACAAAACTCATTGGTTTAATTACTATATGCTATAACCAACACCCACCCAGTCTGGTGAAATAAGGACATAAAGAGTCTTTGACAAACTTGCAAAAGCTCACATGTCACAAAAACAGTTAGACAGTAACTCACTTCACTTATAAAACTTGAATTTGAAAAATTGCTCCATAAAAAAGTGTAAAAAAGCACATATTAACATTAATTTCCCTCACAGTTGAAACTACAAAGAGCACAAGAAAATAAGCAACATTGTCACAACCACAAAAATGCAAGGTAGTTACATTTACCACAGGGAATAATTTAGCACACAGTCCTCAAATAAAACAAAACTCAAATTAATAGGAAGTGAGATTCAGATCTTCACATAATAATGGGGTAAATAACAAAAAGAAAAATATATCCCCATACACAAAGTTACATATAGTGAACAATAAGAGATCAGTGAGAAAGGGGGCAAGGGTGAGAAAATAAATAAGGATTGCATAATGGAGAGAGAAAAAGAGAGGGGGGGGGGGGGAGAATACAAGCAATCAATTCTGATTCACATGGTGGGTTAAGGTTTGCCATTACACCTCTGCAATAGGCTTGATTTTAATGGCCTGGGTGCTGTAGCTCGATTTTTCAGTTTGGTCCTCATATGGCATGGTAGAATTTAATGCCATCTCTTCCTCTTTAGCTACAATAAACACAAGGCAAAAATTAAACAATGAAGACAGTTTCCTGACTTACAATAAATTTCATTTTTCACACTTACTGTAAGCAATTATTTCAGCACGGGTATATTTGGCACGACAGGCATCATACAGCAAACACTTCGGGCAGAAGCAGCAAACAATAATGAGAACAGTCAAGGCAAAGCAAGTGACTATGACTGAAAGGGCAATGATCATCACCAGCCTGCAGTCAGAAAAAAATTAAATTAAAAAATCGAGTCGCTCCGTCAGTCATAACTTTTTATACTCAATCAAATCAATTAAAATAAATAAATGTTAGTAAACACTGATGACACAATCATACCTTTGGTCTGTTGCTTCAATGAGACAGCAAGCTGGTTTGCCTCCATCATAGCAGCACTCAGTTTTCTCAGGATCCGTTCTAGTTGGACAATGAAGTGATAGCCCCGAAGAAAGATATATTTCCGTGCATTCTTTCGTTTCAGTAGCTGCTTTCGTTTTAGTAGCTGCTTTCGTTTCATTAGCTGCTTCCGTTTCAGTAGCTGCTACATAGAAAACAGAACATTTAGCATGAAGAATTAAAAGCAAATAAAGAATGTGACAGTGTCCTACAACTGAGAGCAAAGCATAACCTAAGTGGGAAACACTGCGCCGGTACGCATACGGCTAGAAAATCTAAAAATTAAATGAGGCTAACTAGTAATTTCAGTTTAAGCCTACACATTATAAGGGAAAAAATTAAAAATATAATTAAACTACTGTCCAGTTGACAAGGGAGTGGTATACACAAAACCTACCAGAGAGCAACACGGCAAAGGACAATAACCATACAAATGCTACTCCGGAGTACTTCATGATAACGGAACAGGTAAGTCTAATGAAAAGGCCGAGCAAGACGCTTTCAGCTCCTAAAATTGCGACCTGCTCGATAACTTTAAGTTGAGAAAGATGGTTCCAATACACTGAGACTGAACGCAGCATAAGCAAACATGAGCGGCAGGCAAGCGCTGTCAATAATGTTAGAGAAATTAACTGCGAGCTGTGAATAACCAGTTCCGATAGGTAGATATTAGAAATCTACAAAAGCTCTGTCTCCGAGTTTCAGGAGTTGATCGATGTTCTAACGCGTCGCAGCGAATCTCTCTGAAGAAGGAAGAATGTGCTAATCAATCAGTTTCAGGCTTTTCATCGCATTGAACGAAGAGGGAGAAAAACGTCGGAATGTTGTCGGCATCGTTAGAGTTCCGACTCGGCTCCCCGATTCCGCGGAGTGTGTGTTCCGGCTGAGTCCGCGGTCCGCGCTCGGCTCGTCAAGGCCCCCCACCAACCGTTGGCGCCTCAAAGTACGGCACGGCACGGCGCAGGACAGGCACAACTGTAAACTTCGATAGTTTTAAAAGACTCCTGTCACCGTTTTGCTGTAAATACTTCTAAACAGTCAAGGGAACGTGAGCTGTTGTCTTAGTGAGTAGGGCAAGGTGAGTGACGGCCTGTCCTCTTTTACTGACTGTCACAATTAATCGCCTTTTTAGGTTAGGTGCTCCCTTTCGCTTCTCGCAACATGTTTTGTTTTGAGCATGGGTAGCTTATTTTGTTCCGCTTGCAAAGCGCTATTCGACCCTTGAAAGGTGTTGCATTGTAAAAGTAAAATCTCACCCTCGCCATTTTTTCTCCGTAGGTTTCTCCGAAACAGAAGCAAGCGCTCCCGGGATGTCGAAAAGGTCAGCAGCAAATGAACTAAATCATGACAACTGGTGTGAGGAGGACGAGCCGGAGACGGCCGGAGTCTTCCAAAGGGCCTCTGCAGACACTTTAAAGGACAGGAAAATCAGAACAGCAAGACGCAGAGGTGCTGCTCCCTCTGCCAATGACTCCACTGACTCGGGAGACCAGGTATTGAATTTTTAACTTTCAAACCGTTTTTCTAGGTCCTATCTTTAATTTGGGGTCAATTGCTATATGCTGATTTTCCTTTAAGCAGTGCAACAGTGGCAACAAAAGCATATTTGCTGGATTCAGCGGGTTCAAGAAAACAGAGCCAGCCTCAGCCAAGGCAGTATTTAGTTTTTTGGCTGCCACCCCTAATGGTAGCAACTCCAAGACGGAGTCTGGGAGTACAGTAACTGCCTCTGAATCTGTAACAACTGAAAAAAAACAGTCAATGGGGTGGACAGTGCATCGGATTCTACACCAAAATCAAATGGTATGAAACACAAATATTTGTCATATTTCTCATTGAAGTCCAACAGTGTATTTTGAATGATTTAATTTTTCCCCCCAGATTATTACCGCCGATTAAAAGGCCTTAACGAAAGTGTGGCAAAGTGGATTAGCACTCACGTCTCCAGTAATCCCTTAATTATTCTAACTCCTATATTCAGAGATTATGAAAAGCATCTTGCCACTATCCAAGGCAAAGGTAATTGGTGGGCAAAGGCAATGGTCTCTTTCATCATGGCATGGCCTTTAATGCCTCATGTTAAACCTGGCACCTCACTATCAACCCCTTGACCACATTCTCCTTTTGTTCCTCTCCAGATGGTAGTAAAACTATTGGTGGCATCACAAGCTTAGAAGGATGTAAACAGGGAAGCGATGATGAGAAGAAGGATTCAGTTAGCCAGTTCAGCAACTCTGGGATCTCAGATAAGGCTGACACAAAGCCGGTGGAAGAGAAGAAATCTCTCCTTGGAGGCAGTATTTTTGGCTCCACTTCTAACAGTACTTCAGCTGCAACAGCAACATTTAGCTTTGGCTCTACAGGTACAGCCACGACCAGTCCAGGGCAGTCAGGGTTTTGTTTTGGTTCACCCCCTGCAACCACCGCACCTGCTACAACCTTCAGCTTTGGGAGCACCACTACATCTCCATCAGCGGGCTTCTCATTTGGAGCAGGGAAACCCTTCACCTTTTCCAATGTTGCAAGTAACACAACAGATGAGAAAAAAGAGGCTGATAATGAAGATGATGATGAGGATTCTCCACCTAAACCAGACCACAAGCCAGTCAATGAAGATGGCGCTACTTACACAAAACGGTAAGAAATCCGTACTTCTGCATGTGTCTAAACAAGTAAATTCTCAGAATAATCATTGCTTTGTGTGCTTTTACAGCTGTAAAATATTCATTAAAAAGGACAAGGAGTATTCTGACCGGGGCATTGGTAATCTGTTTTTGAAACCTGTGGATGGAGGCAAGGTGCAATTGATTGTCCGTGCTGACACAAGCCTTGGGAATGTGCTTCTAAACATCCTAGTTGGCACAGCCCTGCCCATCCAGAGGATCGGCACTAACAATGTGGCTGTTGTCTGCTTACCTACACCCGAGTCTCAGCCTCCTCCAGTAACTGTTCTCATCCGTGTGAAGACAAAAGATGATGCAGATGAATTGTTCAACACCCTTGAAAAACACAAGAAGGAAGCTGCATAGAACCTCAAGAAATGACTAACTTTAAATTATGTTGCTCGTAAAGTGCTTTTGGGTTTGATAGAGTTGGAGAACATACAGTAAAACCCCGTTAGTACGAATCGGTCGGGACGACAAAAGTTTTACGTTGTTACGGGGATTACATCAGATCGGATCTCCCCGGTATAACGAATTTCGTTATCGGGACCGGGGAAATATTACGTTATATCGGGGATTTCGTTATGACGGGGTTCGTACTATCGGGGTTTAACTGTACTATTTTATTCCTCTGAATGATCCAACTCTCAGTGCTTTGAACTATTCTGTGTCTCCAACTCGTCCAACAGTCCTTGAAGTGAGAATCTTACCTTTCTGACAATGTTTCTTCATTTTCAATTGACAGTCTCATTAAGGCTGAAAAATATTGGCGTTTATCGGCCGTTTACTAGAACTTGATTTGTTTAAATAAATTCCATTTTATCAATAACTTCCTATTGGAGCATTTTATAGATTTTTTTTTTCCTAATATTTCAATTGAAGCTGGTGAGTTTGAACGGTATGACATCTGAGCTAAATTGTAGAAGAAGAGTGGTCTTTTAGATTCCATCTCGACTCTAATTAGTATGTGATTGAATCAATTTCTCACGAATTCCTATTATTTTGCTTGTGTATGTTAACGAACTGTGATTAAATAGCTCTATTAAATATTCAATCCGAATGCAGTCCAAGACAGGATCATCTGCATTTCTCCTCATGAGAAAAATTCTGTGCAAGAACCTTGTATGAGTGTTTAAAAATACTTTGTGATTTTTTATAAAAGGAATGTGTTCAGATGACTTGTTTACTCTTATTTCTTTTCCTGAAATGAAAGTAACAACTCACAATGATTTTCACATTGGCTAAACACAATGTGGCATAAAAGTGAGGGTAAAGCTGCAAGAGGTAGTTGGTACCAGTTTAAAACAAAGTTAATTATGAGGAAGGTATGAGAAGCACATTGGTGCACATATTAAGTTGTCATGGCTGGCAACTGCTGCAATGTGACTGCTACTGAAGTTAATCCTTTGCTCACCTCAGGAGATATTAGTAAAATTAAAACTGAAAGGGTAGGTCTGTTTTTAACTCATGAAAATTTAAAATAGTGTTTCGGTTTTGTGAGAGCAGGGTGTTACAAATAAATTATAGATTCATTCCTTGGATTATCTTTACTATAAGATGGGGGTTGGCAAGCTCACCAGAACCACATCTGTATGTTACATTACAGCTGTGTACTAATTGCTCTTCAATAAAACATCTTCATAAACTAACTTAAATTTCTTTCAACCAAAAACATTTTCATAAACGGTTTACACACATTTCTGTACAAAAGAATCATCTTCATGCTGATTTTACTTACATACTGAAAACAAATTACCCCTTTCCTGAGGATCTAAGTAACAAAATGAGGAAAAAGCAAATACATACTTACAAAAATAAAATATATTTGCCTTCTGTACATATGTATAATATAAAAGCTTCACAGACAAATTATCCATGTGTTCATGAAGGTCTCTTTAATCTTGCTCCTAATCCCTGAGAGCAGTGAAACTTTTTCAAGACCAAAAAAGAGAAAAAAAAAATAAACCCTAAGGAGCAAGAAAGGTTGACAAAGGAGATGACAAAAGAAACCAATATCAAAAAGTATCTTTTTCAAAAAGAAAAACTCATGTTACTTGGACACAACAGGATGGTAACTCACAGTATATCAGTGTAGATACTATAAAGGGTTTGATTTTAAACACTGTAAGATAAGCATTAAATTCATTACCATAAAAAATTGGGGAAGACACATCACCTCTGACAGGTGAAATAAGACAATCCATGTATTGGCGAACATGTTAAAAGGGACAACTTCATAAGAATAAAAAGGGGGCAGACAACCCTCCAGCAGCTTTCATGGCCAATAAAATGTACTAGTTAAAGACTAAGGGAGCGTTCAAAAACCATGCGACCATTCATAAAATAGTTGGGAGAGTAATGCAGTGCCGGACTGTCGTTTGCCCACGCTTGCGTCTCCATTAGACTGTAGGTTTGATGGGTTCGATTTGCACAGGCAGTTTCACACATTTCCTCTCGCACCACGTCAATCAAGTTACCACGAATACATGGTTCCTGAACGGTCCCTTAAATGGTGAAAAAATTTTCTGGTGAGATTTTTAATGAGACTGAAACCAAGAGTAAAAGAAAAGAACCAATATACAAAAATTACAAATAGGGTCAAATACATGGTAGCCACAGTCCTATGAAATTGTATTTTGAAAGAAGACCTTTTTGATGCAGGAGTCACACCATATTGTAGACTCCAAGTAAATCTAGTTTATTAATTCATAGAATGCCAATACAATAACACAGATTTTTTAAAAACCAAATTAAAAATTAAAGCTCTCTATATGGTTTAAGCAATTCATTTCACACATAATCTGACTTCTCTCTTCCGACAAATATACATACAATATAAGTTTATGTACATCAAATTCAATAAAACTGAAAGCCATAAAACTCACTAAACGTCGAGCAGAAAAACTCAACTCTAAGAGAAATTAAGCACGCTGACTCATGAAAGGAGTGAATGCTCCTCTCTGACCAAGTCCCATTTGAATGTGCTGCAGATGAATTTCCACACAGTTTTGAAAAAGCTGCTGATTTGCTGGGCTGAGGCGAGAGCGTATCTGCTCCATTGAGCCTTGAACGACCTTTAACTCATATGGACTATGGTCTCCTTCTGAAAGTCCCTGTACATTCACTGACTGCAAATAAACAAGAACTCAGTATCTATACCCACACAATTTACGGCATCAGTAAAGAATTTCAAAAAAGTTGAACTTACTTTCACTTGGAGCATAAGCCCAGTAAGGTCTGTAATAAGATCAAACATTTTCTGATTGTGAACTCTGCTGCGGTGTTTCTCCAACATTTGTCTTGCATCCTCTCTGCTACGGTCCCGCAAATGAGATGGAGTAAACAGTGCTGCTGTACTCGGATCTGGAGCAATCTACAAAGACAGCAAGGAAATAAGAATGGCACAAAGTAGAACACTGCAATTCATCATGTAAAATATTGAGACATATGTAGTAGTAAAAGAGAAAAACAAACCTCAAAGCAGAGTGCCTGCATTGTTGTCAAATACCGTTGAAGATCTGAGTTCAGCATCTCCAACCCAACAACCGCTGAGGCATACTGTTTCTGGAAAAGTTCTGTTATAGGTTCTCCAAATGACTTCTTCCTTTCAGCTTCTGCGTTTAGATTTCTGAGAACTTTTATTTTGAGCTTTTTGATGTTAAGAACTTTTTGTAATCTAACCTGTAAGTGAAGAACATTTTGAAAACAACTGCCCATCTTAAAAGCCACTCTTTAGAGTATATTAAAGGGGAAGTTAATATACCAATGTATCAAGCAGCTTTGCAGGAAGACCACTCATGCTGGATCGCTGACTTCCCGGTTCACTCGCCAACAGGCTTGAGGATAACATGCTGCTCATTGCAGAGCCCAAAGGAGTGCTAGTCTGAAGAGACTGTCTAGGTCGGAACTTAGCAAAACTGCTCAAGGAAATGGTTTCTGGAGCTTCAGTGGACTGCAAGAAAAACAGATTTAACGCATTTATGGACACATTTCAAATGTCACACAAATATTTCCGCCTACGTGAATATTACAGGCAACTCACCAACACTTCGTAATCCGGAACTGAGTGAGTGCCCAGCCCTGGTCTTTCAAAAGTTATTCTGTATGTATTGTTTGAAGTATCAACAGCATCAATGGAACCAGTAAAAAGACCATCTTGAGGTTTGCGTAGCCGGGCAGTAACCCGTGTTCCAATAACCAGCTGGAGAGGTATCTCATCAGGTAAATCACGGCATGAAGCTAGGTCAGTCAGCTTACGCTGCTGAAGAAGTCTTATTTTGGTACGTTTCAATTCAAGTTCTCTTCTCTCCTCTTCAAAAAATGCCTGTTCGGATATATTAATTTTAACACCAAATTGATAATTTAATTTCTTAGTTTACTGACATTGAGATTAGTTAAAAGGACTTTACTTACGACAGAGCACCTTCGTGGTTTACCCATCATTCGTCGCATCATACACCATTCAACTCTTGATAATTTACGGGTGTGCAATTGCGGAAATGACTCGCGTAAACAGACTGTGAAGTCATTATCGCCATCAAACAAGGTCCTAAAGTTCACAAAATATAGTCATTAGACGATATGCAACACCCAGATAATTCACCATGAAAATTAAAAAATACGCGACTTACTTATCAATGTTGCTGTAAAACCACTCATAACACACCCATTTATGAGCTTTTGGAAGTTTCAACAAGTTCCTCAAACGCATGCCAATTTTTTGACCCAGGCGTCTGTCTGGTGATGTCTGATGTTCTGCAGGTTCAGGTGGAGGCCTGGGAACACTAGGCTTGGGGGTGACAACAGGTGGAGGAGGAGGAGGTGGTGAAGGCGATTTCTGCCGTTGCTGCTGCTGCTGCCGAGGAGCTGGTGGTTCTTTTGCTTTTGGTGCTTTCTTCTCTACTTTCTTTGGTGACCGAGGCACAGCAGTTCTCTTGGGGGATGGTCTTGTAATTGTATTAACTATATCATCATCAAAAAATAATCTATTCTTTTTACGAATTCGAGCAGGCTGGAAGCAAAAAAAACCACAAAAAACATCACTAATAACACAATGGATTTACTATTTTCATCACTAGAAATTTTAATGATTTTCACAAGAGGAAATGCTAGACATAATTCAGAAAACAATGAAGTTTAAAACAAACCATTCCTCTTCGGTTTAAAACAACTCCTGATTTCTGAGGGCTAGGGGATTCGCCCACCCTTAGGAGTCCCAATACACTCGGCCCCAGCACCATATTAGAATCTTCATCGGCTGAATCGACTTCCACTTTTATGTCTGCATCCATAGGCTCCTGTTTTATCTCAGGCATGGTACCATTTTTAAATGGCAAAACTGCACGATCTGAAACAGTTATGAAACAATAAATGGAACATATAAAACCTACTATGTTTCTCCAATGTAACATGAGTGCTAGGTAATTTAGTTGAAATTAATGAATAGGAAATGATTGCATGTGTCTGACAACAGAAAATAAATGAAAACAAGTATACAAAAGTATCGAAAATTACGTTCCGTCGACGACTACGTTCTAAAAAGGCTAAAAGAATTCAAGGGACATGCTATCATTGGCTTAAATTGCTGATTTAACCATCTGCTTGGATTATTGCATTCATCCTACAAGGTAGGTTAGAGGGATGATTTTGATCGTAGGAAAAGATATTGAATGCAAATTTAATGAATAAGTTCATTGAATGGAAATTGAAACGATGCAAAGTGAAGTGAAGATGTTTTTATTCGGCAATACATACACGAACGCAAAAGTACATTGAAATGTACACAAATTTCACACGTAACTTTAGAATGCATTACCTCCAAAACTCATGGTGATATTCTATGTGTACTGTAAACAGTGCTGAGTAAAAGACAATCACATCAGAAGATATATAAAGTTAAATATCGTCTAAATTCACAACATTTACGTTTCCAAGAAGCTTTCAAATTCAATTCGAAACACTTTGGCTTCAAAGATAAGCCTATTCCGCCTTTTCTCGCTTCACTTCTTGGCGTACGGAGAAGGCATCCCACACGTCCAGAGATTTGACCTTAGTAACTGAAGAAGCCGAATATTGCAGACTTCTGCCTTCTAAAGATGGTTTATTCATCCCGTTTTCTAATTTTTTGGTTGTGCTCGTAATTTTTAAAAGTATTAGTTTCGCCTGAGTAGAACGAAGCAGGAACAAAGTCCGCATGTAAACAAATCTAATAGAAATCGACTTAGCCGTGGACGGTGGCCGGTTGAGTGGCGCGGGCTGTCTGCTACTACTTGCCGTACTTGACGTCTCATTCATCATCAAAAATATGTTTGGATTGGTGTAAGAAAAATATGAGGTATTTAGTGAAGTATAGTTCTACTCCGTACATCGTAAGACAAACTCTTATTTTACTCTATTGTCGTTTACTTTTCGTCCAGCAGTCCTGTTGTGTAACTGCTGGCATCTCTAGGTTACTGGAGTTGATGGATGAAATTATCATTTACTGCTTTGGTAAGCGTACTCGTTTTAAATCCTTGTTTTTCGTGCCTCTTCGTAATTTAGTAACATCAGTTATCTGGATAGAGAACATTCTCATTTTTGTCTCGAATATGTTTCACTTGCAGGTCACTCGTTGAGGTCATTATTGTGATGGAAATCCCTGCGCTACCATGGATATTAATTTTGTCCTGCCTCAGTACTGCAAGGGCTATAGAGCCTTTGTCACTTACTGCTATGACTGTGGGTGCAGCCTCAGCATTATGGGGCTTCTTGATAAGACCCCATGTCGAATAATGGAGTGTTGTGACCAATTTTCTATTTCCACAGATGCCAAAAATATTTCAGGTACCCTGGACCAGTCTCTTAAAAAATACATATGATTTTTTAAATTTGTACTTGAATCTTACATATTTATTTTTATTTTTTTTCCCAGCACTGGAAAATGTACTTCATAGATCAGTCTATGGTCAGCACTTGATGCAAGACATTGTAATCAGGGCCCTTAGAGGACACATGCTAGCCCAAGACCCATCAAAAGCTCTGGTGTTAAGTTTCCATGGAAGTACAGGTTGTGGAAAGTCTTATGTTAGTGATTTTATTGCCCAATCTTTGTTTGTCAAAGGAATGAAGAGCAAATTTGTCAAAAAATTTATTGCTGGCGTTGATTTTCCGGATCCCGAAAAATCAGCATTCTATAAGGTACTAACATACTGCATATCTTGCTATATATTTCCCTTTGAATGTGCCCATTGTTTATATTCTTCCTTTGGTTATTTTGCGCTTATTGCAGATGAAAATTGCCGATGTATTACGTGCTGTAGTGAGGCAATGTGAAAGAGCCCTTTTTATTTTTGAAGATGTCCAGTTGATGCCATCAGGTGTTATAGATGGAATTCTTCCTTTCATTGATCACCACACAGATGTAGATGGTTATGACTTTAGGTGACTTGTTCATTTTGGAGACAAAGCTTGTTTTAAAATGCATTGCAGTAAACAAAGTCAACTCTCTCTCTCTCTCTCCCTCTCTTTGTTTCCAGGAAATCAATTTTTATACTGCTGTCTAATACGGGTGCCTCTGCAATCAATTTGAAAACCTTAGAGCTATGGTCTAAAGGTACAGAGCGCGAACATATAATAAAACTTAATGACTTTGAGTCTGTAATCCGTCAAGGAGCTTTTAATGAAGCTGGTAAGTTAAACTTTATGTTACAATATGACTTCCCAGTATCCGACATCAAATAGAACTTTAAAACAAAATGTTTTACTTTCTAGGGGATCCCCAAAACAGTGTTGCAATAATAACTGGTCTCATAGACTACTACATTAACGGAATGTTTTACTTTCTAGGGGGTCTCCAAAACAGTGTTGCAATAAAAACTAGTCTCATAGACCACTATATTCCTTTCCTGCCTTTGGAAGAAAAGCATGTGAAAAGGTGCATTGATGATGCCTTCAGAAAATTGGGATATCCTTCTGCACCGGAGGGTGCTTCAGAGTATGTATTGATCTAAGATGAGTTGCTCATTTTGTATTTTAATCCCACTTAAAGAAAATAATTAACTTTTGTCCTTTTCAGACAAATTCTGGGAGACATGACCTTTATGCCTCCTGAAATGGAGTTGTATTCTACTTCTGGATGCAAGAGAGTGGCATCCAAAGTATCAGCATATGTTCATGGGAAAAAATTTGTATTATTCTAAATTAAACTTCACCACTAATGCTGATCTTGAATTCTCTGTTTTCAAAACTGTTTTAAAATGACAAAGTGAATGGATTTTATTTCTATTTTATAAAGCTTTTTCAAGAGATGAAGAAGTTTAGAAGTGGTTTCTTTATCGTGCTTTGATGATTATCATCACATTCTCCTGTAAAATCATCTTTTACTGATGTGATATTAATTAAGCCTCTCTACTCATTCATGTGAATAAAGTGCAAATCACTGTGACTCTTTTGATTTGTTTTTCTCTTTGTTTAAATGGGTTTGCCTTTGCCCACCTTGGATGAAATGATTTGGGATGCAGGTTGATCTCCACAAAAATCAAGAGAGAAAAGTGATAGTTGGAAACCAGTGAAACTCAGAAATGACTTCAAATTGTTTAAGGTTTAATTAACTTCTCTGCCATTTTTTTATGTCAATTAGTAGCAAATAAGTACATTTTTTAAAAATCACTGATTTTGTATTTGTTTTATTAAAATAGCAGTAACTCTGCAAAACTAATTATCTTTTGAAATGTTTTTTGAAAAGTTGAAACTGTCCATGTTCAAGTGGAAGTGACACATCCTCTCCTTGCACGAGCTGCTTCTTCATCATCCCAGCTTGGATGATTTAATTTTGTCATGACGCGCTCCACATTGATAGAAAACACAGTTTGAGACATCACAGCACTTTTGTGGGTCTGCAAGATAGAACACAACAGTGATTATTCACAAAATATTACATACTTTACAAGACATTATTTTTAACAATTCTGCTAACCTGTAAAGCAGTTAGCAAATTCCATGCAGAAATAGGAGGTTTTGTTACAGTGCCTTTTTTTGCACTACAAGCAATTTCAAGGACTTCACATTCCTCAATTTCATCATAATTCCCTCTTAACTTTGTTAAATGGATGGAATCAATGGAGTCATCATCCCTTTTATCTCTGCTTTGAAAGCTACCCTCATCATTACAGCTAAGAATTTCAGTTGGTCTGAAGAACAAGATGTAGAATTAAGTAAGGAATTCATGTATAATATATTTACATGCACATGTTTACTCACCCCTCTGGGCCTTTGACATGAGCAGTGTTTCTCAACCATGGGTTTGGAATTTGACAACCCATGCTGTGAGGGAAATTATTGTAATGTGTTTTAAATGTACTTCTCTGACTGATAACAGCAGTTAACAATGACTTTAAAAATTGCTGGAAATGAAATTTTCAAAGATTGTATTACATCCATTCCCTGCAGATAGCATTCAAGCCAATACCACAGTGAAAATTTACCTGAACTGCACAAACTAAGAAGTCCGCTGCTGAATCATTTGCACCCTCTAGACCACATTCCCAAGCCGCTAGCATCAGCCTTCCCATCAAGAAAGCTTGATCTGGTAAGATCAATTCATGTGCACAACTTCTTTGAGGCTCATCTGCAGGCTGATAAGCATGTGGACGAAGAGTGGGCAGGTAATCCAACACTTCCACCGGCTGCAAAACAATATATGGAGGTGTCACACAATAGCAGTCGACCAAATGCATGATGTATTTGAACCAACATACCTCAAATCCGGTTCGTTCAGAGTGATGTCGTTTCTTACTAAGTTTCATTCTTTTAGCACTATCAGTAGGGGAGGGACATTCTGATTCACTGAGTGAAGGCACAGAAGGAACTACAGGGAAGTGAGATACAACTGCTTTAGAGCGAGATACCAGTGCTAGGCCTTGACATTTATGGAAGAGGCACAGTAAAAACTGGTTATGTAAATGAATTTGTTCTTTCGTCAGCTGTTTTCTTGATTCGAGATCAAACTCTTCCTTTGTTATCTGGAAAAAGCAAAGGATTTAATGCTTACTATGAAGAGTTTGAAAACAAACAAAACATATACTCACAATCAACACGGAATGTGTTGCTTACCTTCATTTTAAACCATTGCTTCATTCTTTCAAAATATCTGAAAAAATCAAATTGTTTGTAGATTACCGTACTGTGCGCAATAAAATCATTCAATGATAGTGTCATATTCAGGAAATTAATTATTATTAGCAATACATGCAATGGGGAAATTGATGTCATACCTGACAGATTGGTCTCCCAGTGATTCTACAAGCCGCAGACGGACTGTATTCAAATCTTCTAGTTCTGCCATAGTACTGTCGTTCGGTTTGCCTTCTAACAATTCGAGCAAAGCAAGAGAATTTTCTGTATCTATTCAATCACTAGCAGAACGTTTCTTTTGCATTTATTTGAAGAGGTTAGCCTGGTACTGCCAACTTACGGGCTGATAGCTGATGAGGAAGTCAGTGCACTAAAAGTAACGCTGTCACGTCGCTTTAACATTTTTGTAAGAAACAGATAAAAATTGGAAACGTTTTAGATAAATTATCTTCCAGCTTTTATCACCGTTAACTTTTAGAATTGAAGAAGTAAACATAGCGACTATTCCGTCTGCTAACAGTGTTGCCACAATGTAAGTGTGCTGTGTTTCGTCTCGATATCGAGCGGCAACAACAAGCTTTGACAAGCGAGCGGTTTTTCACACTTAGTTTTTCAGTTCATCCTACAACGTCTGCTCTTCAATCGTCGCTTTCCCAGTAGCAGTTTACGCCCTGGTGAGTTTCAGTCCGTTTCCTGGAAAAATCTCTGTGAAGAACTACTGTAACTTGGACACAAACGACGATACTGATGTTTGCATTGGTTAGGTTCCTGCAGTGCGATTTCACGAAACATGCCGATTTCACGGGGAGTTCTGTACTTCTTCTGTTTGTTTTGTACCCTGATACTCTTTCGCAGCAGTTTAAATTCAGTGTCTTACTCATTTGTAGTTTTTTTTTTTTTTTTTTTTGGAAAGTGCAGTGATTGCGACGTTCCAAGTTTAATTAAGCTTGTCTTGTTTACATGCTTTTGCACGTTTTTTCTCTGTTCCTTGCCGTTTTGGCACTTTTGTTATCACAGGTGACCTAGTTGCTTCATTTAAAGCCCAATTAAAAATCACCAGGAAATGGTTGGTGCTGTATTTCCGTGGTGCCATAATTTTTAGGTGCTGCGCCCGGTTACGTAGCTCATGAGCGCCAGAGACAGAGAGACCCTCCCACTTACCGGCCAGCGCCGTCTTAGACCTGCCCAGCCAGACGCGGGCGTCCGATGGGTTGCCTATCCGCGCCTGAGGGACTGCCGGCCGCTGCTGCCATCTGCCGGCCGGCGACGGAGTCAAGGGGTCAAGGGACAGGTTGCGCGCTGCGCGCCTGCAGTGGGGAGGGTAGGCAACCCATCCGGCGGCGCTGCGCCGCTGCGCTGACGCTGACGAGGACATCCTTGATGTGCAGAGAGGGCGCCGCCGCACCGGTTTGATCCGCGTGGCCGCCCTTCCGTCCGCCTCTCTCATTGGTCGACGGGGTCGCGCCGGCGCCGTCCGGTGTCTGACCAATGACGACGTGTGTCTGTTGGGGGCGCTCTCTGTAGGAGCTCTCGCGGGAGCTCCCTGGAACTCCCTCCCCGGGGAGAAACTCCCGAGGAGCTCCCGAAACACCGTAGAGAAGCGGACATGGAAGTCTTCGGTATGAAAAATTACGCAGCACGTGCCGCGCCGTCAGCCACGAGCCGACTCAAAAATTGGGAGGCTTAGCTCTCGCTGACGATATGTCACGACCATTTGGTAGGGTCAGACAGAGCCGTACCCACCTTGTGCGACCTGAGGACGTGCATCTTCAAGGCGAGCGGGGTGGTTCCGGCGCTGTCTGACCGTACCAGTCGTGACATATCGTCAGCGAGAGCTAAGCCTCCCGATTTTTGAGTCGGCTCGTGGCTGACGGCGCGGCACGTGCTGCGTAATTTTTCATACCGTAGACTTCCGTATCCGCTTCTCTACGGTGTTTCGGGAGTGTTCGGGAGCTTCCCGGGAGTTTCTCCCCGGGGAGGGAGCTCCCGCGAGAGCTCTATAAAGACCCTACCGCACCCTTCGTACCTTCGCACCCCGCAGTGGTTGTGTGGTGTGTGTATGAAGGACCGGGGGAGATGTGGACCAGCAGCACCAGCAGTTGGAAGTGGTTGACAAACCAGGCAACGCGGGGGGGGGGGGGGGGGGGGGGGGGGGGGGCGCTCGGCGGGGAGCGCTCAGACCGCCCGCCTGGTCAGCGCGTTGGCCGGATGTGGCGCCACTTGGCCATGCACGGGGGGGAATTGGTGGTGGAGAGGGAGGGGGGGGGGGCAGGCTTGCCAGGCCTGCCAGGCCGGAAGGCGCCTGTTATCACTGGAGTAGAGCGCGTTGCTTGTCGCTTTTGACCAGCTTCTCTCTCCCCCTCATCCTCGCTCTCTCTCTCTCTCTCTCTCTCTCTCTCTCTCTCTCTCTCTCTCTCTCTCTCTCTCTCTCTCTCCCCCCCTCCCTCCCCTCTCTCTCTCTCTCGCTCTCTCTCTCTCTCTCCCCCCCTCCTCTCTCTCTCCTCTCTCTCTCTCTCTCTCTCTCTCTCTCTCTCTCTCTCTCTCTCTCTCTCTCTCTCTCTCTCTCTCTCTCTCTCTCGCACGGTTTGCAGTGAGCGAGTGAGAGAGACGGCACCAACGTTGTTGTCACAGACGACGCCCCGCGCGCCTTCCGCTAACAGGCCTTTAGGAGGATTAGTCGCAGGCGTAGGAAAAGTAAAACAACTCCCGGGTGTTGTCCGCTGCCGTGCCGGGCGGTGCCGGTGGGTTGCCGACCTGCCGGGCGGCGGAGCACGGCAGTGTTCACGGCACCACAGGAACGTGCGCCCCGTGCGCCCCACGATGGCCAACAACGCCTCTCCTTCTCAGCTGCCGCTGCCGGCCCGTGTCGAACGGATCCAGCGCGGCACAGACGGGAAAATGGTGTGTTTCTCTCGAACTATTATGGAAATGAGAGGGGAAATTCGTGCGTCCGTGGAGAATGCGGGGCGGTTCTCGTCGCCGACGAGGGCTGTGCACACACACACACACACACACACACACACACACACACACACACAGCAGTGTGCCCATGCTTGGCGATCGGCGAGGTGTCGAATGCGGGGAGAAGGTGGTTGTGGGCGGGGCAGAGTGTGGCGGTGGCGGTCGGGTTCGTCTTCGCTTTAGGGGCGCCCGGTACCCAGCAGGCACAGGCCGGGCGGCGGCAGCAGCAGCATCAGCCGTGTGTGAGCGAGAGAGAGAGAGAGAGAGAGAGAGAGAGAGAGAGAGAGAGAGAGAGAGAAAGAGTGAGGCCGGTGTACCTGGACGGGCCCCGGCCGGCAGCCACGTGGTTCTCTGTCCGGAGCCCCCGCAGCCCCCGGGGGCCCCGGCTGAGCCGGTCGAGCGGCCGAGCCGATCCGATGGCTGTGGGCCGCGTCCGAAATACACGCGTCTCTGTCGCACTCCCGGCACCGCCGAGAGGGATGGGAAGGGACGGCGCGTTTTCGGAATGGCCGCGGCCGCCCTCCCCCTCTGCATGCCTGCCGGCGCGGCGGTGGTGGCTGCAGCCGTGCCGGAGCCACTCGAGGCGATCTGGAGCGGGTTTTGTAGGAAATCGTCCGCACGGTCATCTCCGTTCTTCTCTCGATAACCGGGCGTCAGCGGTAAGGATCCTCTCTGCACCGGGCTCTTCTCTGCTGGCACCGTTACGTAATTCGCGCACGGCTTGTGTGCCCCCTGTGGCACCCTGTGGTACCCTGTGGTGGCCGGCGGAGGCGCTCCCGCTACACCCTGTAGACCTGACCTGCCCTCACCCGCCCGGGCCCCTGCCGGTGTCCATGCCGGTGCCCATCTTGGTGTTCAGGGTTTTTTGTCCGGCCACTTCGGCTTGAGTTGCGCCTTTGTGCGGGAGCAGCCGTGCCGGGGCCGCAGGAGCCGCGGCGGACGGGGCCAGCTGCGGGGTTCTGTGCGCGGCCCCGGCTCGGCTCGGCGCTCGGCTCGGCCCGGCCCGGCTCGGCTCGGCTCGGCCACGCCGCGCGCCGGGGACCGAGACGGGCCGTGGCGAGCCGAGCCGAGCCGAGCGCAGCCGAGCCACGCGGCCGCGCCGAGCCGGCCGCCACTGCGAGCCAGCCACCCAGACTGCTTGTCGCCAGCTACGCCCCGCCACGTCGGACTCGGAGCTGTGTGCGTGTGTGTGTGTGTGTGTGTGAGTTATTGTGTCGGTGTGTGTGTGTGTGTGCTCGGTGAGTCCTACAGGGTCCCGCAGGGGCACCCCCCCCCCTTTTGCCTGTGCATTGAGTGAGGAGGGGCGGCTCTTTGAGGGGGTGGGGTTGGAGGCATCCCCAAGTCATCACACACACACACACACACACATTCCCTGTCTCGGCCTTGTCAGGAGGGTGTTTTGGTATTTTCCATATTCTCTCCGTTTCCTCCCGCCCGTCCTGGGCTCCCTTCCGCCCCATGTGTCACAGCACAGCTTCGTTTTCATTTTATTTTATTTTTTTCCCGCCCGCCTCCCGTATTGCGGGGAGGAAAACACACGGAAAGTGACGTTGGCTGTTCAGAACGAACACACGCGCTCCTCAAATTACGCGCATCTGCGGGCTAATGTGGGCCCGCCGCCGTCCACCGGGTTGCCTACCCTGTGGCACCCACAGGGGCACCCAGCCAGCCGGCACACCGAAATCTATGTGATTTGAGTCACAACGGCATACCTTGTCCCTCGCCAAAATCGTGATGCGAATAGAGTACTCCAGAGAAGCCCGAAACGGAAGTAAGAAGTCGTAACGAAGAAGAAGAACGCTGGACAAAGTATGAGAAATCGAGTGATTTTAGAAGAAGAGCGGGGAAACACGATTTCTCCTTTGTCCAACACGATTTCTCGGGCTTCTCCGGATACTTTGTCCAGCGTCGACGCCGCATGTGAAGACTCCGCCACTTATTTCGCCGCTCTCTTGTGTTTGGGGGGTTCTAAATAAAGCACTGCCGACAAGAAGACACGTTCCTGGAGCCTCCAGACTGGAGGCGCTCCGCTGTCCAGTTGGATTTGTCTGCTGGCGCCTGCGGACGCTGCGGATGCCTCACGAGCCTGCCGCTGGCAATCATGTTGTGTCCCACTCGCTCTGTCTCTGTCTGCCCGTGTGCCGCAGTGCGGGAGAGCGAGCGAGACGGCCCATCGCCATTTCGCCCCCCGCGAACATATTGATGGAGTTGTTTTTCGGGTGAAGTGAAAGGTCAGAGGGTGAATGCTAATTCGAGTGTCGGCGCGGCTGTTTTCTCGATCCTAATCGCGCCCGCTTGAACTAGTGCCAGGAGTATTCTCTCCGCTCCGCTGTCGGCGTTGTCATCCCGCGGACCAAAATTGGTACACCAAGCCCCGGTTTGCGGTGCTGCTGGAACCGTTTTCGAAATTCCGGTGAGGGACAAGGACAGCTATATACTGCCCGGCGAGCCGCCGCTTCTTCTGCGGCTTTTCGACTGTCGATCTGCAAATCGATTGATTCGTTCGATGAATCGAGATTCGGACGTGCGGTGTGGTCCGCGCAGGTGTGCGACCGCACGGGAGTTCCTGTCTGCGGGCGACAACAACATGTGGAACAACATTTGCTCTGTCCGCCGGAACTGAGAAATGCCTGAGAGATTCGCCCCCCCCCCCCCCCCCCCGCGGTATGAGTGGTTAGCTACGCCGCTGGGTGGTGGCGCTACTAGAGCCGCCGTTGTCAGCAGGAGGTGTCGCCTTTTGGCCGCGCGCCAGCCGCCTGATAGGGTATGGGCTCCGTCCGGGACCGTCCGGGACCGTCCGGGACGCCAAGGTCGTCATCACGGCGGTATATGCGCACGGTTTGCACTTGGGTGACGGCCCGCTGGGGGCGCTCCTCATTGGCCGAGCGGCAGGACCAATCAGCGAGCCTGTCGGAGCAGTCCTCTGCCGTGTGATAGTGTAGATTAGCGGAGACGCCACCTATATCGGGCGAATTCGGTCCGAAACGGGTCTTATCTGCTGAGCTGGGGATTAGGGGGGCGTTCGTAAACCAGGCGACACGCAGCATCTCCTGCGCGGCTGGTTTAAAGTATTTAAAAATGGTTTTTGTGCAGCCCCGCGATAGAGTCTTACAATCTGTGGATCATGTGACGCGGTGACGCAAACCATGGGCCGATATGGAACGGGAGCACCTGTCAGAGGAAACCAGCCGTCTGCGGAGATATTTCGCCGTGACAAAGGCGCTGATAAGTTTCTGTTCTGCGCTTTCTCCATACGCGTCGCGGGGGGCGCATGTAACCCTCCGTACTGATAAGACACGCCTGTTTCATGGCCTTATCAGCGGTAAGAGGGACAGAAGCGTTTCTGCGCTCGCTTCGACGCGGCGCTATGAGAATGTTGTTCTCGGCACCGGCTTCAGCAGGTGAATCTTCAGTAAAAAAAAAAATTGAAGAAAATTCAATAAAATTTGAAGAAAATTCAATCAAATTTGAAGAAGATTCAATCAAATTTGAAGAAGATCCAATCAAATTTGAAGAAGATTCAATCAAACTTGAAGGAAATTCAATCCAGTTTGAAGAAGATTCAATCAAATTTGAAGAAAATTCAATAAAATTTTCTCCCGGAGACGCAATATTGTGTATTCCGGGTGTATCACAGTCCAATAATGAAGGCCTAGACTCGCTCTGCTCTGCTGCGGCGAAGTCGCATACAGCACAGTTGGTAGCCGTTTTCGGAGCAAACGCGTGGGAAGTTTTTGGGGCCATCATCAAACGTTGGCATCACTGATGCGAAAAAGAATGGCTGCCCTGCCGCACGCATCCCATATAGCAGAGTTAGTCGGAATGCGCCGTTCCTAGCACCACTTGGCGGTTTCGTTTGTGGGCCTCTCGATGACGAAGCAATATAAGTATTCGAAAGACGTCCCCGCCCTTTTAGCATATGGCATGCGGCCGAATGTATGAGAAATCGTTCGCATAGTACAATGATGGGCTCTTTCTGGTGGTGTGCTCTTCCACCTGTTGTCTGGTTTTGTCCGTAGCCTGCCTCGGCACGACCACCAGAAAACAATGATATGCTGATGCGCTTATCAATCGTTCTCTGAAAAGGTCGAAAACAGTTGCATGAAGAATGTAATGTTCCATACATTTTGGTCTACTTTCGGCACTCGGTGCAACAGCACTCACATTTTAAATAGTTTTTGAATATATTATTTTGTGTCCTTCCGTTTTGGTCAGATTTGGTATCGCTGACGCCTTCCTATACGCGACGCCGGGCCGGACAACTCGACGCTGCAGAATACAATATAGTCTGTCCGTCTGCTGGTCTAGGCACAGCGGAAGTGAGAGGGAGAGAGAGAGAGAGAGAGAGAGAGAGAGAGAGAGAGAGAGAGAGAGAGAGAGAGAGAGAGAGAGAGAGAGAGAGAGAGGGGGGGGGGGGGGGGGGGGCAGGCGTTTTCGAGCGGATGTTGTTTTTATCAAAATGTTGCTGCTGTGTTGTCTTTTGATCCCGCGCGTGCAGTGCAGTTGCAGGCGACTCCAGTTGCAGTCGCGGAGAGCCGCCGCTGCCGCTGCAACTGCTGCTGCTGCTGCAACTGCAACAAGTCCGCTGGAAGGGAAAGAAAATGCGGCCGCAAAAAATATCTGTGATATCGGAAGGCTTTGGTTGGAGCTGCCGGAATGCACTCGGGAGGTGCAGCAGCAGCAGCAGCAGCAGCAGCAACCGCCTCTGTGGGCCTGAGCCGGGTGTGTTGGGGGTTGCCTATCCCTCGCCGGTCACCTCACTTGGCTTAGAGAGAGAGAGAGAGAGAGAGAGAGAGAGAGAGAGAGAGAGAGAGAGAGAGAGAGAGAGAGAGAGAGAGAGAGAGAGAGAGAGAGAGGAGATTATGCGGGGCTCTTGTTGTTCTCCCCAAGGCCCGGGGGCCCGGTTGTCGCCGCAGGTGCCACTGGTGGCGGCCCTGTGTCCAGTGGCGTTGCCGCTGGGGTGGCCGGGATCCCCGCCCTCCACCACGGCCACCACCACCGCGGCCTTGGGGTCGGCCACAATCCACGTAACACACATACAGTGCGGCGGTGGTTGTTACGTAGTTCGCGGGGAACAGTCTGTGAGACAATGACCGAGGTGTGGGCCGACGCCTCCTTGTCGCACTTGTTGAGCTGCACAGCGGTAGCGGCGTGCATTCCGGCCTCGGCTAGTGCTCCAGGGTCAGGGCCGGCGGGCACCCGGTAGGGGCCCGGTGGGGACCCTTAGGGCACCCTGCTGAGGATGCTGGCTCTGCTTGCGGGGCACCCTGTAGTTTGTGTGTGTGTGTGCTCTGAGATGTGGTGTGATTTGAGCCGAGCGGAGCACAGCCGAGGCCCGGCCAGTGTGGCTGCCGGGGCTGCCGGGGCCCGGTCGTCACAACCGATGGGGCACCCGGTGCCTCGCCGCCAGTGGAGCGGTCGGGCCAGACTGCCTGTCGCCTGCGATGCCCCGCGCCGCCCCGCGCCCGGGCCCCTACTGCTGGCGGGGCGGCGGGGCGGCGGCCGACCGGCGGCCCCCTCCTCCGTATGCCTGCCCGCCAGCCGGGCTGGCCGCCTGGCTGCGGCCGGCCGAGCCAGGGCGTGGCGTGGCGTGGCGTGGCGTCAGCGGAAACCCGTGGCTCGCTAAGCGACTCCCATCGCAGAGAGATGTGATGTGTGGGCAGCGCTGGGCTCCGCGCCGGCTAGCGTGGCCAGCCTGCTCAGTTGGCTCGCCTGCTCAGCCCGGGCGCCAAAGCAACGACTTTGCCACCGCGGTGTGTTGGCATGCCACCCCCGGCAGCCCCCGGCAGCCCCCGGCAGCCCCCGGCAGCCCCCGGGGGACGTCATGCATTCCGGGCTCATCACCATTCTCTTTGGCGCTGACGTCCGTCTGGTCCTGGGGTCGGGCCGCCGGTGTCGCTGACACCCCTTTGTTCCCCGTTTACCCTATCCTGACCGACCGACGTGCACCTCGCGGGCCCTACCTCTCTCTCTCCCTCTCTCCCCCAGCATCCTTCACACCTTCGCCCCGTTCTCTGCCCCCAAATACATGTATTCAAATGAAGTGCGCGTGTTAATGGAACACGGCCTAGCCTAGGTGTTAAAAACAGGCCCAAATACAGCGGCAGCCATTCATTGCCGAGCTCGTGCTTCCCCACAGCGCCAGGGGCAAGCAAGGGCCGCTGCCACACACACACAGTGGACACTTGTGCGCAGAACCAACCGCCGCGGGGCTACACTTATGCCCCGGTGTGTACCACCACGATGCCCAGCGCCCCCCTCACTGCCCCCTCACTGCCCCCTCACTGCCCCCTCACTGCCCCCTCACTGCCCCCTCACTGCCCCCTCACTGCCCCCTCACTGCCCCCTCACTGCCCCCTCACTGCCCCCTCACTGCCCCCTCACTGCACCCTCACTGCACCCTCACTGCACCCTCACTGCCCCCTCACTGCCCCCTCACTGCCCCCCTCACTGCATCCTCACTGCACCCTCACTGCACCCTCACTGTACCCTCACTGCACCCTCACTGCACCCTCCCCCTCACTGCCCCCCTCACTGCCCCCCTCACTGCCCCTCACTGCCCCCTCACTGCCCCCTCACTGCCCCCTCAGCACATTCAGCACGCCGGCTGCAGTGCTGCTCGGGGGGCCGTGCACAAACACGGGGGGCTGGAGTGGGGGGGGGGGGGGACATAAGTCAGAAGCGTGCCTTGGCTTAAAGCCGACCCCCCGATGCGTCACCTGATTTGTAGCCGACCCCCCGGGCCTCCGGGCCTCCGGGCCTCCGGGCCTCCGGGCCTCCGGGCCTCCGGGCCTCCGGGCCTCCGGGCCTCCGGGCCTCCGGGCCACGGCCTCCGGGCCTCCGGGCCTCCGGGCCTCCGGGCCTCCGGGCCTCCGGGCCCCGGCAGACGGCGTGGCACCGCCTCCGGCAGTGTCCGGGCCGACGGGGGACTCCACCCTGCTCTGCTCGCTCTGCTTCGGGTGGAGGAGAAGAAACCTGTTGAGCAATGCTGTGTGTGTGTGTGTGTGTGTGTGTGTGTGTGTGGTGTGTTGCACGTGGTGGGCCCGAATGGGGTGCCTCGGCCTCTCCATCTCTCTCTCTCTCTCGCCCTCTGCACGTGGTGGGCCCGAATGGAGAAACAGGCCGCACCCCGACGCGCTCTCTCTCTCTCTCTCTCTCTCTCTCTCTCTCTCTCTCTCTCTCTCTCTCTCTCTCTCTCTCTCTCTCTCTCTCTCTCTCTCTCTCTCTCTCTCTCTCTCTCGCTCTCTCTCTCTCTCTCTCTCTCTCTCTCTCTCTCCTCTCTCTCTCCTTCTCTCTCCTCTCTCTCTCCTTCTCTCTCTCTCTCTCTCTCTCTCTCTCTCTCTCTCTCTCTCTCTCTCTCTCTCTCTCTCTCTCTCTCTCTCTCTCTCTCTCTCTCTCTCTCTCTCTCTGTGTGTGTGTGACGGACGACCATCACGCTGGGCGCCGGCCCACCCGACAACCAAACCTGCCGAACGGGAGATACGGCGTTCTTCAGCGGCGCGCCGTTGTAGTATTTCGTATGTATAACGCGAATTAATAATTAATATACCCCACTTGTCCAGCGGGCCGCCGCCATCGCCGCCGCTGTATAGTATAGTGGGCCGATTACCATTTGACTTGTCCAGACTGACCGGGTCCCCTCTGATTGCCCGCTGTCGAAATGACGACCGGCGCGCCTCGCTGTGTGTGTGTGTGTGTGTGTGTGTGTGTGTGTGTGTGTGTGTGTGTGTGTGTGTGTGTGTGTGTGTGTGTGTGTGTGTGTGTGTGTGTGAAGCCGGGCGTATCGGCACACGCCGGCCTCCCGAGTTACGCGTGTTCAGCGGCGCTCCGCGGGGGGTCTAATCGTGTGATCGGCTGCTTATTGGCGGCGGCAATATGAAATGATCGCAGATTGGAAGCCCCGATAGTGATACGGCCCGACCGCCGCACCTGGCGGGCCGGGCAGCCTCGTGAGTCAAAGGGCTTCTTGCAGCCCATGTCCTTCCTCTAAAGATATTGCTGAACGTCTCGGTTTCAGGACTGATTTTGCGCCATTTCCATCAGCGGGTGCGCGTGAAGAGTCATCAAGGACGATCCATATGTTTGCCGGCACCTTCGGGACCCCGCTACCGACTCACCACCATTCGAGTTCTCGATCTTGGATATCACTTTTTCATAAAAGTGATCTCTTTTGTCGCGGCACACTTATTTTGTGTTTCAAGAGTGAAGTCCCCCTTGTCCGCTGGCCACGCGCTGCTACAACGTGCGCACACAAAACACAGAAATCATTCACGTACTCGTATATCCTGAAATGCTTCGGCCTGCTGCTTCGGCTCTCGCAGGTGCGGATCCCGGCTCCCGGCCAGATGCGTGGGTCTGTAGCCCGCAGCACTTCTGCCGACCCCTCTGACCGATACCGGATCCAGCTCCGGGAGGAATGTGTGTCCGCCGTACCTACCCTGCTAGTATGTCTGCCGCTGCCGGAGCACTTCGGCAAAGATTTACAGAATCCAAAGGAGGAGGGTCTCGACGAAGCATAGCGCCAACAACCTCATTCGCACGGCCACGTCGGCGGCGTGCGATGACTTTACTTATTTATTTCTGGCATAATTACACAGGTCCGTGTCCCGCTTGACGGATCAAAAAGAGAATCGTGTCATAGTACCGGGGGCGCTGGCAGGCGGCCTGCTGGCAGCGCCCGTTTTCGGGGTGGAAACGCCCACCGGTGCCCACCGGTGCCCACCGGCCGACGGAAGCTGTTCGCTAATTTCACCTGGCAGCGCTCACCCTGTGGACGACGGCAGGGCATTCACTCGGGGCACCCTTTACACGTGCCGCGCCACGCATTCCGAGAAACACTCCGAGGACCCGAGGACCCGCCTCGTCCAACACTCGGTGAGGACCCCGCCTCCTCCGTCCTCACCTGCCGGCCAAAGCCGGAGGGAGGTGCGCCTCCTTTGGCCGAGGCCGCCACAAATGAGGACGATTCTGCGTGTCGTGTGTGGCGATGAGTGCGGGGCTGGTGACGGTTTGGGGCGCCCTAGCGGTGGTGCAGTCGGTGAGGTATTAGCAACGGTGTTTGACTGCTGTAGATAGGACGTAGTTCTGGAGCCGATGCTTTACAGGTAGGAGCCCTGGAGTCGTGTGTGCGGTGCTCGGCCTGCTATATGTCCTGCAGGGAGGGCGTCCCACACCCAGCGGGGCCCCCTCCTCCCCCTCCCCGCCCCAACCGGACCGAGCCAGACAGCGTGGCACCATCCGAGCACGTTTCTGCGAATCTCGACCCACACCGGCGGACGAGGGGGGGGGACAAAGGGACGGCGTAGGACGGACGGTGGGCGCTGGCCGTCCCTTCTTTGGTCTGGAGGAAGTCCAAGCCAAAACCTTGTGCCCTGCGGGCTGCAACGCTCTCAGCGTCGTGGCCGCTGCTGCTGCGGCAGACCTGCCAGAAGAAATGTTTGAAATCACAGACACAGCTCTTCAATGGGGGGCATCTGCTTCCCCTGTGAGCTTGTCTTGTAGCAGTACATGAACCCCCCCAAACAAGCGTAGCTTCATTTACGGAGACCCATTGATTCTCCTCGGAGGCTGTCGGGTTTGTCACTAGACGAAAACCTGGAGACCGTTTGCAGTAATGGGTGGAAGCACGTTGGCCTGCTCTTGCTGCAGCAGACTGTACGCGTCCCGTATGCAAGCCACCCAGCGCGCCAACCTGGCCAAGTGCGCCACGAGAATCAGATACAAAAGGCAACTCGAGTTACCTGTATCAAGTGGCCGCAGGAAGTTGCGATAATATTCTCATACTGTTTCTGTGAACACTCGGTGCGTGAAGCCCTCTACGACAACTTCTTCTCCGCCCTCGCATTTTTATCCGGGAGTGTACCTTGGGGTCTCTTTAGTATTTCTCTCCCCCCTTTTTTCCTCTGTTTTTTATTATTTTCTTGGCGCGCATTGGCCGTGGCCCTTCGGCAGCTACGCCCCTGATATGGCCACGCCGCCGTGTGGAGGCTGCAAAAACACGTGCTTTCCCCCCCCCCCCCCTGCTTGTTGCCAAGGCGTTGCTCCCCTCCCTTAGGCAGGCACCGCCTCCATGTTCCAGCCTTCTTCCAGGGCGCGTTCGGAAAAGAGCTGTGCTCGCTCTCCTTTTCCCTCTATGCCTTCTTGCCCTCATGTTCTCGTACCTACTCCTTCCACGTCTTCATCCACTCTTCTTTGTTCTCCCGTTTTCTTCCACGTCCTCCCTCTTCTCCATCTCTTCCCACCTCCTTGTCATTCTTCTCCGTCTCACACATCCCATTCCTGATCCTTCTCTCTCTCTCTCTCTCTGCCTCTGCAAAGGCGTCGGTCCGGTTTTCCGGCCGATTCCGCTGTCTCTGCCGACGTGGCGTCACCTGGAGATGTCGACCTTCGAGAGCGCGGCTCGATCGATCGATCGATCGCTGGTATCGACTGGCGACAAATAGTCTATTAGCGGTCTTATCGAGTTAACCGCAATCACCGTGGCCGTCGTTTGGGGTGTCGCCAGCGTGTCTGCCGATCTAGAGGCTGTTAAAGGCTGTCGAAGAACGATGATTGGGCGCTTGAGCGCAAGAACCTGTGCCCGTGTACTTCCCTCTTTGCGGAATGCCCGGTATGTCACTAACTTTCACCCGGGGGCCCCGCTGGGCCCGCATGTGGGGCCCACCCCTGCCCTCACTCTGACCCGGTGAAAGTTCGCGGTTCTGGTGTGGCGCTAACCGGGTCTTGTTGGACTTCCCGGCGGAAGACTTGCGTCGGAAGGGACGGGGGAAAAGTGTGGAGGGCGCGCACCCCTTACTGGTTGCGTCACGGAGGGTCAACGGGGGAGGAAACGCCGCAACTGTGTGAGGCTGGGGAGGGAACGGCCGCAACTGTGTGAGGCTGCGGGGAGGGAACGGCCGCAACTGTGTGAGGCTGGGGTGGGGAAGGCCGCAACTGTGTGAGGCTGGGGAGGGAACGGCCGCAACTGTGTGAGGCTGGGGTGGGGAGGGCCGCAACTGTGTGAGGCTGCGGGGAGGGAACGGCCGCAACTGTGTGAGGCTGGGGTGGGGAGGGCCGCAACTGTGTGAGGCTGGGGAGGGAACGGCCGCAACTGTGTGAGGCTGGGGAGGGAACGGCCGCAACTGTGTGAGGCTGGGGAGGGAACGGCCGCAACTGTGTGAGGCTGGGGAGGGAACGGCCGCAACTGTGTGAAGCTGGGGAGCTGGGTGCATGGCACCCTCTCTGCTGACGTCAGAGACCTCTGTCGGGCTGCGTCCAGGACGGCAGTGGCGCCCGGCCCATGCTCCCCGCCGACACACGGGAGTGACGGAGACAGACAGACAGACGTGGCCGACGACTGTGCCTCGGGGAGGATTTGCTATTCTGCGCTTGGCGCCGAGCCCACGCCGTGTGTGACCGGCGCCCCCCAGGCTCTGCTCCCTGGCGCCCCCCTCAGGGCCCCCAGGGTCAGGGCGTCCCCGGGGCGTCCCGTCCGTCCCGCCGCGCCCTAGCTCCACCACCACCACCACCACCATGATGTTTTCGTCGTCCGCCTTGACGGCTGCTCGTACGTCATCCGAGGCCCGCAGGCGTGCGTTCAAATCCCCCTCCGGCGCCGCCATTTTTCACTACCCCCGTTTTTTTTTTCGCCTTGGCAACAGCCTCCACCCGGCCGGGGGTCGTCCTGAAATTACGTAACAGCGCCGTGCTGGTCCCACAGAAGGCCTGCCGCGCCACGAGCGGCGGCAGCAGCGGCGGCGGCAGCAGCGGCGACTGCAGCGCCCTCTGGGTGATCTTTGACCGGTCTGTGAATCAGCAGCCGCTTATCTGCGGCCGTCCTCACCGCCGCCTTTGTTCCGACGGCTCGCGATGTGAATTGGGTTGCACCGCCGCCTACTATCTGGGGCGGCGCCGTTCTTACAGTTTGCTGTCGCGTTGCTGTTGTGGACGCCCCCCCCCCCTTTTAGTTCCGGGGATGGCCGCCGCGCCGGCGCCACCTCCGCGCACTTTAGGCGCCACCTGTTTGCGTGCGACCCACGACGCCGCGGCACGCGCCAATGACAGTGCACTAGTGCACCTGACATGTGGCGTGCGCCGCCGTATGCATTAACCAACTGTTATGATATTCTCTGCTCTGCATGTGGCGGAAATTATTCTGTGTGTGTGTGTGTGTGTGTGTGTGTGTGTGTGTGTGCGTGGCTGCAGTTGTTGCTGGTGTAGGTATTATTCCGATGGGAGCCAAATGTACCACTGGAACCGCTGCGTCAAGCAAAACGGGTGTGACGACGGTCAGTTTGCACGTGCGATTAGACACACACACATCACACACACACACACACACACACACACACACACACACAAACGACGCTCATGTAATTGAAAGTGGCCGTCAAACGACGTGCTCGCTGCGGCCATTTCTCGCTCTCCTTCATGCGTTCGCAATTGCGTTATCTTTCAATGTGTGTGTGTGTGTGTGTGTGTGTGTGTGTGTGTGTGTGTGTGAGAGAGAGATTAGTTATGTATGCAACCCATATACATCCGCGCTGGCTGCAAAGACGGGTGCGCTCCTTGTTTTTCCGACTTTCATACAAATGTTGATATAGGAGTACTATAATTTTGTTGTGTCGATATCGTCTTTGCGGTGTGGCACACGCGCTCTTGTCGGCGCGTGTGCGTGTGTGTATGTGTGTGTGTGTGTGTGTGTGTGTGTGTGTGTGTGTCCAAAAATCACGCTGGCCCGCTATCGGCGCTGCCAGAGCGGCGCAACAGCGGCGCGGGGGCCAAAAGCTTCCTTCTCTCTCTCTCGCTCCCTCTCGCACCCCGACTTCCGGCGGGTCTTTTATCACACTTAACACGTCTCTCTCTCTCTCTCTCTCTCTCTCTCTCTCTCTCTCTCTCTCTCTCTCTCTCTCTCTCTCCATGGCGACGCCACGCGACGCCGTACGCGGGGGCCGGGGGCCGGCAGCGGCGTAGGAGCGGCCGCACTTGGCATGCCGCTCATGTCGCCCCCCCTCCTCTGTGATGTCGGACCCGCCGCCGGCGGCCCATCTCAACTTCACTATGTAAACAAAAAGACGCACGACAAATTTCTCATACTGTCGCGCGGCTGGCCGTTCTGTCGTGTTTTCGCGGCGCCTCTGCTTTGGCGGCCAGCGGCGTAGCTCCGCGACCGCGCTCTGTGTGTTTGGTCCCGTGATTGAGATTTATTCGGCCGGTTGAGCTCGGGGAGGGTGCCCCCAAGGACTTGACGAGATGGTCTCTGATTGGTCGCCGCCGCTGCGGAGATCATCTCTGATTGGTCGCTGCCCTTTTATCCCAGCGCCACCATCGCGGCGGCGGTGGTGGTGGTGGTGGTGTGCGGTCGGGGTGGCCGACGTGTCTCGCCCGATGGATTATTGGGCGACAGACAGCTGCCGGAGGCGAATTATAGAGCAGCTATCCGTCATCGCTCTCTCTCTCTCTCTCTCTCTCTCTCTCTCTCTCTCTCTCTCTCTCTCTCTCTCTCTCTCTCTCTCTCTCTCTCTCTCTCTCTCTCTCTCTCTCTCTCTCTCTCTCTCTCTCTCTCTCTCTCTCTCTCTCTCTCTCTCTCTCTCTCTCTCTCTCTCTCCAGCGCCCCCTACACAGCGCCCCCCTGCACAGATCCCCCCTCTGGGGACCCGCCGCGTTCACCGCCCAAAAGTGCCCATCCCCCAGGAGGTCACAAATACGTCAGCCGCCGCCATGTTTTTGATTCATCCCCACATACTTACCCCATCCGCGCGCGGCGGCGAACGGAGCGGCAAAGGGGATGAAAGAGTTTCCGGCCGCGGGTCTTCTGTCTCCGTCACCCCGCCGTAACCCCCCTCAAGTACGTGGCCGTGTGCGTTGACCTCCCCGCTGGCCGCTGTGGTCTCGTGACGTGTTGGAGGTGCGGGGTGCCGTGCGTGGTGCCCGCCTGCCCTCTGCTGCTGCTGCTGCTGCTGCTGCTGCTGCTGCTGCTGCTGCTGCTGCTGCTGCTACTGCTGTTGCTGCTGCTGCTGCTGCTGCTGCTGCTGCTGCAGTTTGACCAGAAAATGCACGCAAGAATAGGTCCGTCTGCGGTTGGCCGGGGCCTTCCACGGGGCCCTCGGTGGACCTCTTCGGGGCCGATGATGGGGCCTAAACGCGCTGATAGCGGTGGGGCCCTGCGCTGCGCCCTCCCCCCCCCCCCCCTCCCCCCTCCTGTTCCTAATCTTCTTCCTCCATGCCCGTTATCGTCGTCATGGGCCTAGCTCTCCTCTCGGCCGTCCTCTTCATCGTCGCTTTCGTCGCCGCCGTCCTTCCCCACTCGTCGGCGTCGTCCCACCCCCGCCGCCGCCGCCGCCGCCGTCGACGCGATGCTCTGTCCCGTACTGTACTTCCTCCCCCTCAGTGCGCGCCATGCGCCTCGTGCACGCGCGCTGTAAAATATTTACCAACACGGTTGCATCACCTCCTGGCCCGGCCTGCCCGGGGGGTCATCAGGTCATCCCCGGGGCCATATCGGTGTGAGGGCCCTGCTGCCCTGCTGCCGCCAGTGCATGGCTCCGCACTATTTTTCATTTTCCTTCTCATTTTCCTTTCCGAGGCACATTGGGTGCCACGGGGTTCCCACGGCCGTCACCACCGCCGCCGTGGCGCTGCCCGTCCATGTATTACGTAACACCATCGACTGCTGTTTTTTTCCCTCTTCAGTTTTTTCCCTTTTTTTTTTTTTTTTTTTCCTTTAAAATTTTTGCATTCTTTATATTTTTTGATTATTTTCTCCTATTTTTAATTTTTTTCTCTTTTCACTTTTTTCCAAATTTTTCCCAATTTCAATTTTTTTTTTGTAAATTGCTGAATTTGGTGTGTGCGGCGCGGCGATTTGCCAGCACGTTCCTATGCACACACACACACACACACACACATCCATGCGCTGCTGATTTCGGTGAGCTTTCCGAGCTGCTATCGGTGGCAGTCCGCGCGGGGGCCGAGAGGTCGGCTCTAGGTCTATGAAGCCGCTGACCAGCTGCGGGCAGCGGCGGCGGTGCCACGGGCGGTGCCATGGGCACGGGGGTGCCACGGGCGGTGCCACGGGCAGGCGGTGCCACAGGCGGTGCCACGGGCAGGCGGTGCCACGGGCGGTGCCACAGGCGGTGCCACAGGCGGTGCCACAGGCGGTGCCACAGGCGGTGCCACAGGCGGTGCCACAGGCGGTGCCACAGGCGGTGCCACAGGCGGTGCCACAGGGGTGCCACAGGCGGTGCCACAGGGGTGCCACAGGCGGTGCCACAGGGCGGTGCCACAGGCGGTGCCACAGGCGGTGCCACAGGCGGTGCCACAGGCGGTGCCACAGGCGGTGCCACAGGCGGTGCCACAGGCGGTGCCACAGGCGGTGCCACAGGCGGTGCCACAGGCGGTGCCACAGGCGGTGCCACAGGCGGTGCCACAGGCAGGCTGTGGGCGCAGTCAGAGTGGGTGCCGGGGGTGAGTTTATCTTATCAGCCAGGCCTGGGCAGGCGGTGGACTTGTTGCTCTCTGTGCTGCGACGCGCCAACGACGGCGCGAGTGTTGGCCTCTCTGGAGAAGCACAAGGGAGGGGGGCAGCAGCAGCAGCAGTGTGCGCGCGGAGAGCAAACACGCGCCCTTGTAGTATGAAAAATCGAGTCCGATTCAACAGGTAGTCAGTCTCACGGAGAGGCACGCTGCCGTCATGTTTGAGCGGCCACCGCCGGCGCGCGGGGCCCAAGATGCCTGTTGCTGCCTCCGTCTGACCTGCATCAGGCCCTCCTCCTCCTCCTCCTCCTCCTCCTCCTCCTCCTCCTCCTCCTCCTCCTCCTCCTCCTCCTCCTCCTCCTGCTACCGGTGGAGTCGTCGACGGTCCATTGGCGGCCGGCCGCCCCGCCCCCGCACTGCGGTTCGCGAGGTGGTGAGAGAACACCGGGGGAGCTCTCGCACAGGTGTTTGAGGGAGGGGGGACTCCCTGTGGACGGCGCTCGAGGGCGGGGTGTCGACCTCGGAACGCTGTGTGACCTCGTCCGTGGCAGAGGCCGGCGCGTGGAGCTAGCTGCGGCTCTACAAGGCCTTACGGGGCAGTAGAGCCGGGGGCCCGTGCGGGGTAGGCTAGCTGGGGCCGCGCCTCACACTTGTGTCGGATGACAGGCGCCTCGTACAGTGCGATGCCCGGTCCTTTGCTGCCATCCGCCCCGATGTTCCCACGAGCCTAGCGGGAGCGGGTGGTCGCGAAAAGTCAGGGAAATTACAGAGCAAGTCGAAGGGAAATAGAGGTTTCCAATCAGACTTGGAAACGGAAGTTGAAGAACAAAACCTATTCCAGACCGGGAACTCGCCAGGGCAGGTATGAGAAACATGAATGGCGTTTTGGGTGAATTTTGAAGGTTACTTGCCAAATTTGGCGCGGCTATTTCTCATACCTGCTCTCGAGAGTTTCTGGTCGGAGGTGTTTTTGTTCTCGAGCTTCCGCTTCTGCGCCTCGTTGGAAACCTGTATTGTTTGATGAGTGAAACAGTTGCCGGAGCGAGTCGCACGGCCCCTTACGGGCGCTGCCGGGTAGGCAACCCCAACGCGGCCCTGCGCGCGGGACGGCCCGCCCACACGGCGCTCCCAGTCTAGTGGGCCGGTGTGAAAGGGACCACTTACCCCCCCCCCCCCCCTGAAACTGTACCCCCCGGTACACCATCCCTAGGGGCCATGTACCCCCCACCACCAACCGACTCGGGGGTACACCATCCCTGGGGGCCATGTACCCCCCCACCACCACCGACTCGGGGGTACACCATCCCTAGGGGCCATGTACCCCCCGACTCGGGGGTACACTATCCCTAGGGGCCGTTTACCCCCCCCCCGTCCCCCTGGGGGTACACTAACCGACTCGGGGGATAGTGTACACCCCCCGAGGGGCCATGGTTGGGGGGGTACACACTATCCCTAGGGGCCGTGTACCCCCCACCAACCGACCGGGGGTACACTATCCCCTAGGGGGTGTACCCCCGAGTCGGTTCGGGGGTACACCCCCGAGGGGCCATGTACCCCCCGGGGGTTATCCCTAGGGGCCGTGTACCCCCCTCGGGGGTACACTGTCCCTAGGGGCCGTGTACTCTCTCCCACCCCGTCCCCCTGTGGGTACACTAACTCGAGGTACACGGCCCCTAGGGATGGTGTACCCCCGGGGGGTACATGGCCCCTAGGGATGGTGTACCGGGGGGCACCTCCTCCCTGGGGGTATGCCATCACTGCCACACCGGCCGGAGGTGTGTCGGACGGGTGTGCGGCGCGTGGCCGGCACGCACCCGGCACGCACCCGCCACGCGCTGCCATGGCCGCCACTGGATCCGTGTTACAGAAAACACGGACGGACAAAGCGTGTGGTGCGGCAGCGGCGGTATCGACGCACGCCTTCTGCCGCGTAAACGATGTGCAGTGCGGCGGCGGTGGCTGCGGGGGCGGGGCCGAGGAGCGGCGCTGATAGTCCACGGCGGGGCGCGTGAGATTGTCGCGAAATACGGTTACATTGTGTGAAACTGATTCGTCACGCGGCGGTGGGCTTTGTGGTGCGCTGCCGTGTGCGGAGAGTCTAGCTCAGTGCATCAGACACTGCCACGGCCCTGGCCGTGTTACGTGGTTTGGTGCACGGCCCCGGGGCACAGGCCCCTGGCGCTAGGGCGGGGCCCGCTAACCCGCCAACTTGTGGGGCCACTCTGCCCGCAGACGTCACTTCTATTCTGGCGGCCGCTGTGCACTCGGCGCCGCTCCCCTGGTAACAACGGGACCCGGCCCGGCCCAGCCCCAGCCGTGTGCATCGTGTATCGATATCTGCGTGGCCCATGGCTGCCCATGGCAGGCCTCCTGCCTAGCGACCGAAAAAGGAGAAGGTCGCCGAATCGCGCCGAAATGCCGGTCGGAAATCAGTGCCACATCGGCGAAAGTTGCGGCCATGCCGACGTAAAGTCAGCGTCTTCGGTATGAGAATATCAGCGGACGCACTCGTTTTTTCTCTTCTCTCCCCCGTGGAGCTGTGGCGCCTCCGCCGGCCCCCGGGGGTCCCCGCGGCCCCACGGCGGCCCCGCAGGCCCCAGAGGCCACCGATGACGTCCGTGCCGGCGGCGCGGGGGACGCCGACGACGCTCCGAATTGGCTTTGCGTGCCGCCCGGCCCCCGTCCGCCCGGCGGCGCTCTTGGAGTCGCCCGTGACGGCCCGTCGGCCTGTCCGCTTGGCGAGCACTTTGCGGACCTCGGCGCATACAGTGGGTCCTGGCCGTCCTGGCGTACAGTACACAACCTTATCAACGTCCTTGCCACGCGTCCTTCATCGCCGTGGGCGTCGTCAGGTGCCGAGGTCGCAGCCTCACGCAGAAAAATGATTTTAGGTGTCGCAACGAATTTTTCTCGTTGATTTTGGGACAAGTCGAGAACTGAGATTACGTTGAGATGGCTAAAAATCGCTTGCGTCGGCGAAAAGTGAAAAGAAAAAAAAAACTTTTCGATGACGCAACGCAACTGACTTCTGTTGACGCAGCGAAATTTTAGTTCTCACATCTAAGTATACTACTTGCCCCGAAACCAACGAAATAATTCGTCGAGACAACCAACAATTTTTCTGCATGCTATGGGGTGGACGGTGGTGGTGCTGCCACGCCCACAGCGCCCCCTAGCGGCAGCATGCGGCAGCCGAGCCGTTATCCGACACGACACAATCGGTTGTCCGCCCTGTACACCCAGATCTGGAGGGCGCTCCGTGTTCCAAAGTCCGCGCGGTTCAAACACAGTGGCGGCCGTGGTGCGAGCTGTTGAACCTCCGGACGTGACCAAGGGTGTAACGTGACCCGTGTGACACGAGACGCAGAGTGACGGGGCGCGAACGTGACATTCTCGCGATGTGCAGGCGTCATGCTCCCTGTACGGTGTGCCGTTATTGTCGCTGCCGATCGCTGCACTCTCTGCGCCAATCATTACGGGTGAACGGCTTCTGCGGAGGGAGCATTAAAAGCAGCAAGAGTCGCCAAACTTCGTGTTTTAGGAAGATCCTTCAAAATAATTGGGCCGATGAAAATTCACTAGAAATAGAGTACTCCGGAGAAGCCCGTAACGGAGGTAAGAAGTCGTAACGAAGAAGAAAAGCGGAAACAGTATGAAGGAGATCCGCAGCAGAGAGTATCTCCGCCACGGCGTCGGCCACGAGCCAACTCGAAATCACTGGAGCCTTAGCTCTCGCTGACGATATGTCACGACTATTTGGTATCCTTAGACAGCGCAGAACCATCCCGCGCGGTTCAGAGATCCGAAATCCTCGGCAGCGCTCAACCGAGCTGCGTTGTGTGACCCTACCAAATGGTCGTGACATATCGTCAGCGAGAGCTAAAGCTCCAGTAATTTTGAGTTGGCTCGTGGCCCACGCCGTGGCGGAGATACTCTCTGCTGCGGTTCCCCTTCATACTGTTTCCGCTTTTCTTCTTCGTTACGACTTCTTACTTCCTTTACGGGCTTCTCCGGAGTACTCTATTATCATCTCTGCTGCTAAAACATTTGCAGTATATATGGATAGCCAATTAGCTGTTCCAGCAAAACTATTGGCTGTCCGGCTAAAATTTTAGCTTGACAGCAAGTACTTTAGCTAGGCTAAAACTTAGTGCCAAAAGCTAAAAAAGTCTAAAAAAACTAAAAAAAATCTAGCTATCCATGCTGCTGAAGGTATTTTTGGCCGTGAACGGGACAACCCTCTTGAGGGAGAGAGAAGAAGGGGGGGGGGTGAGTGCGACAGTGATACGCGCCTTGGACGCCGACGGCGGGCACCACCCACTTCCTCCACATGCACCACCCGGCGGCCGTTAGATACGGAGAGAGAGAGAGACAGACAGAGAGAGGTATATAGTACATACAAATGTCAGTACTTTTCTGACAGTGCAGCCTGGCCCCGACTGACGGACTGCCAAAATGCCCGCCCCCTTTTGCTGAGGCGAGTGACCCGAAAACTGAAAACAACAACAACAAAAAGAAGAAAAGAGTTGGAATCGCGCGAGAAGGTTTTATCGAGCTGGCGCCAGCCGCCCTGGCGTTTTTAATGTCGAAGTCGGCAGGGGAGGCTCGGCGCTACAGGCGCCGACTCATCACAACCGACGACGTCGTCTGGGGTGTCTTGGCGGGGCCGGGCGGGGCTCATTGCGAAATAGTAGTATATGTTGTGTAGTTGACGTGGACCTGCCTGCGGCCGCCGCCGCCACCGCCGAATCGTGATATGCTCACGGCCGATTGTTTTTTCTTTGTGTGTTTTTTTTTTCGGCCCTGTCGCCGCCTGCGGTCAGCTTTTCAAACAGAACCGCGATTTGTTAAAACATAGATAGCGCCACCGGCGGCCACACTGCGCGGCGGCAGCAGAGGGAGAAGGCGGTGGATTTCGGAATCTCTTTTCGAAATCAGACACGTGCGCTGCCAGTGGCGGAGAACCCGAGCACACTGTGTATATGCGATATGTTTCTGCGGCACGTAGTTCGCGGCCGGCCCCCGAGGGGGTGGGATGGCGGCCGGTTGGTGTTGCATCAGTCGACTTCCCTCCCCTCCGACGTGCATGAGGGTGGAAGTGGTTGCACCGGTACGGTGCAGGTGGTTGGGACATGCGGCCGTGCGAGAGAGACGGACAGAGAATATGGGAGGAGGAGGAGGGAGGATTTCGTTATTCGGTGTGCTCCGTCTCTGTCGCTCGCGTCGGGTGGCGCGGGGCGGGGCGGGCATCCCCGTGAGTGCGACAGAGAGCGGTGCTGTCGGCGCGGGGCCGGCGTCCCCGTGTGAGCGACAGAGAGCGGTGCCGCCGGATGATGGTGCGGGGAGGCGCGATTCAGAGCTGAGGAATCCAGTCGTCCCTCCTGTCCTCCGGCCTCCCTCCGGTACCCTCCGGGCTCTCCTCCGGACCGGCCGGTCCCCTCCCGCCCCCCTCCCTCCCCTCCCGCCCCCTTCCTCTTGCGCTGGCATGTGGAGAATCAAAGGGTTCGTTTCCTGACAGCCAAGCACATGCATCCTCCCCCGTGCACTCGTGGCGATTGGAGGAGAGGGTTCTTTCGAATGGTAAGACCACGTGACCCGTTATCAAGGAGACGGTATTCGAACCCGCGTATTCCAAATCCTCGTCTTATTCCTCGGCCGTGACGCGTTCTCTGCCACGGTGACATTAACACATCTCCCGTCATAGCCAGCCGCTGTCTGTCTAAGCCCTGCCTGAGTGGACGCGACGTTTCGCGATATTGTTCGCCGTGTTGCACACACACACACACACACACCACGACTCTTTGCAATAATAATAACCCTTCTCCGAATTTGCCTTTCCTCCGCTGCCCTGTCAACCTGCTGCCGCCGCCTCTTGGCATGCCGGCCAAACACCCCTCTGGCGGGCCCAGCAGCAGCAGCAGCAGCAGCAGCAGGCCGTCAGCGTCGTGTGTTATGTTATATATTTCCTTGCGGAGTTGAAGAAAAACTTCGCGCAAGCATGCGAACTGTAACTGAACGGAACAAGGTGTGGAATAGGGCGGAACAAAGGTAGAACAAGGCCAAGGCAGAACAACGTAGAACAAAGCGGAACGAGGTAGAACAATGCTCGACAAAGTGGAATAAAGCAGAATGCATTTTAATTTTGTGTCATCTGCAGATTATTACATACAATATTATGTAAGTGCAATTTCATGTAATCACATGTAATCTGGTGTAATAATCGAAATTAATCTTTGAAATCTCGATCAAAATCTGTGTAACTTAAGAAATATTTTCTGATGTTATCTTTCGTACGCTCCGAAGGCGGGTGAGAGAGAGGCCCCGTGCCCGCACTCCTGCCGACTGTGTGTGACCGAGAGAGACGGCCGCGTGGTTTACGGACGCCCCCCGACGTCGTGTTGGTATAGTATATTTCGGGCGATTCGTCCACACGGCGGCGGCGCTTCTGTGAACTCAGCGCCGAAGTTTTGGCGGCGTCGGCGCGACCGGCCGCCCCAAAAAGACGCACGGTGCGGTGAGAGAGAGAGAGAGAGAGAGAGAGAGAGAGAGAGAGAGAGAGAGAGAGAGAGAGAGAGAGAGAGAGAGAGAGAGAGAGAGAGAGAGAGGGAACACGACCGGCGTTTGTTTCTCTTTTTATTCCTCGCGCGCTGGCGGCCGCGGCGGCAGTCGTTTTCGCGCCGTTTTTTCGACCTGCAGGACGCGGACCGCGCCGCCGCCGCCACCACCGCCACCGCCGCCACCGCGCCGCGGCGTTTTGGCGCGCTTTTGTTGGTGGCGCCGCGCGTGGCGTCGCCTTCTCCACGCTGCTGCCGACAACGCCGACGTTCAACTCCAGTCACACAATTATACTATTTCGGTTTTTCGAAATATTCTTGCAAGACCACATATTCGCTGTCTAAATTTTCAATATTAAATTTTGAACCGTCGTTGTACCCTCTAGCGATAATAAGCTCTGATAGGTAGTTTGGCTTCGGGATCAGCAAGAGCAGTAAGAGCCAGTTGTGCAGCAGACCCCCCCCCCTCGCCGAGCGCAGCCACCCGCCCGGATGCCTATGCCGGCTCCCGCAGGCGCTGTCCGTTATCGGCTCAGCACGGCGCAGCACGGCGCAGCAGCGTGGCCCACAAGGCGGTGAACAATATCATCATCCGCAGCACTCACCGCCCCCGAGATCCTTCTCGAAATCGCACATTGATTTTGCCTCTACGGACTGCTTCTCTGTTTTCGCGTGGGGTTTCACAGAGGTGGTTCAGTTAGCCGACCCTGCCCAGTCAAAATTCGACAGTCTGACTGGGTCGTGTGTGGTGTGTTCAGAGGGGCCCCCGAGCTGTTAGTAACTCGATATAACCTCGTGAGGGAGAACACAGGGGTAATTGGTCCGATAGTCGGCCCATCGTGACCTAGCCCAAGGCACACGAACGATACCCCCTCCCCCCTCCCCCTCCTATCACATCCCCCATCCCAACCTCACCCAAGCGAACCCACCCTACCCTGCTCGACCCTCCCCCTCCCTCCCTCCCCTCTGCCGAGGCGTAGGGGACGGTCGGGAAACGCCACACGGCGGTGCCCATATACACTGCAACCTCACATTTTTCCGTACACTGTCAGAGAAAAATTCTAAAAACAAGGTCAGATGGGGTCACGTGACATTTCCTGGTGGAAAATGCGCAGTCGCGTGGTGCACCCGTTTTCGAAAAGAAATAGAGTTTGAATTTCGTGTGTGAAATTTTGCGGGAAATCCTCCAAAAAATTTCAACGTTTCCGAAAACTTTGTGGCCGGACGCGTAGTAATATTCAATGAGCATGAATTTAGCTAAATTCGGAGGTTGTTGTTGACAGAGGAGACAAGGCCGTGTGTGCGCCGGCCCCCTGCTAACTGAATGGTGCCTGCTGCCCTTCGCGCTGCCGTTTTTATTAGTAGGCCCGAGCCACACCGCGAAAGCACGGCAGCATAGCGGCAGCTGCAAGTGTTGTTGATCTGCTCGTGTGTCTCGGCACGGCGTGACGCTTCGGACCATGTAGGGCCGTGCGATTATCGATTAATCGAACGTCCAGACCGATTATTTTAGTAATCGGCGATGAATTTTGCACAGTCAATTTCGATTGTGGTAATCGATACTGGAATTACAATATTCACAATGATCGATGTATACGAACAAACCCAAAATTGAAACCCTAATATATCTTCAGTTGTTAAAAATATTCATGTTAAAATTACTTATTATTTACGTGATCACTGTAGCGATATATCGACTCGGTTCGATTAATCGGTCGATTTTGGTTAATCGGGGTGATTACACTGATTACCGACGTTGAATCGAATGCACTTCCGATTATTTCAGCCCTTGGCCGATTGCGATTAATTTAAACAATCGCAGTCCTCGGACCACGCTTGCTGGGTCGTGCAGTGAGTGTCACCTGCGTTTTTGTCCAGAGACCCGGCACCTTCCACGTCCGAATAACTTTTCCCGCGCACCCTCTAACCTATAAAGGTATAAAGGCGGCGGCGGCAGCAGCGGCGGTCTTGTCTCCCTTTTATTTCGCGCAGCCCTCGACCCTTTTCATTATATTCGGGCCTCGGAGCTCATTGTGCGGAATGGGACCCCGTCTTTACTGTCGTCGAGTTGCGTTGTTGGCGCCCGGAGCCACCCGGAGCCGAGTTTGGGGAGGAGCCGGGCCAACGGGACCGACCGGCGTCTGCGTCCGAAAACACAACGGCCAGCGCCACCCCTTGGCACCCGCATCGCTGTCTGTCTCTGTTGCTCCGGCAGACAGAGGCGCTCGCAATAGTGCTATTCGGACACGATGTGTTATGCGTGCTTAGGGTTGCAGCGGAGAAATCCTTCGTTATTCAAAGAAATGCATTCTCCCCATCCTCTCTCCCCACCCTTGCTAAGCGCCATGTGTCTACGCATTCACACACCCGTACTGCAACTGCACCTGATCTGAGGAAACAAAATACAATGCTTTTGAATGGAGCCACGGCGTCGGCAGTCGTCGGGTGGTTTGTGGCGGCATCTGCTGGCTACAAGCAGAACTCATCGGATGCTGTACGGGTGATTTAAGTTAATTATGTCAACCGAGGATTAGTAAGTGCCGAATTTTCATGCTGTGTGTGTACGTACTTTTGTACTGTCGGAACTTTATACGAATGACAATTCCATGTCTACGTTTCATTGTAAATGGAAAACGCAGTGTGTAAGTTCACGAATTAAAATATTGAATTTTGATTTATTTGCATCCTTGTTTTTTCTGCTTGTCCCTGGGCATCTTTTTCATGGCCGGTACGCGTACCATAAGTTTTGCACTACAGAGGGCGTCTCCACATTTTCTGGGGCTGAAACTTGTGCCAAAACGCACACACACACTCGGGATGCACGATTTCGTTCCGGGAGTCAATACCGGGATGTTCTGCTTCAAAAACTTCCGACTTTATGCCCTCAGAGGTGTTGTTTTTCCGTGGCAGCGCGTCTCCGCGCAGAACTCGCACGCGCGCACGTGTAGTGCTGGGCTGGGTGTTTGCTGGGCTTGGAGAATGCTGCCGGACATGGCAATGGCGGCACCAATCCTGCTCTCACGGCGGGGGAGGGGGGGGGGACGGGCCGGATACGGCTATCAGTGAAACTCAACCCCTCGGCCCCCAGCCCCCGGGCCGGGCCCCCGGGCTGGGCCAGCCAGCGGCTCCCTCAATAGGACGGCCTGACACGGCGGTCCTTGGTGGCCCCCAGCGCGCCGCGCCGGGACGCCACGCAGCAGCAGCAGCAGCAGCAGCAGCAGCAGCAGCAGCAGCAGCAGCAGCGTCAATCCCAATCCGGGCCGCTACACGAGGATGCCCGCGAAACAAGCACGGCGTCACAGGAAGAGAGCCGCGGTGGCCATGCGGGAGACGGCGGCGGGGGCGGGTGGGGAGGACGTCAGCAGGGGGACGACGAGGATGGAGGGCCGCGCGAGGACATGCATGGTCTCGAGGCGGCGGGCGGCGGCTGTTGCCATGGGCCGCGCGACGCCGGCGGCGAGCAGGATGAGGACCCCGTCAAAGAGGTCGAGTAGGCGGACAAGGCCGAGCGGATGCAGCAGATGTGCGGGCAGCAGCAGCAGCAGCAGCGGGGGGGGCCGCCGGCCGCCGCCGCCACCCCAGGGGGAGGCTAAACTGTTGCGCAGTACGGCACGGCGGGGGACGCTCCGCGCCGCCCGGAGGGACGGGAGGGAGCCGAGCCGCGGGCCGACCAACGGATTTCCTCTCCTTCCTCATCGTGGCGCTTGGTGATGAGGGGTGGCCCGGCGGCCAGGCGTGCTGGCAGCCAGGCGGCCAGGAGGGTGACGAGGACGAGGGCGGCGCGGTGCGCGGCGTCCTGGTGCTTGCGTCTGCCCCCTCGCTCCGCTCCCCTCCGCTCCGCTCCCCCCAGCGCCGAGCTCCACCGAGCCGGTCCGGTCCGCGCAGACACGTCGGCGTCAGCCCGCCGCTGGTGGTGGCGCGCTGTAGAGGTGCGGGCAGCCGGGCCGGGCCGGGCCGGGCCGGGGGCGGGAAGCGGGAAGGCAGAGGCAGGCAGGCACGGACCGAGCTGGCAGCCGGCCGAGCCGAGCCGAAGCCGCCGCCGGCGGCCAGGCAGGGCTGGCGGCCCAAGCTGCTGGGGCTGGGTCCCCTCCCATCCTTTGTGTGTGCTGCCCTGCCTGCCCTGGCTCTCCTCTTGCCGCCACCTGCATCCAACCTCCACCAACGAATCCACCACCGCTGCTGCCAGGTCGGCGTCGTCGAAGCGCAGCCGCCGCCGCTGCCACCGCCGCCGCCGCCGCCGCAGCGTTTTCGTCAACGTTTTGTTGGGGAGCGACGCTGCGCGCCGACGCTAAGGCGGCGTCGTCGTATTCATGCGGAGAAGCTGCATCCGCCTTGAGATCGCCTCGCCACGCCGCGCCACGCCACGCCTCAACAAGTGGCAGCAGCGGCAGCAGCAGCGGCAGCAGCAGCGGCAGCAGCAGCGGGTGGCGATAGCGGACCGAAGGGCCGGGGCCGACAGCTCTGGAGGAGAGCAAGCAAATGCAAAGCAGCCGACGGGGGTTTTTATCGAACAGCCAGCCAGCGCTGGGCGGGGCGGGGCGGGGCGGGGCGGGTGTGCGCGGTATCAGCGGCCGCGTCGGAAGCCGCGGGTAGGAAGCTGCTGCTGCTGCTGCTGCTGCTGCTGCTGCTGCTGCTGCTGCTGCTGCTGCTGCTGCTGCTGCTGCTGCTGCTGCTGCTGCTGCTGCTGCTGCTGCTGCTGCTGCTGCTGCTGCTGCTGCTGCTGCTGCTGCTAGATTGGGACCGGCATGGGCCGCGGGGATCGGCAGGGACCGGGCACGGAGCACGTAGCGCCAGCACTAGTGAAGTTGCCACAACTAACTTGGTCGGGTCCTTCGAATATCTGAAATAAGGTATTCCCAAAGGGTACAAGGTGTTACAATTTAAACGACGGGGATAAAGTTACGGCAACTCGACCAGATTTCTTGAGGTGCAGCGACCAGTAATGATCAGAAAATTGAAAAAATGTCGACATTTTGAAATCTTAGTTTTGAAATAATTGTCAGGGCAGCTGAAACATCATAGAAAAATTCCATGTGGTCATGGAAACTTGTCTGGAACGCTATGGGAAATGTTTGTGGAAATTAATTGTGAACCCCAACGTTGGGAAGAGTTCGGGGATGAGAGTGTACGGCGATGAGTAATAGTACACCACCACGGCACAGTGCTCGTCTCGTGTCGACGTCGATCGGACATGTTTGAGAAATTTGGGGGCCGCGATGCGTTTCGGCACAGCGGCACGTTTATGTCCGAAACCCAGCGGCACCCAGCGGTGTGTGATAATAGCGGCGCTGGACATTAGCGCTGAGAACGAGACCGTTTATCAGGCCACACATACACACACACACACACACACACACACACCACACACACACACGTCGTTTGGCGCCGGCATCACTCTTGCGCTGCTGCCGGCAGAGAGAGAGAGAGGGGGAGATTTTTAAAAGCCCAGCCCAGCGGCCAAGCCCCCAATCAGGTGAATGATAAATGTACCGGTGTACCGGAAGATTGCACGCACACACGCGCACGGGGGCGCGCACGCACGCACACACACACGTACACCCGGCCGGTCACTCCGCAATACCGGGACCGGTCGCCGACGACAAGTATGGCGGAGTGTCGCTGTAACCGAAGGCCCTCTAAGCTTAGTTCAAAGTTTACGTAATTATCGCCGAAAGTAGGGCATTTCGGGGGACTCGTCTTGATGCACGCGCGCGCGATTTTTCATCCAGTATCCTGACCTATCGCATTTCTAGCCTCGCCGTCCAGTTTCGACAGTTCCAGTTCCTTCAGTTTTTTCGTCCTCCCTCGAATATACAGCCATTCACTGCCCGGCCGTGTGACTGAGGTCCAAGAGGGTCCTCTCAGTGCGACCAGAATGGGGAATCTGGATGTATGTATGCGCCGTGCGAGAGAGAAAGAGACGGGATACTGACCGGCGGAGTGAGGGAGACGGAGAGGCGCTCTGCCTGCAGACGCAGTGGCGTCTCTCATCCTCTCCGGGGCGTTCGGGGAACGCACCTCAGCACATTCCTCTTCCCTCTCTGTCTCTCTCGCACTCGCCGAAGCTGCCGCCCGCGGGTGCGACGGAGACGGACGCCGATAGAAACGCGTGAGCGTTTACGAAGGCAGCAGTTTCTTGTTTCGCCTTCTCGGAAGCGGGCTGCCGGCGCTGCTGGCGCTGCCAGCCCCAACTCCAGGTGTGTCTTGGTGGCGCTAGCGGCCGCTGGCTTGGCGCTAGAGCCACCTGGATACGGCCCAGGTCGGGCCGCTGGCGCTACCTGGCGCCAGAGCGGTTGTAATACGTGCTGGGGACGGTCCAGAGGGAACAGGCTCCAGTGCGTGCAGCTCTCCTTGGAGTCTCCTTGGGCGGGGGGCCGGCGGGGGGCCGGCGGGGGGCGGAGGGGGGCGGAGGGGGGGGGGGGCGGCCGCAGCACCCGCCCCACACACCGGCCAGGGCAGGGCAGGGCCCCTGCCGGCCGGCCGGATGGCTGCTCGGTCTGTCCGCCTGCTGCGGTGCCTGCGGTGCCTGCGGGGCCTGTGGTGCGCGCCCAGCAGCTGCCGCCAGCCCCGTCTGTCCCGCCGCACCCGGGCCGAGCCGCCTCCGGCCCCGCGCCGGCCCGCTCTACCGGTTACTGGACCCGGGTTTGGGCGCCACCGAGCGCCAGTTGGACGGCCTGGGGCCGGGGGCCGGGCACGGCCGGGCACAGGAGGGTGGGGCCCGACAAGTTTCCCTGCCGCCTCACCTCCTGCCGTTGGCAGCCCTGGCAGCCGCTGTAGCCTGCCGCTGCTGAGGTGGTAGGCCTGCCGCCACCGCCGCCGCTGCAGCCAATATAAATTTGGGGCGCTCGGTGTTGTCATTACCCGGCACCGGCCGCCGCCCCCATGCCGAGGTCCCGGCGGCCCCCGCGGCCCCCGTCCACCGCTCTGACGGGGGTTTTATGGCGCAGATTCCAGGACACGCCGTTTAAAACGATCAAAACGGGGGGCCTGAATGGCCGCGGGCCTGGCGGCTGCGCCCTGCCGGACCCGGGCCCCCGGGACACCTACGCCGCTGAACGCAGCTTCGCCGCCGCCGTCGTCCGAACCCCAACGGGGTGTTCTCAAAGGACATGCGGGAAAAATGAGAGGCTTCGAACACGCGTGCAGTGCGGGAACTGTATCCTGCTACGTGTGAATGGCGGGCTGTGCTACGCCACTGCCGGTGCCCAGGGTGTTCGGCGCCTGTAGGCTCCCCATACAGAGCTTGGTGGTGCAGCGGCAGCGCTTAGGGTCGGCTTCCAGGAACCGTATCAATGGTCAACACATACCGGAGCAGAGCCAAGCACACCAGCCCAGCCGGGGCCCGGCTATGCCTGGCTGTGCCTGGGCTGTGCCTGGGCTGTGCCGAGGGACAGATTCAGACAGTGGGGCGCCTTGAGGAGGAGGAGCAGGGGGGGGGGGGGGGGTGCTGACTGGCTCGCTGGGGCTCCACTCGGTCTGAGGCGACCCCGCCCGACCCGGGAGAAAGACAGAGACGGACGGCGGGGCTGGCCGAGGAGGAGAGAGACGGAGGGAGCACGAGGCTGCCCCCAGGCCCCTGCCCGGCCCTGCCCGGCCCTGCCCCGGCCGGCCCAGACCGGCTCGGCTCGGCTCGGCAGCTCGGCCAGGCCGCCCAGACGATCTGGCGCTGTTCTGGCTGTCATGGCGGCTCGGCGGCGGAGGACGAGAAATATTCATCTTCGGTTCACACGGACGGACGACGTTTCGAAACGAATTTGAAATTCTGGAAGCGGTGAAAATGATCGTGTTGCTGGCCTCGGGCCGAAAGTGAACGAGAATCCGACTGGGACGCGGGTCCGTGGCCCCTGGACAGCCGTCGGGTAGGCAACCCGCACGCATCGGAGTCAGTGCCGGCTGCATCCCGGGAGGGTGGGGGTTGGGTGGGTTGCATAACCGTAAGGGTCCGTTCCCACCGGTTTCCTGTCGCCCTTATCTGGGCCAGCCCCCTGCCACCCCCCTGGACCCGCACCTGGCCCCGGCGCCTGCTGGACAGGGTGGGGCCGTGGGGCCGGCCCGGCCCAGGACAAGCCTGGACGGGTTGAGAACAGACGTCGCCTTGTGAAATCCCGCCTGATACAATTTATCTCGTGGATTGGACCAGGTCACAAGATTGATAGGCGATCGGTCCGCGTGAGTGCCGCTGGGAGTCGAGTTGTCCGGGGCTTTGGCCGGCGCCGGGGGGCGGCGGGGGCCGGGGGCCGGGGGCAGGGGCCGGTTGGGGGCCGGTCAGGTTAGGTGGCTGTGGACACACGCCCGGCTACGTGATGCTTGCCGAGGGAAACGCGGTCGGTGTCCGCGGCACGCACCCGCCCACGCCGCGCCACGCGCCGCCACCGCGGACACACACACACACACACGCGCGCGCGCGCGCTCGCCCTGACCCCGTCAACGCCCGCGTGCGTGCGTGGCCGTGCGTGGCCGTGCGTGCGCGCCGGTCGTGTCCGTTGTTACGGCCGAGCGCCGCTGCGGATGGCGTGACGGCCGACATGACCCCCGTAACTGTGGTGGCGTGACGCGTCACGTGCGGTGGCCGGCACCGGGCTGGGCCGGGCTGGGCTGGGCCAGGTCAAGTCTTGTACCGGCCGAAGAAAATCGACTCGTACAATTAAGGAGGAGGGCCGGCAGTGGGGCGCCTCCGGCCTCGATGAAGGTCCGCTGAGGGTCCGGCCGTAAGCTGCCTGGGACGGTGCCTTACAGCCGCCGGCCCGATATGATAGCCCGCCTAATCACAGGACGGGTCAAGCAAGCCGCCGGTACCTGCGGGTAACCTGGGTACCTGCGAGTACCTCCCGGGTACCTGTGTGCGCCGTGTATGTATGGGCTGGCCGCGCACAGCCGCCGTCGGGGTGCACCCTAATCCCCCCAGCACCTCGCACACGTTTTTTTTTTCAACGGCGTCGGCCTCAGTGTACTACCAGGAATCGGACCGGGTAGGGTGCGAGCTCACATCCTGCATGGCGCCACCCTCCCCCTCCTCCTCCTCCTACTCCTCCTCCTCCCATTCGCATTCTTTGCTGTTTTCGCATGAATCGGCAGCTTGAGCGCGGCACCCCACTGCTGCACCCCTCCCCCGGTGCCCGGTACGTATGGGGGGACGTGCACAAATGATACCAACGTGAACTCCCCCCCGAATGGCATTGTGTTCTGCTCTGACGAGGTCTGTGAGCAGCACCCCTGTTCGGGCGGTAAGGTTGGCAGCGGAGGGGCAGAGAGGTTCCACACCGGTGGCGCTAGCAGCGCTAGCGCAGGGTACCCGCTCTTTGTTCCCCCGGGAGCTCCATTCTTGTCACACCCCAGGAGAGGGATGAAGCGTCCCACCTCCCGGCGTGTGGGACAGAGACAGAGGCATTGAATAAAGTGGAATCGTGGTTTTTCGGCCGACGCCCCAACGCCTCCAGGGAGCCTTGCTGCCCCCGGAGCCATCTCCCCATTCTCTTCCTCACGTTCGAGCGCTTTCGTGGAAACCGCGCCTGACCTGATCTCTCTCTCTCTCTCTCTCTCTCTCTCTCTCTCTCTCTCTCTCTCTCTCTCTCTCTCTCTCTCTCTCTCTCTCTCTCTCTCTCTCTCTCTCTCTCTCTCTCTCTCTCTCTCTCTCTCTCTCTCTATCTCTCTCTCTCCCTCTCTCTCTCTCAGTCTCTGCCTCGGATGACGCCGGCTGATGGCAGCTTTGAATAAGTAGGAATATGCACTGTGCTCATATAACCTCGCGTTAGTCCCATTATCAGGTTGGCAAACTTGCGCCAGTGCCAATCCTGTTGTGTAAGACTCGCAGCTATCCGTTCGCTGCTCTGGATCTCCTTGTTGATGTTCAGCCTTTCAGTAGTACTGCTACTGACCACACAAAGAACTGTGTCTAGACCCTTGAATCTTTTAGCCTCTGCCTAACGTTTTTGAACTAGAACTGTTCACACTACACTTTCTATTGACCGTACCTAGTACTTAGGATGGATTTAGACTGAAACGTGAAGCCTGAAGCTGGACGCCTCGTAGACTCTTTTTGCGGTTTCCGGTTCGATGTTTTCGCCAAAATCAAAAGAATACCAGTGGCTTCGGATTCATCTCAACAATCTCAATAAGGATTACATTTGATCTGTTGAAGCTCGGTCGGTTCACAGAACCAACCATTTGGCTGTTTCACTTTGCTCCCGAGTCCGTTTTACCATGTAACACTTGCTCTTGTTCTGGTTACAGGCCCGCCGCTGGACTGCACTTGACTTCAGCGGTACGTATTCACGCTCTACAATCACGTTCCTGATCCCGGCGCCTCTCTTGATATCATTTAATTGCAAACATATATTCATTTGTTCCTTATCTGCTTGACTTCTTTGACACTGTCACGGGTCTCGTTGCCCTTATTATGTTTCGCCCCTCCTCTTCCGTCTCTCTCTCTCTCTCTCTCTCTCTCTCTCTCTCTCTCTCTCTCTCTCTCTCTCTCTCTCTCTCTCTCTCTCTCTCTCTCTCTCTCTCTCTCTCTCTCTCTCTCTCTCTCTCTCTCTCTCTCTCTCTGCTGGATCCGTTTGTGCGGCCGGCGAAGCGCGCACGGCGTTTGTGCTGTGCTTCGGCCCTCTTATCTCTTGAATGAGTCAATTTGGTCGAGTTACGGGGTGGACTCTGACCCGTTGCTGCTGCTGCTGCCGCTGCTGCGCCGCTGCTGCTGCCGCCTCTGCTGCCGCCGCCGCTGCCGCCGCCGCTACGGCTCACGGCCTGACGGACGGCGGCTGCCTGCTCTCTGCCCCTTGGCCCCCGCCGCCCCCCGCCGCCCCCCGCCGCCGGCGTCTGACCGGCTCTGCTGGCTGCCCTGCTTTCGTGTGTCCAGATCGGGCCCACACAACATTGACAGGGGCCGTCCGCAAATCTCGAGACACCCCGATATTTATAGGTGACTAAACTGACGCCGTTGTCTCCCCACCCACGGGTGAATTGGGGTTGCATACCCTGGAAGGGGCCGCCGCGGCGTGGTCGAGACTCCAGTTCTGTACTGAGGAGCCCGGGTTCAAACACTGACTCTGCAGATTCCTTCGGCCAACCCGTTTAGGGAGTTTTCGGACGGCCCGCGGAGAGCAAATATGTTGTTGGCCACCCTGTCAACACTCACACACACACACTGCTGTGACAGGCGCACCAGCGGCGTCGGCCAATGTAAATAAATAAGCCCTCGCCATAACACGATGATTTTCGTTCAGTGGCGGCGATTTCAGTTGTTGGCGATACTGTCTCAATAACCAACCAGAAACAAATAGAGTACATACTGCACTACAGCGAAAGGATCTGGTTTCGAATCCGTCCGCACTAATGTATGAATATTGTTGCGACAGTAAAAGTCCCAGCCGAGCAGCAGTTTATATAGCAGTGCGAGAGGCCTTTTAAGCCCTGGAGCAGCTCGGCGGGCCTGGTTGTTGCCTAACCCACAGGCGCGGCGTGTGTGTGTGTGTGTGTGTGTGTGTGTGTGTGTGTGTGTGTGTGTGTGTGTGTGAGGGGAGGCTGGGGCATGGGTGTGGCCGGGCCATAATTAAATATCGCCATCTTTAGGCAGCAGCAGCCTTTCTCATATTTTTTTTAAATTTTTTGTTTTATCGCTTTGGGGGGTGCGGCGTGCGTCGGCGAACCCCTTTCGATGTGTCAAATTTATGGAGCGCCCGCGCGACTCGAACGCGGCGGCGGCGGCGGCGGCGCAGCAGCAGCGGCAGCAGCAGCAGCAGCGGCGGCGGCGGCAGCGGGACTGCCGTTGGCGTGGATGGCGCCATCCTCACTCACGTGGGTTTCCGCGGCGCGTCCGCAGAGCCCATCAGGAACCGCCTCCGCCGGTCCCCAGCCGGGCCGCTGTGCGCGCACGGGGCCTTCACGACGTCGTTGGGGCAACTTTGTCGGCGATATCGCCATTGCCGCCACCGAAAAAAATTGAGAGAATGCGAAGGAGGAGGAGAGGTGAAAGAGGAGGACGAAGAGGAAGAAGAAGAGGAGGAGGAGGAGGAGGCGAGAGAGGAAAGCGTGCGTGGACCAGACCCTGGCGGGGCGGCGGCGCTTACTGCGTTGTGATTATGATTGCGTGTGTCGTCCAGTTAGCTTGCAGCTGCAGCACAGCCGATATGCGTGTCTCGCAGAGTCACGCAACTGAACGGGGCGCGAGCTGCAGACAAGTCGTATCGTCACGTGGACATGACGTGAGTGTGAGTCAGTGGTCGTGAGTCCGTAGCGCGAGTGCGGAGCGGAGCGGCCGTGCTCACGAGGTACTGAGACCAACTGAGACACTCTCGGCTTCGTCGGCCGTGCTCACGAGACACTCTAGGCCTCGCCCGGCCGTGCTCACGAGACACTCTCGGCCTCGCCCGGCCGTGCTCACGAGACACTCTCGGCCTCGCCCGGTGCTCACGAGACTCTCTCGGCCTCGCCCGGTGCTCACGAGACACTCTCGGCCTCGCCCGGCCGTGCTCACGAGACACTCTCGGCCTCGCCCGGCCGTGCTCACGAGACACTCTCGGCCTCGCCCGGCCGTGCTCACGAGACACTCTCGGCCTCGCCCGGCTCGATCCTCCGCAGCGAACCTCTCGGCGGCCAACTTTTGCAGAGCAGCGCTAAGCGGCCGGAATCCGGAGCCGAGTTACGCCGTTCTGCGCGGCACACCGTCATTGCGGCATGGCGTGGTCCGACCGCCGCCCTGCGCCGCCGTAACCGCCGTGGGGAGGTGGTTCAGTTACGCGGCTCTGGCCGAGCCGACTCGATCTTGTCGCCTGGCCGGGCCGGTAGGTTGGGCCGGTTGGTCGGTCGGTCGGTCGGTGGTCGGCCCAACCCAGACCAGCCCAACTCAAGGCAGCCAGCCCGGAGCCCGTCCGATCCGGTCCGGGGGCTGCGGGGCGGGGAGCCCGGGGGCGGGGCGGGGCGGGGCGGGACGGGACGCCGGGTAGATGCAGAGGCGTGGCGCCTCAGTGTGTACCCGAGGGGAGCCGGGCCGGGGGGCCGGGGGGAACCAGGGGGGACCAGCCCGCCAACGGCCGCGGGGGGAACCGGGGGAACCGGGGGAAGGGGTCAACGGGGGGCTTGGGGGCCTACGTGACGCACACCCGATCGGGAGGGGGCGGGGGAGGGGGTCCGTCCGCCGCGCCGACAACCTGGGGGAGGCAGCCGGGCCGGAGCCGACCCCCGGAGGCCCGGAGGGCACCGGAGGGACCGGAGGGTCCGGAGGGACCGGAGGGCGCGCCGGCGTGCAGCCTGCAGCATGCTGGCAGCCCAGCCCAGCCCAGCCTGTTGTCGAGCGCCACCACCGTTGTCGTCGTTTTGTATGAACGGTTTGGCCCGGCTCGGCACGGCCCGGCCCGGCTCGGCTCGGCTCGGCCGGCGCTCTCGCGCGGTGCAGCGGCGGTGGCGGCGCTAGGGCTGAGCACAATAACTTGACCCACACGGGAGAGGGAGCGAGAGAGAATACAGGGGAGGGCCAGGGGGGAAGAGAGAGAGAGAGAGAGAGAGAGAGAGGGAGATGGAGGGGTCGGATGGTTGGGGTCGTCCACAAATTGTGCAATGTGTAGCCTTGGCAGTGCGGTGCTGCTGCTGCTGCGGTGTGTGTGTGTGTGTGTGTGTGTGAGCGCGCGCTTTCTGCGCCCTCATCCCCCTCCCGTCCGTTGCATTGGACGCGATCCGAACCGTCGTCCCCCATTACACACACACACACACAGTCACATCCAAACACACATACGTATATATATATATATATATACCTTCATATATCTCCCCAGGTATAAAATGTAAGGTGTGTGAGGAGAGGGACAGAGAGAGAGAGAGAGAGAGAGAGAGAGAGAGAGAGAGAGAGAGAGAGAGAGAGAGAGAGAGAGAGAGAGAGAGAGAGACAGAGAGGGAAGGCAACACAGCCCGAGAGCAGGCGGCGGGTGAGTCGTGCCAGAGGAATGGAATGCGTGGAGGCAGGGCGCCCCGTAGACCCATCGGCGCCTTCCCTTCCGGCGGTCAGGCCGTGTGTGTGTGTGTGTGTGTGTGTGTGTGTGTGTGTGTGTGTGTGTGTGTGTGTGTGCGCGCGGGCCGTCAGGCAGGTCAATGCACAACACCGACCCCTCATAGTACTTTCAACCGATGGCCGTATGTATTATTATCGATGCACTATAACGCTTCGGTGTCGTCCTGTACACAAAATTTTCTTGGGGCGGGCTCTGGTGCGGGCGTGGGAGGATGTGACTCTTGTTGTGTGCGCGGCCCGATTTTTCATACTGACCGCGTGTACTGATAGTGTGCGTGTGTGTGTGCACTGGAGGGTCACGTGTGCGGTCACTGCCGAGGGCGTCAAGTTCAGTGTGTGTGTGTGGGGTCGCCGTTGTGTCGCCCCCATGTATACGTGCACCGCCTCGCACACACACACATGGCCCGCAGCACGACGAACTGTTGGACACACATTGTGCACTCGGTGTGCGGCCAGGGGTCGTTGACGAGTTACGTAACGCTGTGGACGTGGACCTCTGACCCCGCTGCCGGCACGGGGTTTGGGGACGGCCCCCGGCGGGGTCGGCCCGCGTCGCTGTGTACCCCGCGCCGCCCCCCGCCGCCCCGCCCCGCAGATCCAGAGCGGACAGCCGCCGTCAATGCCGATTCTTGAGCTTCCAATCCATCATATCTACCACCATCAGGCATCAGGCCTGGCCGGGACAGCGGCGGCCGATGCTGTAGGCAGCAAATACAATGACTTACGTAACGTGTGTGTGTGTGTGTGTGTGTGCGTGTGTGCGTGCGTGTGTGTGTCACACGTCCCGCATCCGAGCCGTGACGGTCTTTGTGGCACGGCAGATAAAGGCAGCTAGCCAGCGGCGGCGGCAGAAGCAGCGCCCTCTGCCCCCCATCCCTCCCCCCATCGCCCTTTCTTTGGGGGAGGAAGCCGCGCCGACCTGGGGGAGGACTCGAGGGGGCAGCGGCGGCAGCAGCAGCAGCAGCAGCAGCAACCTTCGGAGCCACCCCCACCCCCACTGGCGTAGCTGCACCAGCGCTAGTTGCCCTTGACCACTAGTGGAGGTCGGGTGTGCTCTTGCTGCACTATGCGGTGCCCAGCGGAGTCCGCGGCTCGTCGGGAGGGGAGGGGAGGGGGAGCGCAGCGCCAGTATTCGAACCCGGGGAGTAAACACGGCGGCCGGCGCTCGGCCTCAGCCACCACCGCGGGGCGTGGGAATCACCGGCGGGCGATGGCCGCGCGCTGTTATCAGGGAGGATGACCCCGAACCCAATCCGGGCAGCGTTTTTGGCGTAATGAATTAGACATGTAATCTCTGGCAGGGAAGGCGGTATAGTGTACTTGGTATTGGAAACCGCGCCACTGCGTGACCAGCCGGGCCATCTTCGTGCCTACGCCACTGGTGGGAGAGCATGAGCCCGCGTAGCCAGCGCGCCGCCGCCGTGCCGTGATACAAAGGCGACGCTGTGGCTGCCGCTTCCTCCTCTCTCTCTCTCTCTCTCTCTCTCTCTCTCTCTCTCTCTCTCTCTCTCTCTCTCTCTCTCTCTCTCTCTCTCTCTCTCTCTCTCTCTCTCTCTCTCTCTCTCTCTCTCTCTCTCTCTCTCTCTCTCTCTCTCCTCATGTCGCTGGACGTTAGGATGCGCGGGCGCGGCGCTCAGGGGAGAAAGGAAGGGGAGGGGGGAAGGGTTGAGGAAAAGGGGGGAGGGGGGATCGGTCGCTGCCGGCTCGCCGTGGCCGTGCTGACTCGCCTCAGCGGCGGCTCGGCTCGGCTGCATCGGCTAGGCCGACGCCGTGCTGGCTGGGAGCCCTCCTGGGACGTCCGGCGGCGGCGGCAGCAGCGGCGGCGGCGGCAGCGGCTGGGTGGGAGGGAGGGGCACGTATGCAACCCGCTCAACAGGTAGCAGAGGCGGGACGGCCGCGCCGCCCACTGCAGGCGCAGGCAGTGGGGAGCTCTAAGCGCGGCAAGGCTAGGCGCCCCTAACTCCCCTCCCCCCCCCCCCCCCCCCAAAAAAAAGAAAAAGAGAAAAGAGAAAAGATGTCAGTGTGCACTCTCATGAAACAATGTAAAAACTAAAATTTAGTAAAAATTGTAAAAAAAAAATAGGTTAAAATCAAAACAGCAAGAGAAATTAATTTCAATTCAAATTTTGATTTTAAATCATGGTGTAGTGAGGAGTGACACCGCGATGTCATAGCAGTTTAGGGCCTCCTCCGTCTCCTCCTGGATCCCGGACATTCCACCACCGCGACGCCGCCGTGCGTCCCTTGTTCGTCACCTTCCCTGAATGTCATTACACTACACCGGCGCAGGTGCACTGTGCGTGCGTGTGTGTGTGTGCGTGTGCGTGACAGCGCTTCCCACGTGACCACGTTGAACGCACTGCTGAGTACGTGTAGTAACGTCAGGATGTACACCGGGGACAGTTCACGGGGCGTCTATAAATTACATAACGGCGTCACAGGATCTGGGGCGGCGCCTGTAACGCCTGCGGTCACGACCTTGTCACGACTTGGTCACAATGCCCGGTCACGGCCGGGGCAGCGGGCGGGCGCGGGCTCACGGTCAAGGTGTTGTGCACTGCGGTAATTATAGCACACGCCGCGTACCTGCAGCGGCAGCAGCAGCAGCAGCAGCGCCTGCAGCAGCAGCAGCGCCTGCAGCGGGAGGCGCCGCGGCCGCCGCCTCTGCAACTGCAGCTACCCGCCGTGGCTGCCGTGTGTCGCGCGCGGCTGTTTTTAGTCTGCTTTACGGCTCTCTCTCCGCGGGGGGGCCGTCCGTCGGTGCTTTATAAACACTGGGGTCAGAGCCGCGCAGTCAAGAATTTAAAGCAGCAGCAGCGACGCTAGGATAAAATGCGGAGCATTCTGCATTACTCCTGGCCAGCTAGGAGGACAGCAGCAGCAGCAGCAGCAGCAGCAGCAGCAGCAGCGGCAGCAGAGGGGGTGTTTGAACCCGAATAGCCCCGTGACAGTTCCGCGGCTGTGATTGGCGCGGGCCTCCCACTACTACTACTACTACTACTACTACTACTACTACCGCTGCTGATGCTACCTCCTCTACCACCGCCGCCGCAGTGTCTTCTTGATTATTTTCAAACCGTCGTTGGTCGTTGCCGGGTCCCATTTGGGCCGCTGCCAACCTCACGGGCGGCCCGGCCCGCTCGCTGCTGCTACACTTTGCACCGTGTGTGTGTGTGTGTGTGTGTGTGTGTGCTCTGCACTCGCGCCGCGTGTCCGCATTGGGGGTCCTCTCTCTCCTTCTCTCTCTCTCTCTCTCTCTCTCTCTCTCTCTCTCTCTCTCTCTCTCTCTCTCTCTCTCTCTCTCTCTCTCTCTCTCTCTCCCTCTCCCTCTCGCTCCCTCTCTGCCGTGTGCTGCTGCTGAAACCGCGCGTGAGCCACTCTCCGCCTCCTGCCAAAACGCAGTCAGAAAACGCCATACGCCATGCTGTGCCGGGACCCGCGTCACCGCGCGCGCGCGCGCACACACACACACACACACACACACACACACACACACACACACACACACACACACACGCGCACGCGCGCGCGCGCGCGCGTGGCGCCCCATCCGCCTGCCTTACTGCTGCTGCATGCACTTGCTGTCTCGCCGGCGCCAACAGGACGAAAACAATTTTGTCGTGTGTGTGCATTTGAAAAGTTTATTTGTAGGTATGTGTGTGCGCGCGCGGTTGCGGGTCCGCGGGGGTCCCCGTACACACACACACACACACACACACACACACGCACGTGACGAGGTTTTCTTGGCGTGCGCGGGGGGGGGGAGAGAGAGAGAGAGAGAGATATTTTGCGGGACACATACGAGGAGAAGGAGGGTGAGGGCGGGGGCACGCGAGGTCATTTCATGACACCGTTTCTCTCTCTCTCTCTCTCTCTCTCTCTCTCTCTCTCTCTCTCTCTCTCTCTCTCTCTCTCTCTCTCTCTCTCTCTCTCTCTCTCTCTCTCTCCGTTACCGCCCCCAAAACTGTTTTATTGGTATATATATTATTTCGCGACTCGGTTCACTTCAGCCCACTACAATGTCGGCGTTTTCAGATGTACAGTTAGTCAGCAGTACCGGCGCGGTTAGCAAAGACGGCGCCAATTTTCGCTTTTAGCCTCTCTGTGAACATTCTACGTGTCTCTCCACGCCTCTCCCCCCCCCCCCCCCCCCCCTGCTCCGTGGGGGCGTCCGGAAATCCTACGCGATGACGCACGGCTTCACGTGATTTACCGACGCCCCCGGGGGAGATCGCGCCTCGGAATTAGTCGTTTCCCCCCTTCCCCCCCCCCCCCCCTTAATTTTTTTTTGCGTGCCTGTCGGCCCTCCCCGGATCCGCCCCTACTTACGTTCACGACGGGTGTACGGCCGGGGCCCGCACGGCGGTCATGTAGGAGGGCAGGGCAGGGCCGGGCAGGGCCGGTCCCTGGGCTGATTAGCGGCGGCCCACAACGTTTTCCTCACTTTCCCCGCCCGCTGTGCCGTTTCGGGTTCGGCCGGTCAGCACACGGGCACGGCAGGGCGGGGCAGGAGGCAGGGCGGGAGGCAGGGCAGTCCAGCCGACTTACAGTGCCGCGCACCGCCCCCCAGGGCATACCGAGACCCTGCCAGACCCTGCCGGACCCTGCCTGCCTGCCGCTTCCCCGCGAAATCGAAAAAAAAAAAAATCGCAACAAAAAAATTACTATATCCTCGTTAGGAATAAAAAAATTCATTTTTCAATAAATTTTTTTTTTAGATTTTTTTTTTTCTTGCCGTTTTGGTCGGGTTGAAATTCTACTGTACCGCCATACTACTATACCACGCCCCTCTCTGCATCGGCGTCTACCCCCCCCCCCCCCCCTCCTCCCGCTGTTGTGACACCGACCGCGGAGGTTAACGACGACAACGGAACGGAACGGGTTTCGCGGGGCGGATTAGCGCGCGCGGACTTCTCTCCAACCAGCGTAGCAAGCGGCAGCTCCTCCCGGCGGCTGCCGCGGTGTGTGTGTGTGTGTGTGTGTGTGTGTGTGTGTGTTGCGGTCGCCGGCCGGACTTATCTCCTTCGGAAAGGCTTTTCGGGAATCGCTAGTACGGCGTGTACAAGCCGGGGGTGGGCGGTGCCTGGAGTTAGACATTCAAATTATTCGCCCCCCCCCCCAAAAAAAAAAAAAAAAAAAAAAAAAAAAATTGAAGGCAAGTTTTGTTTTGAAATTTTTTGTTTGAAAAAGGTGTTCAACAAAAATATTTTTGAAAAATGTCTCTGGGTGAAAAACTCTGTTTTGGTAAGAATAATTTTGATAATGAAAAAGTTTTGGAAAAGTCGAGGAAAATTCTACGTAGGTAGACTACTCGTATTTAAAAGTGATCATGAGATCATGATTTTTTTCGGGGGGTCGGGGGGGGGGGGTCGTTTCTTGGCAAGAACGTCGTTCGAGGCGCTTTGGTGGACACTGTCCAGTCCGCCGCCGCTGCGCCGCATGGGTGCCAGATGCTGGGCCCGGTGGTGGTGAAGTGGGGGGGGGGGGGACAGTACCGCAAACCCTGGAAGTGCACACTGCACAATGTGGTGAATATACGAGAGTTCATACTCGGGGTCATGTTCCCGGGAGGGGGGCTCGCTAATGCACTGTCGCCATACGATGACGAGAATGGATGGACAGGTAGCAGAGATGAGGAGGGTCGGTGTGGGGATGAGAATGTCCTGCGCTGGCCAGGGCGGCTCTTTTGAGGACGTTTCCGCGGACTCGGCTAATTGCCCGGGCAGGACATGCGGACACGGCAAGTATCGGAAGGACTGGTAGGAGGGGAGGGGGGGGGCTGTTTTCATTATTACCTTTCAGGTGAAAACCGGAGGGGGTGGGGGGAGTCGTGACATTTGGCGCGGGCCGGTGCTGACGGCGCACGCACATGTGGACACCCGATATCGGCGAGGTGGACGGCCGCCGGACAGGCCAGGTAGGCGACGATGTCGACGGCCCCGGGGCCTTCCTCATTTTCCGCAAATGGCACGGACCTTTGTTTTGTCGCCAGCAGCAGCAGCAGCACATGTGTTTGGTTTTACTGTCGTGAGCAGAGGTTGGCAGGCTCGCTGCTGGACAGAACGTCACGGATCGGTACGGTTCGGTTCGGGGAGGTGTTTGTTATTACACGGAACTTTCCCACCATTAGCTCGCGCCCCGCCCGCGCACATGTGGTGCTTACGGTACCGTCCCACTGTGTCGCTGTGTATTTTCGAAGACATTTATGGTTATTCTTCGGCCGTCCCAGAGCAGGCGGAGCAGGCGGGAGGGACGATGGCACACATATTTGCGAGCGCGCGGCTCGGACACGGCTATTGATCCGTTTGTGCGGGCCGATGCCGCCCCGAGGCAAATGTGTGCGCACATTCCTGCGTGCGCTTCTCGATGCACATGTGTGCACAGTGTGCAAGTGTGCACATTTTGAGACGATCGAACAGTCATCGATTGAAAATCGCTGAAACTGCACTAGAAGTAGGTTTGATTGGTATACTACAGGGCTATAAGAGAGGTCGGAAAACGCCCTTTATGGACTTAAATTTCGATATTTTTTTTTTTTGGAAATTAAGTTGCAGCAATCGAACAATCAGTGTATACACATTTTGGGGCTGGGTTCTTGACCGTTCGCACATTATGTGCTGTCCACGACTAGAGAGACAGAGTGCGAATATCAATGAGAGCGAGAGCAAGCGAGAGGAACCGAGTCATCGCCCAGAAATCGCTAAAATCATGAGAGAATTTGAATTTATTTGAATTAGGAGAGAGAGAGAGAGAGAGAGAGAGAGAGAGAGAGAGAGAGAGAGAGAGAGAGAGAGAGAGAGAGAGAGAGAGAGAGAGAGAGAGAGAGAGAGAGAGAGAGAGAGAGAGAGAGAGAGAGAGAGAGAGAGAGAGAGAGAGAGGAGAGAGAGAGAGAGACAGAAGAGAGAGAGAGAGAGAGAGAGAGAGAGAGAGAGAGAGAGAGAGAGAGAGAGAGAGAGAGAGAGAGAGAGAGAGAGCGCGCAGACAGGGCGGTAAAGAGAGAAAGAGCATTGCGTGTGAGCGTTGACCTGCGCCGCCGCCGTCATGGGCAATGCCATGGCAGTGGGTTCATAGTGCTGACCGCGGCCAGAGGTCAGCCTGCTGCCATGGGCTGCCATGGGCTGCTGCCATGGGCTGCCATGCAGTCAGAGGGGAGCTTCCGAGCGGACCGATGACGAGTCGTCTGCGTGCCGTAAACCTGACATGTACTCCAACACGGCGCAGGGAGCACAGCGGGCCAGTCGGGGGTCGGCCTCAAACCACGTGACGGGGCTCAGAAGCGGAAGCTGAAGAACAAAAACACTTCCAGCGGCCGGAAACTCTCGGGAGCAGGCTATGAGAATTATCGAGGCGGAAGGGTCGTGCCAAATATGAGAACTAACCTCCAGATTCTCTCAAAACGCCGTTCAAGCTTCTCATAACTGGCCTCAAAAGTTTCCGGCCTTGGAAAGACTTCCGATTCCAAGTCTCATTTGAGACCTCTTATTATTTACGTTTCGTCAGATGACGCGAAAGGCTGCGAGGATTCATTTGATCACCTGAATTTTTCGCGTCACTTTACGACGGCTATTTCTCACGTGACGACATATACATAGATTCGGTTGACGAATGAACCGTCATGCATCTATCAGGCGTTACTGCAAGAAGACGAATAACTTTTCCAAGCTGCTGTTTTTAGCAAAAGCATTTTAGGTGACTTTCAGATAAAAGCCAGAGGATGTTGTAAAGTGACAATGAATAATTTTACAGTGACTTTGTCGGCACGGCCCTCCCCGCAAAGTGTTCGCGGATCGGCAGCTAGTTGTACAACAGCCTGGCGTGCACATTATGATTCCGTGTGAAACGGCGGAAATGTGGCCCGCACGTGTTGCGCGTGTGTGTCTAGCCGTCTGCCGCGGGCAAGGCTGTCTGTCAGTGCCGTGCCGTCTGTGCACTTCACACCCTGCAGCAGCGGTGTAATGTCCATACACACTTACTCATAAAGTATTACTCACTACCGCGACACTGTTCTGGTCTGATAAGTGTAAGCGTTTGCACTGTGAGGTGTGCGTGTGTGTGTGTGTCACCGCAGAGGCACAGCGGGTGTCTTCAGGCCGCGTGGCGTGGCTGGTTTTGGCACCACCACCACCACCGCCGCCACCACACCACGCTTTGTTGCCATGACATGAGTCGCTAGTCGCTCACTCGCTCGGCTCGTCTCCGGCCGCCGATAACACCTGTGCGCTGCTCCGCTGCTCGCCGGGCTGCACCCACAGTCGTCACGTGTTCTCGGCGCACGCCAGTGCCGCATAACCGCCACCGCCACCGCTCCCGTTTTTAGGGGCATTTCGTGCGTTTTATTTTTAGTCGCTCCGCGCGTGAATATATTACTGGATTGATGACGGTGACGTCTCGTCTCGTCGTGTCCGCCCGGCCATCAGAATCACACCAAATCCATAAAAATATACTACACGCAAAAAAAAGATGCGGGGGAATCTGAAATACAGTGACACACACACACACACACACACACACACACACACACACACTTTCGGCATCAGGCGGAAAAACACCGGCGGCACGGCGGCTGCGGCAGACAGGTGGTGGTGCCGCGTATGAAAAATCTCCGCGGCGGATGGATGGAAGAGCTGCGGCGGCGCGGCCGAGAACGCGCCCCACAAAATGCGACCGAGACCGACCGACCGCTAACGATCTTGGTCAGAAACGGTCAGAAAACGAGTGTAGGATCCGCGTTTATGGCAGCGTCGTCGTCGTCCCCTTGTGGCTTCCGGAGGGCGCACGGGGCTGGCCGTAGTGACATGACGCAATATTGTTCTCCCCTCGTCCGCGGTGTGGGTGCCTTCTACTTGGCGGCCTTGACGGAGGAGACCGCGTTTGGTGGTCTGATTTTGCAGGTGTGTTGCCCGGCAGCGCCCGGCCAGCGCCCCCGCGCGTTACGTAATACGTTGGCGCACCTTTAGCCCGGCATTAGCCCGGCTAGCCATGGCTGCCCGGCCGCCGTCAACAGGCCGCGCGGGTCATTAACCCACCCGCGATAACTTTGTCAGGAGGGGCGGAATAAAAGTTTGTCACTAATTTGGAAGGCGCTTCGAGAGTGACGACCAAATGGAGACGGGCACCGAAATATAAACAATTCCAAATAATTGACGTCATCTGTGACGTCACCCGCTTCCTGACCTATGCCGCTGCGGCTGGCCCAGATGCGCAGACTGATTGGTACCGGCCGCACCGCCTCCGATGCCGACCAATCAGAAGCGGGGCCCGCGGACTCGTGACTTCTTGATTCATCGCTGCTATCATGGGTGGCGTTGTGGACGGCGCAGGTGCTCCCCGCCACGCCCTCCTGGCGATGGTGATGCTGACCGTGATGTTGGTGGCGATGATGTTTTTTTGTCATTTCTGTGAATAACCCGCTCAGTACCCACGGAGGAAACGCCCTTTCGACACAGTCCCCGTTGCACGTGCTCGCTGCGCCGTGTTTACCTCCCGAGAGGTTTCGGTATTCGGGGCATTTAACAGTCGATACAGTACAGTCGGGGGACGCAGTTTGTCGGGACGTGTGACAGAATCCTGGGAAAACTCCCTGTACAGTCCCGATTCGACCTTATTTCGCCTCTGTCTCTGCCTCGCGATGGCCGGCGTGTCCCTGAGAGGGTTTGGGAGGGAAATGGATGCAAACTTATTCGAAATGGCCTTCGGACCGTTGCAAGGTGTGTGGGAGCCGCCGCCGTGAGAGAGTTCATTTTGAACTGGACTGTACGGAAAGTGTTTTGATAAGAGAGTCCGATCTGGGTTCGCGACCCATATATTATTTTTAATGTTCGATTCGACGGCCGGCGTGCCGCTCAACCGAAACCAGCCTCGTGCCGTACTCCTAGTCGCCCGTAATGAGCCATCATCGTTTGTACTTTATTCATTTGCATTTTACAGGCACCATAGCGTTCGGAGCAGAGCCGAATGCCGAATCGGAATCCGCAGCAGGGAGTATCTTCGGCCGCGGCGTCGGCCGCGAGCCAACGTTAAAAATCTGGAGGCTTAGCTCTCGCTGACGATATGTCACGACCGTTTGGTAGGGTCACACAGTTGCAGATCCACTTCGCGGAGCCACTGCGCTGTGTGACCGTACCAAGCGGTCGCAACTTCTTACTTCCGTTTCGGCTCTTCTCCGGACTACGCTATCGACTGGAGACTCCGCCTGGAGACCTAAACTCACGGCCCGCTCTAGAGAGTGTTTGTCTTTACCTTGAGCTCATCATAGACTTTTGCGGAAACCGTTTCGATTTCGCACTCGAATGTTTGTCTCCTGCTGTCAGTTGAAAAAGGAGGCGGAGAAGAAGAAGAAGAAGATGCATTACCTCCCATAACTGTCGTCCCGTCGAACGCGCCCCGTCTGTGTGTGTGTTTGTTTGTTGCGACACAAGAACAAAAGACGGGCGGTCAGTTCAAGTCGATGCACTCCGCGTCTTTTACTTCTTGGGTTTGTTGTCTTTGGATGGCAGCGGCGGCAGCAGCAGCAATCCACCGGTGTGACAAGGAGAGAGACAAGTGGCGAGGAGAAAGGGAAGAGAGAGAGAGAGAGAGAGAGAGAGAGAGAGAGAGAGGGGACTCGGGCATGAAGAACACACCGACGAACGAGAGATGAAGAGGAAAGAGGAGTACTATCTATCTCTAGTAGAGGGGAGGGGCAGCGTACGGCCGTACGTACATGTTCCATTGTCATAGCGCACAGTCCGCGCGCTATGATTTGTGTCGATATGAGTCGGTATACGTATGCGTGCACGGTGCACTTGGCACTGCACGCACACGCGCACGCCACGCGCACACCAGGCACGTGACGCCGCGCTGCCAGCCGTGCGCTGTACTGGTACCTCTGATTCGCCCCAATTTTCGCGTGCTCATATTTTTATCTTATTTTCTTCTCAATGAGACTGGATCTGAGGGGGAAACCGTGGTCCTCGCCAAGTGAATGTCGCCGGGCGCCATTCAAGCGCGGGACTTGAATGTGCGGGCCGGGCGCCAAGTTCCCCGGACCGAGGATTTTCCCTTCCTGCTAAAGCCCGGTCCGGCGCCGGCCCCGGCCCGGCACCCCGCCCTGCACCGGCTGTGCCGCACTGGCTCCGGGAACACCCGGGCCAGAATGGACTACCGGGAGGGGCGCCCGTTCATCAGGTGCCTTCTTTCAAGACGACGGACGTCAGTGGCGGGTCCGGATTAAGCACCTTAAGACACCTGTAAGGTGCCAGGAAACCCGTGGCGCCTCAGCAGCTCGTCAGCACGCCTCCCCACCTGTGGCCGACACACCTGTGGCTGCTACGCCGCTGCGGGGCGACGCGGCCCGCGGCCCCACGGCCCACGCCACGTCGGCAGCAGCAAGGCGTCGCTCTGTCTGGCCCGGCGGCCGGAGGCGGGCGCCGTCTACGCCACTGGGTGCGAGCCGAGCCCCGGCCCACAGCCCCGGCCCAGGCCCCATGCCGGGTAACAGCTCCGCCAGCTCCACTCGGCGTCACCCTGTCTGGCTCAGTCGGGCCGGTCCGCGGGCCGGGGGAGGGGGGGCAGCGGGCGGGGGAGCAGTGGGGGGCGGCGGGGGGGGGGGCGGGGGCTCGGAGCACATGCCCGACTGGTTGTGTTGCCGCCGCCTCTTCAAGGACAAAGGAACTCACTGCAGTATGCATGCAGGCAGCGGGCCCCCTCCCCTCCCCCCTCCTCCTCCCCTCCCCCCGCACCCGCGCCGCCTTGGCTCAGCCTGGCTCAGCCGCCGCAGACAAGATGGCGACGGGGTCCCGGGCCGGCCGAGCCGCGGCGAGCCCATGCCGGCCTCCCCTCCCCACCACCACCAACTTGTGGCGCTTGGCGGAGGCGGCTGGGCAGGGGGGCAGGGCGCGCGGGGCGGCGCGGGGGGGCGGCGGGGAGGACGGGGGCTGCTTTTTCTGGTTGAGAATGGGAGGAGGGGTGGGGGAGGGGGGGGATCCCTGTTGAGTCGCTTCGCCCGCGCTGCCGCTGCTGCCGCTGCCGCCGCCTGCCGCGCCGCTTCAAGCTTCGGCGCTCGGCGCTCGAGTCAGTGTGAGCACCGGCGCGGCCGAGATCGGACGTGGTGCGTAGTGTGTGCGTGCAGCGGAGTGTGAAGTGTGAGTGAACATTGGCTGCCATGGCGCACGGAGTGGTCATGGAGGAGTGGGAGCGCGACAGCGAGAAGAGCCCGGGGCCGGCGTCGTCGGGCAGAGTCATGGGCTCGCGACGCATCTTCGCGCCCCAGTTCAAGCTGCAGGTCCTGGACTCGTACCGGCAGGACGCGGACTGCAAGGGCAACCAGCGGGCCACGGCCAGGAAGTACGGCATCCACCGGCGCCAGATCCAGAAGTGGCTGCAGATGGAGAGCCACCTGCGTAGCCTGACGGGCGGCAGCGGCGGCAGCGGCGGCGCGCCGTCGTCACCCGGCGGCGGCAGCGGCGGCAGCACCGTGTCGCTGTCCAGCCCCGTGCCCAGCCCCAGCCCCGTGCTGGCGCTCTCGGACCACCAGCACAGCCACGGCGCGCACGGCGCCCTGTCAGTCTCAGCAGCCTTGAACCTCTCCTGCGAGAGACTGCTTGGCGGGCTGGGCGTGCGCCCCGTGAATGGCCTTAGCGCCGTCGGCGTCAGCGGCGGCGCGCCGTCCCCCAGCGGAAGTGGCGTGGTCTCCCCCGAGGGCTCCCCCGTCGGCTCCCCGCTTCACGCCGCCTCGCCCCCGCCCCGGCCGGCCCGCGGCTCCCCGCTGCCTCTGCCGGCGCTGCCCCTGTCCGCCAGCCTTCAGGCCAGCCTGCAGGCCTACAGTCTGGAGCACCAGGTGCTACCCGTGGTACCCGTGCCCCGGCCCAGCGTCAGCCCCACCCTCCCGATCAAGAAGAGGTGGTGTCACAGCCCGGAGGTGGCTTCCGAGGCGTCCCCGCCGCCGATGCCGCTGACACTGGTCTCCGACGAGGACGATGAGGACGACGAGGACATCGACGTGGACGGCACCGAGTCGGAGGCGTCCAGCGCCCTGGACTACACGACGGCCACCCTCAGCAAGCGCCGCTCCTTCTCCCTGCAGTTCAAGCTGGAGGTGCTCGACGCCTTCAAGGAGGATCCCCACTGCCAGGGCAACCAGCGCGCCACGGCCCGCCTGTTCGGCATCAACCGGCGGCAGGTGCAGAAGTGGCTCGGCCAGGAGACGGAGCTCCGCGAGGAGGCCGTCAGCCGCGGCGGCCTCAACCGCCAGCGCCTGGGCCGTTGGCTGGACCAGGACGAGGTGTCCACCACCTCCGCGGCGCCGGCCTCCACCGCCTCCTCCGACGCCGGCTGCCTCGACCTCAGCCGTAAGAGGAAGCACGAGCCCCCGACCTCGGACCTGGACGACGCGGAGACGGAGGCTAAGAGGTCGCGGGTGCGGCCCATCGCCCCCGAGGCCACCACCGCGGCCGCGGCCAGGACGCCGACGGCACCCCTCGCCGACGTGGACGCCTTCCGGCCGCACCCCGGCCTGCCGCACCCCCTGCTGTTCAGGCCGCAGCCCGTCAGCCTCCCCCTCATGCCCCCCCTCCCCCTCCCCCTGTCACTAGCCCCCCTCCCCTTCAACCTATGTGCCAAGCAGTACTCGGTGGATCTCAAACTCAGCACCCTGGACTACTTCAACGCTCACCACCAGCAGAACCTGCAAAAGTGGTTGAAGCCGGAGGACTTTTTGAAGCATTCCAGCAGTGCCTCTTTCCTTTTGAACTCTTTCCGGTGATGAGGTGGAGTTGCTCTTGTTTTCTTGTTGATGAAATTGTGTTGATCTTTCCTGTACCTGTATTGTATAGTATAATTGTAGTTATTTATATTATATTTTTGTATTGAGTGATGAGAAAGACATAGTGTAGAGTAGAACAACACACAGTCAATGTTTGACTGATGTTGGTGTAGCCACTGTATGAAAACTCAGTATTTGAGGCCAGTGCGTTTGATTGAGCACAAAGAAAGTGAGGGGATGTGTTGGTATCACTCATGACTGAATTTGTTAGGATGTTTTGCCAGAACAAAAGATATTTATTGTAAGTGAAGCTCAAAAGTCATTTTATAGCCATACTCATGAATTCATTAGATAGAGTAAATGTTATTTTTCTTTTTTTTTCTCTCCTGGATACTGGGGCATGCTCACTTGATTGTGGTCTGAGAAAGAAACTCAAAATAGGACTTGTGCCTTGCTCAATGGAAAGTTTTGAGAAATTGTATCCAAGTGCTGTGCTCACCTCAGACTAAATGTATTTGTCTGTGTATATAATGTTGAATTTTGTACCATATTCTATGCTGAGTTGTACGAGAATTAACTATTGGTACAAACTAAGGTGGCCATATTTTTCTTTTACCATAGTGCAGTACGATTAGCACTGAGTTCCTGCCTGTACTGCTGCTGCCATGCTTATAAGTACTGTTTAGTCCTTAGAACTGACAAGCCATACGAGGCTACGCAGGCTGTGCTCCTGTATCTCTGTTTTTCAGTAAGGGGGTGATCACGACAATATCAATTTGCTCATTTATTGCCTTGGACTGTTGTTATATTCCATGAGTTATTGTAGCAATAATATAATTTTGTTCATACATTGGGAATTCATTGTTGATGACAAACTTCCTATTGTCTGCAAAAAATGTAAATTTAAAGTTTATCTTTTGGATGATATTTACTCATAAGTGAGACCATTGACTACACACAACCTTGAAATTAAACCTGTGATAAGAGTTTGTAAGAATTATATTTTTAAATACTTGTAATTAGTAAATGTTTAACCAAATTTAGTCTTTTAGTGTGTTTGGCAGATTTTGATTTGCAGAAGTATTGAAAGACATGAAGAGTTATATCAAAATTTTAATTTCTGGTCCCTCTGCCAAGACTGCACAGGCGAATGAGCCTGGTACACTGGGCTTTCGTTTGCAGAGAACTCATTATAAAGATATATATTATTTATTTGATCTTGAGATATTGTATGTATGTTATCTTCCTGTCTTTACATCTATAAGTGCCTACCTGTCAAAAGCTTTGCGTTTATACAAATCTTTCTTTGTCATGGAACTGTACATTCGCTTCTTTCACTTCAATTTTTTTCAACTTTTACTTTCATTTCTGAAAGCAATGAATTTGATTCAGTAGTAAGCTTGTCTTGTTACTAGTTAGCCATATTTTTATAGTTTCTATCATCTATTTTCATTCAGTTCATTGGGTATTTGCTGTACTTGTTCTTTTCCTAATTTCCCAATTCAATGAATGATAATTAATAGAGTGATATCTGTTGATGCCATATGGGAGTTCAAGAAAGCTTCCAGATTTTTATGTAAGTCTGAAAATTTGTATAAATTTTTGACTTTGTAAATGATGATCAAACATAGTGGTTGTAATATTTTTTTTTTGCTAGCCATACATAAGCATTCAGTTTCAAAAGTGATTCGCAAGATTGTGTTGCCTCAACGACAATATGTGCCTTGAATGAAATATACTATTACATTAATATTGAATTTTGCATTTGTCCTTTGACAATCCTTTACTTCCCTGACCAAATATGAAAGAACTAAAAGAATAGCACGGCTGAATTTAAGAGCCTGGAAATCACACATGAGCCAAGTGGAGAATAAACTAGAAAACTGTATGAAATGAGGAAATCAAATGAGACACACCAATTGAAAAGAAAGGAAGAGATAAGGGAAATAAGAAAAAGAAATGCTTTCACCACAATGATGACAAAAAAGTTAATCATACTACCAAAGACAGAGAGTCAAAAAATCCACCCAGCCTCAGCTGCTGCTGATTTTACTTCCGAGAGTAACTGAAACGAATCGTGTGAGGAAAACATTCGCCAAAAACTATTGAGAAATCATATTGAGAGGGCCCGCGCTCCGCTCGGGGGATGTTGGAGGCAAGGGGTTGGGACGGGAGGCAGCCGCTGCTGCGTGCCCACGAGAGCACAGCCACCCTCATGGAGCTGCACCCCTCGTTCCGGCCGGGCCGGGGGTGATACCGGACACAGGGGTGGTGGTAGTGCCGAGGGGGAGGATTTTCGGGGGGAGAGGAGGAGCGAATCGCGCTGGGACAACAACAAACCCTGACCACACCGCCGCACTACTGGCCTAGAGAGAAGGGTATCGATCTGTGGAGTGGACCCTGCACAGCCCGGCACAGCACGGCCGACTCCCCGTCCCGTAGGGGTAGGTCCGCTCCACTCCACCCCCTGCGTGCGGTGCACTGCCCTAGGTCACGGCCGAACCGTTGCTGTGGTGGGGATGACGTGCGGCGGGTTCAAAAACACTGGCCTCACTTGAACCCTTCTCAGCCTGAGGTTTCTCAACTAGTTTCCACCGCCCTGCTCTTTCTTCCTGTGCGCCGTTATCACGGAGGGCGTCCGTCTCCTGATAGCGTCTGACCGGCCGCGTCCTCTGGCCGGGAGTGCGCCAGAAAAATATGCCGTATGCCGCTCCAACGTGTGAACGTATACAGTGCTGCCCCCTGGGCGGCGCCGTGCGTCGTGCTCTCGGCGTCTCGGCGGCAGCTCAGAGGTGACGGGCCGAAGGGTCCTGGCCTGGGCCTTATCTTATCACATGGCGCCAATCGGCCGTAAACACCGCGCGCGTCTGCCACTCGCGAAAGAAGGAGGAAGCTTTTTGCGGCGGCGGCCGCGCCGCGCCTTGGCGAGTTCGAGTGCCGTGGTATTTGAACCCGCGGCGCCGCCGGCGCTGCTGGGCTGCGGGTATCGCGGGCTTTATCTTTGTGTCTTTTGTGGGCTGAGGTGAACCTGGTCATTAACATGCGCCGTGCCGCGCCGCGACCGTGGCCGTGCCGTGCCGTGCCGTGCCGTGCCGTACGGCTGCCGGGGGCTCCTGGGTGCCCTGGCATGGCATGGCACGGCGCGCGCGCCGTCAACCGGAATGGTGTTGTGTGAGTCACTGTTAACTCGCGCGCGCGCGCGCACACACACACACACACACACACACACACACACACACACACTGCCGGTCGCTGTTTGTATGCTGAGAATGAATGACTATGGCGTCGATTAATTGCTGTTCGCCCCACATGAAGGCAGCAGCAGCAGCAGCAGGGCTGTGCCCCGGGAGGGTAGGCAGCCCCTCCGGCACCCGCGTCGCGCGGCGGCCGAGGCACCCGGCGGCCTTCCTGTCTACCCTCCTGCTCTCCCTCCTGCTCTCCCTCCTGTCCACCCTCCTGCCCTCCCTCTTGATCTTCCTCCTGCCCTCCCTCCTGCTCTCCCTCCTGCTCTCCCTCCTGCTCTCCCTCCTGCCCTTCCCTCTCCCCCTCCCCCTCCTGCTCTCCCTCCTGCTCTCCCTCCTGTCCACCCTCCTACCGTCCATCCTGACCTGTCAGAGACAGGTCACTTAACCGCCCCGTTTTTCTTCTTCTCTAATTTATTTCTTTTCTTTGACATTTCGTTGTCTTGTACGTGACTTTTCTTAACGAAAAAGACATACGGTGTCATTAAATTGGCGCAGTTTCGATTATCGCCGAAAACACGTGTTAATATCGATACTCGATCCAGCGATCGACCTCCCTGCAGTTTGGTGTGACGAGTCGGGGTCTCGGAGCCGCCGCCGCCGACCCGTTCTGACGTTGGGACTGCTTAAGACAGGTGCCCGGCGGTTGTGTTGCAGACTGCAGACCCGGGGGCAGCAGCTTGGTGGGGCCTGGCGGGGGTGGCGGGGGTGGCGGGGGCCACGTCGTCCCCGGGGGCCCCGGGGGACCCGGGGGGGCTCCGGGTGCGGCGGACTCCGCGTACGACATCCATGTCCGGTACCAGGACACCGCGCTGGTCGTGTTCAAGGTGCGTTGCAGCCCAGCACCGGGTCGCGGAGCACTGCACACTGCACGTCCCTAGAGCCACACGCTTCTGCACGTAACGCACACACACACACACGCACGCGCGCGCTCTGCCGTGCACGAGTTACGTAACGCCTCGTCACTGTCGCATAATGTCGGACCACAAGGAAGGTCAAAAGCACCTCACGCAACTCTTTGAAATTCCGGATCTACGTACTTTGTGTGGGCGAATTAAAAAGAAAAAAAAACCGCGTGTCGGTTTGGTTGCCTGGCTCTGTGGTGAGGGTGTACTTGTCCTGCACCAGAACACCTCCTCATGCCGCCCTTGTCCCTGTTGCAGGAGCTGCATGCGCGCTCATCCTCCTACCTGCTGCTGGGCTGCAACCGGCGCGGCCGCGTCGTGCACAACAACGGGAACGTGCAGTCGGTGCACGTGCACGGACCGGCGCACGGACCGGCGGCCGGCGTGCCCGCCCCCAACAAGCAGGCCCTCGTCGACAAGGGGTCCGCCGTGTGCACGCTGCTGTGATGCCGCGGACACGGACCGCCCCGGCCTGAGAGGGACCCCGTCGTCACGAGCCCGCGACACCTGGTGACCCGTCTCCTCCAGGACGCCGACGACAGCCAGGGGCTCGCGATGAACGTGGAGCAGGTGCTGGGCCTGGGCCCCAACGCCCTGTCCCCGGGCAGCGCCAGACCAAACCAGTGGTACCTGCTGACGCCGACCACCCTGGCGGCGGTGGCGGCCGCCGGGGACCCCGAGGACGCCGACGGCGCCCCCCCGGGGGCTGACCTGCCGGAGCCCCGCGTGGGGCACACCGCGTCGTACCTCCCGCAGCGGAAGAAGGTGAGTAGAGAAACGGAACGGCGCTGTGGGGTCAGTATTCGAACCCGGGTGCTGATGGGTGCTGTTGCCACAGGTGCTGCTGCTCGGGGGCGCCTCCCCGTGCGCGCTGTACAGCGAGGTGTGGCAGTTGGACGTGCAGCGGCTCACCCTCAGCCTGCTCAAGCCCGGCCCCGCCGGCCCCGGTGCGATGCCGCCGCAGCGCTACGAGCACTGCGCCTTCCTGCCGCAGGTCAGTACAGCGGAGCAGCGGAGCGCCGGTGAGGTAGGCAGCCACACTGCCGCGCCTGGCTGCTTGGCTGCCTACCTCCGTCCGTGGCACCGCCGGAGCACCACACTGACCGAGTGTTTCTCGCAGGACCTGCCGGACCGGCTCTGGGTGTTCGCCGGCGCCAACATGGAGGGCAACCTCAACGACCTGTGGGAGTTGAACGTGGCCGCGGACGAGTGGCGGTTCGTGGACAACTCGGGCGCCGTGCCGGCCCCCAGGACCATGCACACCACCACCGCGGGTAAGAGCATGACGGCGGACTGGCCTTGCCTGCCAGCGGTACTCGAACCCGGGTGCTGAGTGTTGGCTTCCTGTTACAGACGTGTCCGGCGCGCTGGTGCTGTTCGGAGGCGGCAGCCAGGCGGCCAGCCCCGTGGCGGACCAGTCCGTGTACAAGCTGGACCCTGCCTCCCGGGTCTGGACCACCGTCGACACCCAGGGCGACCCCCCGGCTCCCCGGCAGGGGCACGTCCTCGTCGGCGTCGGCAGCAAGGTGCGTGTGCCACCGTGTGCGTGTGCGTGTTCAGTCTTAAGGGAAAGTTTCCAGCCGGAGATTTAAACGCCAGGCGGCCCGGAAAATTGAACGCGTGGTGAGGCAAGGGCAAGAGTAGGGTCACCACTATCATAGTACTATCATAGGAATGAATGAATTTCATTAAATATTTTGCTAATATTTTCTGTTTTGCTGAGTTTTTAACATCTCAAAACCTCATAAAACGCCGAAAAATAATTTAAAAAACAATGAATTTTTGTTTTACAAAATTTTCTTTTGTTTGTGCAACGTCGAGAAATCACAAAATTTGTCATTTCTGAGATAATTTTTTCCCGTCTCAAGTCACGGGACTAAAAATGGATTTTAAAAATGTTATGTAAGTCCCGTGACTTGAGAGGAAATTTTTTTTTCTCCCAGAAATGACGACAAATTTGGTGGTTTCATGACGTTTCATGAACTGTTAAAACAAATCTCGAAATTTAATGAATTTCAGTCGTTCAGTCGTTTCAATGGAATCCCAAATGATAGGCCACATTGCTAATTTACACTTGTAGCTCTGCACTCCCTTGTAAGCATCCTGGTGCTGGTGCTGTTGCAGCTGCTGTGCCACGGCGGGATGTCCGGCAACAAGTTCTTCTCCGACCTGCACGTCCTGGAGGGCGGCCGCTGGTCGCTGCTGGACGCTGGCGCGGAGGGCGTGGCCCCCAGCGCCCGGGCCGGCCACGGCGCCGTCGTGCACGGCAACTTCATGTACATCTTCGGCGGCCTCGGGCCACACGGCAGCCTTGACGACATGTGGAAGTTCAACTGTGGTAAGCCGAACTTTGGAATTTTCCATTTTGTCTGTATTTTTCTCAGATGTTGTCCTTGATGAGTCCTGTTACTCTTTGTTGCAGATTCTCGCACTTGGGAAGAAATAGTGTTTGAGTCTGACTCTCCGAAACCAAAGCCTAGACTGGACTTTGCTATGTCCCTAGTGTGGTTGCCGCAGCATTTCACTCCTCAGTGTGCCAACGGTGAAGCTGTGACCCAGAACGGAGCCCAGTCAGAAGATTCCAGCAGCCCAGATTCCGAGCATGAAGTCCCTTTCATTCTTTTGCATGGGGGTATGGATGATCTGGGTTCAATTTACAACGACTTTCATGTGTTTTGTCTTGAAGATGTGTCAAGTTAAGTTTGATTTGCTCAATGTCATTCTATTGGAATATGTGTATGCTTCTGTGTCCCTTTTGCATCATTTGTATACGTATCTATATTTTTGTAAGTTCATCATGTAGTGATTACAACACTGTATACAGTCATAAATCAGGGTAAAGTTGAACATTACAGGAAACCTGGATTGGCCTGGATGCTTCTTCTAGGGGAGTGCTGGCAAAATGTACTCACTTTGCTAGTTATCTAATACATATTTCATTGATTTGTTATTTGTCTCATTTTTTATAAGTGCATTATATTAAAGCGAACTAGGGGAACGGTAATGCCAGCTCCTAACAGGGCCTGTCAAAAAAGCATGTCCATCTATTTCAGCTTTTCCATGCCTTATAGATAGTGAAAATAAACAGTACAAATCCTACATAGCACGACGTCCATGTACAAGAAGTGAAAAAATTAAGAAACCAACCTTGGTGGGTGTACTTGATTAACTAGTCATCTCTAGAATATTCAGTATTTCCCACAATTCAGTATATGAATATTTTTGGGAAATGCTCACAAGTATTGTACAATTTTTTTTTTCACAGCCTACTTTAAACTTGCTCATAGAAAACTTGTGTGTTGTGACAACATAATTTGATCATCAATATAATGTGATGGATTAGTAATAGTATTGTTTTAAACCTTTCCTGCTATGTACTAAACCTGTCACTAATGTGCAACAGTAACTCAGGCAGACAGTGTTGATTAAACTGTTATTTTCAAACCAAGAAAAAACAAAAACAGCTGTTGCATTTTTTTAAAAACCGTTCCTTATATATATTACCCCACACTGAGCAACGGAGGTCTCATCTGCCAGAGAACTCAACTCCGAGAACACACCCTGTCGGGGAAGCCCCCCCCCCCCCCCTGCTCCATCCAGCCCGGATCGGATATTCCTATCCTTCATATCAGCCCCTTAGACAAGGTTTCGTTATGAATTTGGTGCCTCATGACACCCATGACCCCGGAAAAGCCCCGAAACAAATATAGGAATTGTTCGCCAGTAAAAAAAAGGTGACCCTTCAATAACAACTCCGCAAGTCGCCATCTGGTCGACTGTGCCGATAGCCAACATCACAAATGTTGCTTTGTAACCTGCATTCTCTACGCCTTTGCTTTCATTATTAGAAATCCAAATCAATTATCTGCAGCTAAATTTTTTTAAATGTGTATCTTTTTCTTCCAAGTCTTTGATATTTAATATTTTCTCATGTTACTTCTGCAAAGTTCTCCCCTTATGATGTCTCCCGTGTGAGCTCAAATACCTTGTCATTACTATGTAAAGTTGATAATAAATCATACAGAGGTCTGATTGCCGTCAATATTGCCTTTTCATTTTAACCTACTACACAGAAACGCACAAGCCAGTTACGGCTGCGGAACGACAGTGCGGCTCGGTGCGGCTATGGTTGGTAACGGGAGCGCGCTGCTTGTCTACATCGCAGCTCCGTAGCCGCATTGGTTAGAGGACGGGTCGGTGACCGAAAGGTTCGTGGTTCAACTCTTTGCCGGGGTGAAAATTTTTCTGAAGTCTGCCGACCGAGGATGGTAGGTAAAATATACCAAAAGAACGTGATCAAAGTGTGTTGTCTGAGTGACCGCGGACGTTGGGCCGCGGCCATTCCCCGGAGGTTGAATACACTGCTGAGGAACAGTGGTTCGACGCCCAAGCAGGGGAATGGTGCTTGCCAAGACTCGGCAGAAGTTAAATGTAGAGGCCTAGGGTTCGGCCTTCTACATTTTTCAAGCGTAAGGCCTCGGAATCTGGAGTAATCGGGCAACACCTACTCGGCCGGTCCTGCCTCGGGTTAGGCTTGCTGGGTAGAGTACAATCGGCTTCGGCCGTGTACGATCTGGGCATCCTACCTCCCTCTCAATCCGCGAGGGAGTGGCCTCACGGCCACAGACCAACTGGCTGGTCGAAGGGGGCTGACTCCTGAAATCTAGTCAGCGGAAGGGGCGATGTTGGCCGTTGCGGAAGCCTGCCTACCAAGGTGGCTGCGTCGTGCCTGTGTCTTAGCGGCGGTCAACTCCTGGTACACCGGTTCCCATCCGAACACCGAAGTTAAGCAGGAACGGTTCCGGACGGAAGTCTGGGACGAGGTAGGACCCACCCATTTTTGCCGTTTTTTTTTTTTCCGACCCTTGGCTGTCCCTCGCTCACCAAATGCAGCTAATTTTCAGAGTTTAAAAATCTGAATATAACCGAAAAATACCACATTTTTCAAGGTCGGGTAATATTACCGTAAGTTACGGTAACTTGGCGAATCTTACCGGTAATATTACGGGCCTTTAAATCTCTGTATCTTTCCGTAACTTACCGTAAGGTTGAATCTTACTGGTATTTATAAATCCCTAACTGGCATTGTCAAGATACATGTCTACGCCCAGAATGTAGGCAGCCCAAACTACACCTCATGTCCAACGCCTCGCACGACGAAACCAGGGTCGATTCTCAGCAACCAAGGGTGTTCCTGTACTTTTCTGAACCTCCCCTATAGACTATGTAAATTTAAACAAAATCCGGAACACAAAATATTTATCGGCTAAAAACTGGTAAGGCCTTGCCAATTTTAAGAATTTTGACAGAAAATAAAATTTTGTTTTTCGGTCTCAGTGTGCTCGGACCAATCCCTGGACGTTGTTTCGTCCAGAAAATGGTGCTTCATGGCACTCATGACTTTGGAAAAGCTGAGAAACATTTCTACGCCCAGAAGGTAGGCAGCCCAAACTACACCACCCTTATCAGTCTCCCTCTGTATCATTAAATCTTGCACCCAAAATTTTTTGGGCACAAAACAGGTAAGGCTAATGAAGTCATCGTCCAGGTGCATTTACAAATAACAACTTAACTTGTTTTCTTTATATTTTATTAAGAACCATAAGTCTCTCCAATAATTGCCTTCTTTTACATCGAATGAAGAGAATTCTTGTTATTACTGCACCGGTAACGGGCATTGATTCACAATTACATAATTTTACCATGTCTAATTCAGTCAAAGGATTCAATTTACCACCACTTAGCTTGTCTCTTTCACATACTTATGGAGAAAGGAAAATGAATAATCCACATTCACCATGATGTTAACAATCAGAGTTTCTGAGGTTTCTCTCTATAAAGATCTACCTTTCTTGGTGTTCCAATTTCCTTGCACAATCAGCTACCTGTCTGCACAATACATATAGCTAACAATTCAAATGATTTCTTTCTCAATTCTCTTTGCAGCATTTCCTCCTTAATTCCTTGTTCAGTCCAAAAATCCCTGACGAACTGCTCTTCTGTTGATATAAATTGTCACATGTGCTAACTAGTGTCCTTATGACAGCATTCAAAATATTTTTCTTAGTGCACAATTGTTAGGTTTCTCTGACACACGAGACAACACAAAGCTTAGTGTATCCCACACTAAAGCTGGTACAGTTGGAACTAGAAACTCAAACAACTGCCGTCAATCAAAATGGCAATATGACATACGCTTTACAAATTTTTATCAGTATAAAATCACAGCAAATTAAAACTAAAATAACATGAAGATACAAAGGAATCTTTCCTACTATTAAATATAAAGCTTATCTACACATGTGCAAAGTGTATTTTACAGGCCACTTCTTTTAGAAGCGAATTTTTATTCTCAAGGTCTTATAAAGGCATTGCCATATCACTGTCAAGGTGTGCTCACAGGTCGGGGGGAAATAAGGTCACAGACAAAGGCTTGAGCTCAGGATAAACGAATTTTCAGAGTATTAGTGAAGGAAAGGATAGTGCATAATATACATAGCAGTAGAGAGATTTTCAAGAAAGAATGCCCTCAAAATGATTGAAAATCCTCTAGTGGTATGCATTCACATCTAGATAGTGATATGAAATTCAAGATTTACAGGATGCCATCAATGGTATGGTACAGAAAAAAAATGATACAGTTTAACATTCGCAGTCAGCCATCTTAGTCATAAATCAAATAGCTAATTTTCATTTTGAACAAACCACAATTGTGAGCAAAACGAGAGAGAAAAAAAAGAGGAGAGAAACATAACACACTTAAGTATCATTTTTATTTAAAATCCTAATTCTCATTTAGAAGTTAAAAACCATATTTTGAGATCACAGTCAAGCATTTCATGGAAACATACAGCTCCCTTTACATACAGCCCTTCGAAGGTAGTTTGCTATTAAACAAAAGTACCACATCTCACTTTACAAAAATCTGGTTCGTAGAAAGCTGATCTTGAAGGCTTTGTATGCATGGCTGCAGTAAGCTGTTTGTTACAGACCAACTTACTTCTCCACTAAACTGAAGAAGTTTGCATGGCTGATTCAGTTTCAAACATAGGTAACAATGGTACTATACAAACATAGGATATGGATTTGTTTCAATCATGAAAATTCAATACCCCATAAAAAGTAATTGGTACATTTAGGTTCTTAGCTCCAACTTTGCAACTCTATCCAAATCAAATGCTAAGTGTAAAATGGGACACGCAATAGTGAAATTTTGAAAGGCGACTAACCCGTTGAAATGATGAACGTTCTGTATATTACAAAATTAAAGTCAACTTCCGTAACAACCAACAAATACTGTTTACACAATATTTCTACTGTTTCCGTTCAACTTAAGAGCAATAGCAATCCAAGGCAATTGACTGCCAGACTCAGGGTTCTGTTATAAGAAGAAAAAAAAACAAAAACAACTAGAACCTATCACCCACTTCGTATAAATATACAAGCAATGCATCACAATGTGATAATAATCTAATACCAATAATTGGAGAACATTAACAACAAATTTCAGAACAATTAGATAGCACCAGCATAATATTTGAACATTTCTCAATAAATCAATACTGCACACATGTTGTATACCTCAAATTCTCAATTGAAAAATGACATTCTGATCAATAAGGAAAAATATAAATATTTATACACATATGTATTCCTATATGTTATATGTACATTAATCATTAATCAGAATGTAAAAAATACACAATGTTGTGGTCTGATGAAAGCTGACAGCTAGCAAGACAATGAACGCTTTTCTCTTTCTTCAAAGATGGGTCTCTCTGCTTCCAAATTCCATGCAAAACTGATCAAGCTCAAGATTGTTCCCTTTTCAATCTGAATCAACACAACCCATACCCACTTGTGCCCAAATAAAATAAGGTCATTGTTTTCAAAAAGGCAGAATACCATATGTAAATATATTTTGGAATGCCATGTGTACCGTATAAGTAGATGTAAAGGAAAATTTGAAAATTACTCAACAATAAAAAACACATAGAAATACCAACAAAATATTTGAAATTAACGAGGCCAGTGTGGAAGGATGACTACGATACCACCCACACCACCAACCGACCCACACTAAACAAAAAGAGGCACCTGAGAAAGCAAAGAAGCAGACCTCAAAATGGTACTGAAGGATAGAGATAAGCAATTACTGATAATCTTACAAATGGAAGGAAAAATACTTCCAGTCTAGATTATGTATAAAAAAGTACTTTCTCACAATGATAATTTTTGGCTTGAAAGGTGATATACAATACTTCCCTTAAAAATCGTAATTAGAATTAATTTAGCTAACAGTACACTTGCTGAGCAAAAATAAGTATAAATATGCTCACTCACACAGACAGTTTGTAGGTAACTGTGTTAACACAATGCCAGCTGCCATTCCTCAAATCCATAAATCAGCCCCCATACTCGACCAGCTCTATTTAGTTTCAGAAATGAAATTGGTGACCGAAAATGATACTTGTCGCGGTCGCCAGAAACAATCACAACACTGTTTGGAGTCCACTATAATCTCAGTAGTACAGCGGCTCACAGGTGGGAGTGCTGGCGGTAGGGGTCGGTCTTCTACATCATCTTAGAGCACTGAATGATGCGATAACAATGAGAGTGGAGGTTATCAGAATTCCTGACAACTGGGCAGTTGTGGCACCCCCATCTACTCCATCCACGCCATATGGGTCACATTGACCTGTGAGAAACAACAAAATAATTATTTTCATGCATTCTGTATTTCTGGCTTCGCTACTTACAATTTAAAAAAATTCTTACCATTTGCTGTTAAGTTGAAAGCTAATGCACCATTTTGACCTGGGATGATATCTCTCAGGCATGATTCAGCCACTGTGGATAGTCTCAATATAGAGGAACGTCGAGCTGAGGCCAAGGGGCCATGCTTCCCATCCAGTCTGTTATGTCCGTGGGCTACTGGCAACAGTTCACGTGTGTAGATGAAGCAGAAACGTTTAGCCCCTGATGACTTACTGGCAGAAGCTATCAAATAACTTGTTCCATTCTCCTCCCAAGCACCATGGCAGGAATAAGATGTCGCACACTGGTGCATTTTGAGTGGAACTCCATGATGTCATTGTTATTTTGACAACCAACAACTAGAGACTCAAAATCATTTTCTGAGCAGTCTGCAAAGTTATCAAGCTGACCACCATCAGAGTCGCTTGCTGCATTGCTGGAATCAATTACTTTTCTCTTCTGCCGTTGTTGAGACGTTGGCTCAATTGAATATCGACCAACATGAGGGCATTTACGATTGTGGAGTGAGAGAGCTGTGTAGGAAAAAAAACAAGATTAAAAATACAGAATATGACATGTTTGGAAAAATTGTAAGAACAGTGAAGACAATATTTACTTAAAAGTGTGACATAAGGTAATGTCTTCGGATCAAAGAAATCTGGGCTACAAGCTTCCTCGGGAACTGTAGTATATTTGTCTGTGAAAAGAAACAAAGTGTTTCAAGAATTTAGCACAAAATCTACATCGTACGATAATCATTCTAGTTAGTTATATTTTTCCTACAGCCAGTCAAAGGTCGCTGCTTAGGTACTTACGGGACTGCTGGACTTCAATCACATGGTTGTCACGTTCATAGAACATCATGCAGATGAAACCGCTCTCACTGCAACAGCAACGAACCAGGGGTCAGAAAACAACCTAACCAAGGTTGATCTCGTTTACAGCACTGACGACTCACCATCCTGAGGTGACGTGCACGACCAGCTTGGCGTGCCTCCGCTCGTGCCCGCTGGCGCTGCCGCCGCTGCTGCCACTGCCGCTGCTGCCGCTGGCGTTGCTGCCGCTGGCGTTGGTGCCGCCGGCGTGCGCGGCCGCGGGCTGCTGCGTGCCGGACTCCTCCACCGAGTGGCAGACGCCCTGCAGCTCGGTCCGCTTGTGGCGGTCGCCCTGGAGGCCGGCCGCCAGCGCGCCGGTGCTGTAGGTGGGCACCGCGGCCGCGCCGTGCCCCATCAGCGCCATCGAGGCCACCATCGTGAGGTTGGGGTCCTCGCGGACCTCGTGCCGGAACGACGAGTTGGTGTGGCTGAAGTTGTACTGGCGGGCCTTGTCCAGGCTGTACCAGTGCCGGTGCTGCACCACCCACGGCGGGAACTTGCAGCGCGTGTGGCCCACGTCCGCTGGAGAAAATTGATAAGAGGGCGTCAGTATTTGAACCCGCGGCCGCAGCCTCACACGACGTGAGCTGGCCACGGAGCTGGCTGTTCTCAAACCGCATGATTTCAAAAATGACGGGCTGATGTTCTGTTGACCGTTGGGGACACAGACCCGACCAAGTTGTGGCAACTTCACTGGACTTGGTGCAGCGACTAGTAATGATGCTAAGAGACACCTCAAGAAATATGGTCGAGTTGCCACAACTTTATCCCCGTCGTGTACGTCGCACCGCGCACTACCCGCCGGCCCCCCGCCGCAGCCGCAGCCGCCCTCACCTCGGGTGAGCTTCATGACTTTGGAGCCGTCGCTGGGTGAGGGGATGCCGATGCAGGTGGCGTCCGCCGAGATGGCCACCCTTGTCGTCGTGTTGCTGGTGTCCTGGTCGTAGACGAAGCAGCGGTACCGATCCTCGTCCGACTGGTGTGCGCCCAGCTCGGGCCGGCTCAGCTTGCCCACCATGTAGTGGTAGTTGCCGTCGCGCCACGTCGCCAGGCACTCCAGCTCCTCGACTAGAAGAAGAAGGGACAAATCCACGAGATGAGCATTTTGCATTGTGTACCCCCCAAAAATTAAGTTTTTATTTAAAAATAATATTTTTTCAATTTTTTTTCAAAACAACTCTATTTTTCAAAAAAAAACTCTATTTTTTTCAATTTTTTTTTGTTTGTTAAGGATAGAGTTGTACTTACCCAGGTCCTGCGTGCCCTCTACATCGGCGCACGCCGCGTTGCGGATCAGCAGCCGCGAGTTGTCCATGCAGGCGTCCACCCGGGACACGGGGGACATGCAGTCGCCGAAGCCCTTGTTGTAGGAGAAGGTGTAGGGCGGGTGGCTGAAGGGGCAGCGCACGGGCCCCGCCTTAGGCTCCTTGCGGAACATGGAGTGCAGCGGGTTGTCCGAGTGCACGTCCCCGCACAGCTCCTCCACGTTGGGCTCACCGCTGCTCGTCTTACACTGCCCTGTTGGGGTAAGAGGGGTTGTTAGTGCACACGATGCCACGATGCTGCCGTGAGGGCCGAGGGCGGGCGACGCTGGTATTCGAACCCCGGGCAGGTTTGTTGGCCGCGGTCCCCGGCCCCGGCCCCCTGGAGGCCTGGCCAGTTGGAGTCGGGCGGGGCGGGGGCACTTCGATCAACAACTTTGCCACACATTCCTGCGGTTACGTGTGAGCCACGTGCACCCCCCCCCCCCCGGAGGAACCCTCCGCAACTATCGTCCCAGCACTACGAGGTCGCCGCGGACGATCAATGCCTACCAGCCAGAACACGACGCACAGGTCCCGGGTTCGAATACCGGCGGGTTGTGCGGGTTCGAAGAATGCAAGCCTCGGGAATACCTGTGTCAAAATCTGGGGGGGGGGGGATTCAAGGGTGGTATCAAGTTCCTGAGTCGAGTTCGGATCAGAGGTGAGGTTTCGGGTTCAAATACTTGCTCCAGGTAAGATTGCCCTCACGACACGGCATCCGAACTCGAGCCCGATCCCCGCATAACTGGCGCGCGCCACCGAGCTGGCTGCCTGCTCGGTCCGGGGAGCGTGCCCGGGGGCTGACTGCTCGGTCTGTCCGCCCGCGGGCATCCGTCAGAACTTTGCGGAATGATCTTTGGCGCTGTGGTTCCAACTTGAGGGAGCGGACAGGCAGGCAGGCAGGCAGGCAGCGCTGTGGCGGGCAGACAGAGCTGGCGGCACACCGCGGGATTGGCACACTGTAATCACCGACCCCGATTCAAACGCGGGCCTGTTTCCCGCCACCGCAGTTGCGAGAGTGTGTGTTTTCCCCCGTATATTCATATTCCCGATAGTTTGGCCCGGCGAACCTCGGCAACTATGACACACGTGCGGCTAGGCGAGGCTAGGCGAGGCTAGGTTGGGGGATGTGTCCCGGCTAGCTGCCTCTCGGCCTCGGCTGGCCCCGAAGTCTCTCGCCGCACATTTCAGCCGCATATCGAATATTAATACCTGTCCGTGCCGTGCCGTGCCGTGCCTTAGCGGTCTGCCCAGAGCGCCGGCAGGGTAGGCCAGCCCGTCGCGCGCGGGTGCTGAGCGCGTTGCCGATCCTCTGGACCACAGGCGCCACGGTGGACGTCGGCGCGCTTAAGTACAGTACGCGGTGGGGGCTGGGTGGGGGGTGGATGGGGGGTAGGTGGGGGCCGGGAGACCCCCGGGGGACCCCTTCGTGTGCCAAAGTGCCGCGGGACGCCCCTACCACCCCCTCTACTTCACTCTCTCACCCCTTCGGAGAAGCCACCGGAGGAAAGCCGCGTATGTGTGTGTGTGTGTGTGTGTGTGTGTGGCCTGGCCCCATACAGGTACAGGGTGCCCCGCCGGCCCCGCCCAGCTCAGCCTCATGTGTCCTGGCTCGCGGCTGGCTGCCTTGCAGAAGCAATACCTCCTCATTTTCCATACCGCCGGCAGTACATATTAGGAGCTCCGATGCTCCGTTCACCCACGGCGCATGCGTGCACACTCGGCCGGTCTCGCGAGCGTCGTCGTTGTTTCCGCGGGTTCGAATACCCGCCACCGCCGCCGAGGTTTTTCTATTCTGCTGCTTTTTATCCCCGTTTCGATTTTCCCTTCCGTTTCACCGCTCCACACTATATCCTCGGTAGTACCTCCGTCCCCGCCGCTACAGCCGCTACAGCCGCCGCTGCCGCTTCGGTGTTCTCACATTACCGGACAGCACAGGCAATTGAGCAGAGCGTAAAACGGCCCTCGCTGGTGCCGAGCGGGCGCGCCGCGGCCCCGGCAATAAATTCCGCTAAATTCCCCCCCCCCCCCCCCCGCGCTGTCCTCCCCGTCTCACGCGCCGGCATTTTTAGTTTGTTTTGATATGATATACGCGCCAAAGCGAAATCACTTCTCCCAAGTGTCCACTGGGGCCACCAGGGGCTCCGGCCCGGCCGGCGGACTCGGCGGGGCGAGTGATTCAGAGCCCTCAGCGACGTCGCGTCGACTCGAACGCAGCCCAGCTGCACCTGACGTACGGCTGGCGAGGAGAGGTTCACTCTCAAAAACAATAATAATAAAAATAATATGAAAAGGAAATTGTATGAGAGCTTGCCCAGAGAACCCCACATGTGAAAGACGAATGAAAATAAAATTACCAAACCCAGAGAAAAAAAATATTTAACCTCGAATTCCGAGAACATTGGACTAATTGATATTTTCTGACTATCCGCGGAAGCAATAAGGAAACTCGTTCCGGTGTTGATAGGTTTTCCGGACGTCACCGCCGCCGCCGCCGCCGCCGCCGCTGCTGCTGCTGCTGCTGCTGCTGCTGCTGCTGCTGCTGCTGCTGCTGCTCGCCCGGTGTACGGCTCTGGCTTACGGCCCGCCAACTTTCCGATCCGGAACCATTCGGCTAATGTTTTGCCCCCCCACCTCCCCCCTCCTCCCCGAACACACAACTTTGGGCTATTACAAGACCACATTCCCATTTTTTTCTCTCCCCCTGCTCTCGCGAGCAGCGCAGATCTAGGTCACGAGCGGTGTGTGTGTGTGTGTGTGTGTGTGTGTGCGCGCGCGCGCGCTCACGTGAATGAAACAAGTGCAGGAATGCCTTCACAGTTATGCTGTTGATGTTGCTCGTCGGGAACGCTGGTGCACCTGTGCGCCAACGGGGTGCAGCAGCATCGCCATCCCACCTCCGGCCATGTCCGTTTGTCCGGAGGTTCCGGCCGGGGCATCCCGGGTTCAAATACCAGAGAGAGAGCCCTGCTGTGAAGGTGGCGGTCTCTTTACCAGCATGAATATTTGACCAACACTGACCCCGGACCTCCGTAAACAATTTCCGTTACCGCACAGCCACAATCCGGAGGCCCCCCAACACCGTCCTGCCAGTCCTCGGTGCTCTGTTATGTTACACAACCTGTCAACATACCTGCCCTCCAAGTTTTTTTTTTGTAAACTGGTCCCGAAACTTACCTTCCTTATACTGCAGCACGTCGATGTGCCTCTCGTAGATGATCATGCATCCGTAGCAATTCCCCCTGAAACAGAAAATACAAAAATAAAATTTAAAAAATGCGTTAGATTTGCGAATTGTTGAGTTTGGCCGTGATGAGGAGCACCCGCCCAACGTCCTCCAGCGCAACTACCGCAGCGGCTCTCCACAGAGAGCCGCTCTCTAATATTCTCCCCTCTCTTTTCCTCTGCCCTGAAACGGGAGACGCCACTGCTGCTCTCTCTCTCTCGCTTGCACTCTCTCCATCTACTCGACAGAAATGAGTCATCGCCGTCTCGGCTCGTTTGTGACCCTAGAATTTTCTTCTCTCCTTTTCCTTTTTTTTTTAACTCTCCCTTTCCCGCGTATCCCTTCCCCTTTCCACCCCGTATAACTCTCTCTCCCCCCCTCTCTCTCTCTTGCCCTCTTACACCCTCTCTCTCTTTACCCTCCTTTACCTGACCTGCCTTGCGTAGCGGGCGGCGAAAAATTATGCACGGCCGTCCGTCTCGGACAAAACGCTACGCCCCTTCCCCCCTTCCCCGCCCCCCCCCCGCCTCCCCTCCGCCTAAAATTACCGCAGCCGAGTGCGTAAGTCATCCCTGCGACACGCATGGCGTAGCAGCAGCCAGCGGCCCTCCAGCTTACGTCTCTGCGGCACGATAAAAACAGGGCGCGTCCGCAAAGCACCGCGCGAGAAGAACAAAAACAAAAAAAAAGTGAGAAAAGAATACATATGGAAAATTGGCGAGGAAATTCGAGCACCGAGAGAGAGAACAAAACCGATATCGTTCTCTTCACAAAAGTGCGGAGCGTGCTATGTAAAATGGAGCGGAAATTTGAAGAATAAAAGTAAGTCAACAAATGATCCCGTTCTCGTTTCAATTGTATAGTCGTGCAGCGAGGCGCCTTTACGCTGTAACGCGCTCGGGAAACTCAATAGCAATGTGAACGCCTTTTCGCCAAACGAGCAGCCGAGCTTCCATTGAGGACTTGTGTGGAAATAACACAGAGGGTGTGTGTGTGTGTGTGTGTGTGTGTGTGTGTGTGTGTGTGTGTGCACGGCTGCCGTGTGCGAACCACGCCATAGTATATACTTGTTCCGCGCAGTGAAAAGTCAATGTTTCCAATATCAGCGACGTGCCACGCCTTTGGCCTCTATGAAATGCATCCACCGCACCACGGAAGGAGAGAGAGAGACAAAGGGAGAGAGAGAGGGAGGGAGAGCATAGGGAGGCTCTGCTGCGACTCTTTTGCCCGGCGTCTCTCTCGGCTCGGCCTCTCATCCATACTCTCCGCCAATCCCTGCTACGACCTGGCCGCATTGTATCCCGCCTCGCTGGCGAAAATAAAGGAAGCGACCAGCGGAGCGAAAACCGGCGCCGTAATGCGACGAAACTTGCATACGAGTTAAGTGGGTTCCGTGGCCGGATTGGGGGCCTCCGAGCTGCTGCTGCTGCTGCTGCTGCTACCGCCGACATCAAAGAGCAGCTCGACAGCGACCCCCGACCACGCCCTCCCACTACAGGGGCGTGGTGGTGGTGGCGGTGGCGGTGGTGGTGGCGGGGCCGATACGAAACGGACTCGACACATACGACCCCCACGCAGCAGCAGCAGCCACTACCACCACCACCACCACCACCACCACACCGTCAGAGATCAAGCCTCTTTTAATTTTCGACCTCCGTTGATGAGTTCATGAAAAATTCCCCGAGGGCGTTCCGTTGTGTGTGTGTGTGTGTGTGTGTGTGTGTGTGTGTGTGTGCACGCGTGTTGTGCGAGCGACGCACGCCGGCAGTGTGCATGTGTGTGTGTGCGCGCGCGTGTGTGTGCGTGTTTGTGTTTGCCCTAGTGATCGCGTCTCAAAAGAGAAACGCTGACTCTTTCACTTCCGCCCCGCCACACACACACACACCTACACACACACACGCGCGCGCGCGCGCGTCACACACAGAACAGCACGCAGGCTGAGGGCTACACTTCGTGCACCAGCAGCGGCCTGAGACCTCTCCCAGTCCGCGGGTTCGAATACCGGCTGTGCCCTACCTACCTCCGAGAGCTGCCCTGCGTGGACCCTGTGGACCCCACGCGTGCGCTCACGTGTGCACCGCACCGCTCTCTGACGTGCCCTTCGGCCTTCAACAGTCATCGCACCCCTCCAACCCATGCGAGAGTATAAAGCTATTTTTTTTAACCCCATTTTCCTCTCACTCCCTTTACAATCTGTTCTTTTTCCATTTTTTTTTTCTGAGGGGTACGAAATTTTGTTACATGGAATATGGTTTCCGCTCGGCTGGTCCTCCCTCAATGTCGCCTCGGGGATGGAAAACAATTAACCCGTTGACCAGAGCCGCGGGGAGAGACAGAGACAGAGACAGCGAGAGAGAGAGAGAGAGAGAGAGAGACTGTCTCTGTCTGGTCTGGCCGACGGGGCCAGCACCACAGCCGCACTCATGGACGACAAATGCGTCGGCTTCATCACAAGTTATCATAGAGGCACATCGGACAGCGGAGCTACTGCTGCTGGTGCACGTGACCCCGATCCCAGCACACACACACACACACACACACACACACATACACACACACACAAGCCAAAAACACATGCACTAAGTTTTCAATTGGAACCCACTGCCACTGGCCATGTGTGTGTGTATGTGTGTCGATTCAATTACCGTAAGTTAGGTACCATACCAATCTCCACCATCTGGACTTGCTCTCACACGCGCACACAGCCAATTTTCATCAACCTAGGTACACACACACACACACACACACACGCACACTCTCACACGAGTCAATCTCGATGTCAAACACGTCCCAGCCGCCCCCGATGATGTCGGCTGCATTGCATGGTATGGCAGAGGTGGTGTTGCACTCCGAAAATGCTTTTCACTTCCACCCCATCTGCACCTTGATTTTCACCCCCACTAGCCAGCACTCTTCATCCAACACCAAAGCGCCCCTTCTATCTCTCTCACCCACTCACTCAGCACCGCAGCGGGAAAGAGAGGCACAAAAAAGACAGGAATATATGAAAACAGAGAGCGTTGCATTCAGTTGCAAGTGAGCGTTTTATGATAACTCTTCAATATAAACGGACCGGGCGAATGTGCGAGGTCGGCGCTGCCACCAGCCAGGACCAAAAGGAAGCGTGTCTATATAAAGAGGAGAGAGAGAGAGAGAGAGAGAGAGAGAGAGAGAGAGAGAGAGAGAGAGAGAGAGAGAGAGAGAGAGAGAGAGAGAGAGAGAGAGAGAGAGAGAGAGAGAGAGACGGCCAGCGCTTTGTTTCTGTTTGCATTTTTGCACCGCCCGCGCGCTTCAAAGGCACTGGCATATATTAACATGGCGGCCCGGCCGATCCCCTTCCTCCCCTCTGCCGGTCCGAAATCCGTGCAGCAAACGCCAAAAGGAGAGAGAGCGCGCGCGAAACGACCCCCTTCTCTCTTCTCCGCCTCCGCCCTTCTCTCTCTCTCTCTCTGTCTCGAACGCAGCCGATGCCGCGGGGGAAGTCCCGTCCCGTCTGCTTCGTCTTTTGGCCGCGAGGTGCGCTGCCATCGCTGACCGGCCGCGCCGCAACAGCCCCGATTTCTCATACCGGTTACGCCGCTCTGCTCCGCCGCGACGACTTATTCCTCTCCCCGGTGCGACGACGAATATTAAACTCGCGGCGAGCGAGCGGGAAAATTAAAACAAGGAAAAATGGATAAAGACGCGATTTGGGAAAGGGGTGGGGGCGGGGATGCTAAGCCAACAGACCGGACGCGGATGGCTGGCGGACAGCTCCGGCTGGGCCGGGGCCCGGGGGTTGTGGGGGCCACACCCCGGAGCCACAGACAGCCACAGACAGCCACAGACAGCCACAGACGGCCACAGACACCCACAGGCGTTCACGTCTCACTGACTAGTCCTGACCAGGACCACCAGACCGTCATCGCCCCCGGCGAAGCGTACGGCCCGGACCACAGACAGCTGACGACTCAAATCGGCCGTTTCAGAATAATAATAATTGCGTCTCGAACCGAAGTGCCCGCGGCTTGCAGAAAGGGGGAGAAAGATAACTGGGGAATGAAAACCGGATTGATTTTTGTATAGGGGGAGGGAGGGGCAGCTCCCCAACAAACGTAATTAAGGTTGAAAAATTGATAGTCGATACATCAGCATTTCAATATTTTTAGAAAGCCGAAAAAACAAAAAACAAAAAACCGGTGTTGTACTGGTGAACAATTTATATATATATATATATATATATATTTATATATATTTTTTTTTGGGGGGGGGGGGGGGGGGGGCAGAAAACGAAGTGTAATGAGGTGCGAGGACAGGTCGTGGCTTCGCTCGGGACGGCCCGGACTTCACCTACCGGAAAGCTCTGCTGGGGGGAAACATTTTATAATTTACCGCGCGGCGTGTGTAAACGCTCAAGGCGAATCATCAGCCCCGTGGAGGGTTTACTAATCAGGGTAAAACACCTGGGGCCGCCAAAGGCTCGGCTGCTCGGGTTGAGATTAAGGCGGAACGGAGGAACGGCCGATCGAACGGAATAAGGCCCCGTGATAAATCCCTTTCCCCAGGAATATATACGGCCCTACGGTGCTCCGAGTCCTGCAAACAGCGCCGCCCTACGGTGCTCCGAGTCCTGCACACAGCGCCGCCCTAGGGTGCTCCGAGTCCTGCAGAGGACACCCCCCTACGGTGCTCCGAGTCCTGCACACAGCGCCGCCCTAGGGTGCTCCGAGTCCTGCAGAGGACACCGTCCTACGGTGCTCCGAGTCCTGCAGCAGACGCTCCCGATTCCCACGCCAGTTACGCGGGTTCGAGTCCCGCCGCCGGCCGCACGGGCGATAAAACCCGCGCGCTGGTAAGTTGGCAGCGCTGCCCGGACGCCCTGTTTACATACTCGGCCGCCATTACTCACCACCGGGACACCCTAATAGCCCAATAGGGTGCGGTGGGCGGCAGGGCGGCCAACACGACCGCGGCGCCGCTGCAGTTGCGGGCTTCTGACCTGGCCAGCCCGGCCGCACAGGAGAGAGCCTAGCCCCGCAGCAACAACTACAGTCGTAGTCTGCTAGTCTACTACGGCCGGTGCCAGGCCCAGCCAGGCCCAGCCAGGCCTGCCAGCCTGCAGGTCTGTGGGAGCTGCGGTCGCCGTGTGGCCGCAGAGCGCCGCATAGCTCCGCCAGTGTTGCCAACTTGGAAAAGCACTCCGTCCGGCGACCCCCAAATTGTTAATCCGACCCACATCAGCAACAGAACCGCCTCGAGTGCACGACTTGCCGACGGGAAATTTGAGAGGAGGGCGGGACTTTTTTTTTAAAGGTTCCGAGCGATATTTTAACAATTTCTGTAACATTTACGATCAGAGATAGAATTTTCTTAAATAAAAAAAATTAAATAAAACACTTCAAATTTTCAGGAAACTTTTCTTTTCTTTTGACGAAATATCCCTTCTTTAGGATAGCTTTAAGAAAGAAAATCTCCCCCTTCGCGATCACATTCGTCACCGAAAAGTTTTGCCCACCCCCTTCTTCTTTTGTACGAAACCATCCCCGGGCCACACTCCAACACAGGCCCAGGCCCGCAGGCTCAGACTCAGACACGGGATAAATAAATGAAGTTGCACTCGGAGGTTGGCTGCCCTGCCGCTGATGCACAGATTCAAATCAAATGGCGCGAACCCGTCCGGGACGTCATCAGTCAGTGGGTTGGCGCTGCTGCTGCTGGCGCGCGCGGTTCTCGCAGCTCCGCACCCAAAAGGTGAGGCGCGATGCCATAAATCACGGGCTGAGATCCGCTGCCGACGACGACGATTCGGAAGGCGAGAAGAGAAGGCAGTGAGCTGCTCTCGATTATACCACCATCAGTCAGCAGTCGTGGTACTATGCAAAGACCAAGGAGGGCGGTGGGAACGATCCCTGCCCGGGAGCCTGCGCCGCGTGTGCCCTCGGCACGCGCACACGCACACACACACACACGCACTCACACAAACCTTCCCCCACCGCCTCTATCTCTAGAGTGCCAATTCCTGCAGACGGAACCGGATTGAGGGAGAGAGAAGGATCGCCGCGTAGTGAAGGGTTCAGAGAGAGAGAGAGAGAGAGAGAGAGAGAGAGAGAGAGAGAGAGAGAGAGAGAGAGAGAGAGAGAGAGAGAGAGAGAGAGAGAGAGAGAGAGGGAGAGAAAGAGAGGGAGAATCGCAGCCGGTATTCGAACCCGAGCTGCACTGTGCACCGCTGCACACAGTTGCACGAGTGCCCGGCCGCTCCGCACTGATCCAGGCCCCTCACGTGGAAAATGACACACGCGCTCTCTCCCTCCTCTCTCTCGCACACAGTAAGCCGGCGCACCTCGCGCGGTGTCAGACAGAGACGGCGCACGGTGGACACGGTTTGGCACGGTGCCTGCGGAGGGTCCCCCTGTTACGGCCCTTCCTTCATTACACAGACGATGGGCCATTCCATTGGGGCGGGTGCCGGCAGACTGCCGTATCTCCGCGGGGGGTCGGCAGACTTGCGCCCCCTCTGCCGGGCCCGGGTTCGAGCCCGGGTGGCGGCGGGGGGACCGCCTGGCCGCTTCATTTGCCACACATTCGCCCACCTCCACCGAGGGAGGGGGAGGGGGCACCATCTGGTCTGGCCTAGTTCGCGGCCCTTCCCCGATCATCCCACCAACGCTACCCCTTCCCACATCCATTTCAATCACCATTTTATTTTATGTATTTTTTTTTTGCCGCTTAAAAGTGGTATCGACTTAAATTTGAAAAAAAAATTTAAAAAAAGAATTCAAACACATATTTGATACTTTAGGTGATGAAAAAAAAAATGACCACCATCTGACCTGCCCGTCATTATGGGGCATCAACTGGGCACACTAATTTTCGAACCAATTTTTAGAAATCGAAATCTATTGAATTCCATCTCCTGATCGCGCAACGCGTTCACTTCTCAGCGGACACCGGCTGAATGTTTAAACAAGACCCCCTCCCAACCCCCTCCGCGCGTCAGGCAAACAAACGGAGGGCTGCAAGGGAGCCCCCCCCCCCCCCCTCCCTCCCGTCCCGCGCGTCTCAAACCGAAAAAGAGTTTCAGCCCTTGAGGGCTGGCTGGGACCATGCCGGGCCGAGGCGGCGGCCCGATGCGGCGGTATGCGCTGGAAGGGATCTGGGGGAGGGGGGGGGGTGCGGTCAGAATGGGGTGTCAAAGGAGGGGAAGGGGGGGGGGAGTGACAAAGTTTCAGCAACAACGGCAACCGGGGACCAGAAGTTGAGAAAAAGAAGAGAGAAAGAGAGGCGGAAAAAAAAGCTCCAAAGGTTCTCTCTTTTTTTCTCGAGCTTCCCCCCCCCCCACTCTCTCTCTCTCTCTCTCTCTCTCTCTCTCTCTCTCTCTCTCTCTCTCTCTCTCTCTCTCTCTCTCTCTCTCTCTCTCTCTCTCTCTCTCTCTCTCTCTCTCGGTGTCGCCTGGGCGCGTGACGGCGGCACGTCCGCTTTGGGAGCGCCGGCCCCGCAGCCAGCAGAAGGTGTGCGAACGCGCTGACCGGCCGGGGTTCGAATCCCCGCGCCGCAGAGGCGCTTTTTTCGGTCCACTTTCTCCCGCTGACCGGCACGGAGCTGGACCAGAACTCCCAGTCCTGACTAGAATGACGAAGCAGTCATGTGGGGCGGACCCTCCCCCCCCCCCCCCTCTCCCCTAAGATTATCCTCCCCCTGCCGGACCGAACAAGCCAACTGGTTTAAAAAGTTTCAATTAGATTGAATGCCGAATCAAACTGAACGGCGTCGGCCGACGGGGATCGAACCTACGACCCTTCGGAGGGGAGGGGGCCGCCGAGGCGGGCGGTCTGGATTCGTCGCGCCTTCACGTCCCCGCACGCTTCGAGTCGGGCCGCACCCGTACAATAAAACCCACTTTACAAAACCAGAGCGTTATGCGTAACACTGCAAACACCCCGGGAGCTGCTTGTCACGCGTGACGTCACATTGTGTCGCGCTCGGGTCACGCGTGGCGTCACGGCCGACGTAACGGAATGCACAATTACAGCGATCCATCACGAGTCGGGGGGTAAGGGTCCAGACCCGGTCCAGACAGTGTCCGAGCCCCCCCCCCCCAACAGGACCCCTCCTTGACGGACAGAAGGGTCCCCGCTGTAATGCCTCCCGGGCGAACAGACACACAGACAGGCCAACAGACTGCCAGGCAGAGCAACAGACAGACAGAGCGAGCCTGTATCGCAGCGCTGACTTGACTGGGCGCCTTCTTCTCCCCGTCTTGCCGCGGTAATATCCCTTCCGGACCAAGAAACTCCGAGGGAGAGAGAGAGGGCAGGGGGGAGAGAGAGAGAGAAGAGAGAGAGAGAGAGAGAGAGAGAGAGAGAGAGAGAGAGAGAGAGAGAGAGAGAGAGAGAGAGAGAGAGAGAGAGAGAGAGAGAGAGAGAGAGAGAGGCGGGGCCCGCCATTCAGAGGGAAACAGAAGAAAGATGGATTGTGGGCTGCTCGCCTCCGCTCACCATCATTCACAAACACCGGCTGCGCCCAGATATTTCGCACGACGGACGCAGATATGAAGCCGACTTTCATTCGATTCCCGCCCGCCACCGGCGCCGGCCGCAGGAATCTATATACGTCTGTCTCTGTCGCATTCGTGAGAGAGAGAGACAGAGAGAGAGCGAGAGAGAGAGACAGAGAGACAGAGAGAGAGAGAGAGAGAGAGAGAGAGAGAGAGAGAGAGAGAGACAGAGAGAGAGAGAGAGAGCAAAGCAGCGAAGGGGTGGTGCGGCGGCTAGCGTGGGCGCCTGGAGGGTAGGCAGCGAGCCGACACCGGTGGGTTGCGGGTCTGCCTACCCTCCGATTCACAGGCGCCATGCTCGCCCGAGTCTCTTCCGTCGATTTAACAACTTAAATATTTTTTTTTAAATTAATGTTCTGTTTCTGACAGTGTACTACATTTGGGTTCCCAGCGCCGCGGGCGAACGACTCTCTCCCTCTCTCTTTCTCTCCTCCAACCTCTTACATTCACACAACCATGATCCGGGGAACTAATCTGAGTCCGCGAGTTTCTGCTGCCCCCCGCCCTGTGCTGCCCTTGCCCTGACTGATGCCATGTCCTCCGGGTCCTCCGGGTCCTCCGGGTCCTCCGGGTCCTCCGGGTCCTCCGGGTCCTCCGGGGGCGGCGGCGGCGGCGGCAGCGGCGGCGGCGGCGGTTGGCGCTGCCGCTGTCTTTAGGAGCCATTCCCAGGCCGCTGACGAGTCCGTCACCGCGGCCTTGGCCGACACGGAGCGGAGACCGACGCCGCCAACATTCAATTTATTTTTCCTCTCTCTCTCTCTCTCTCTCTCTCTCTCTCTCTCTCTCTCTCTCTCTCTCTCTCTCTCTCTCTCTCTCTCTCTCTCTCTCTTTCTCTCTCTCTCTCTCTCTGCTTTTTGGCGGTGTAGGACACAGGGCTCACCATAGCGGATGATCGTGGTGGGCGAGACTTGACTTGAGCCCTGTCGCCATAGCCGGCACCGAGAGAGGGGGAGAGAGAGAGAGAGAGAGAGAGAGAGAGAGAGAGAGAGAGAGAGAGAGAGAGAGAGAGAGAGAGAGAGAGAGAGAGAGAGAGAGGAAGGGGGGGGGGGGGACGCAGATAAAATCAACTTTATTAGACTGGGCTAGGACCCAGGGCTGGCAGCGTGGGGTTTGCCGTTGCTATCGCTGGTCCGCCGCCGCCGCTGCCACCGCTGCCGCCGCCGCACCGCTTTTTGGAGGGAAAACCGTCGCAAGGCTGCAACGGAAAACGGGGCTGGAGTTGGGGGTGAAGCCGCGGGGGTTGAAAAACGGGAAGGAGGGGGGGACGGGGGTTGTTGCAGTCTCTTATGGGGATCTCTCCCCCACTCTCTCTCTCTCTCTCTCTCTCTCTCTCTCTCTCTCTCTCTCTCTCTCTCTCTCTCTCTCTCTCTCTCTCGCTCTGCTTCTTGAGGGAGGAAAGCGGGTGGAGTGGGGTTTGGAGGGTGGGGAGATGAACGCGGATAAGGAGGAGGTGAGATGTCGAGCTATCGAGACACACACACACACACACACACACACATGCACGTATGCAAGATCCCATACGTTGACGGCGGGGTACCGGAGCGTGGTATTTCCAAAGGGCCGAGACACGTGTGCTGCCCCCCGAGCAGGATAGGAAGAGGGGAGGGGAGGGAGGAGGGGAGGGAGGGGAGGTAAGCCCCGGCAGGATAGGCGGCGGTATGTTGGCATCGCAAAAGTTCAGCCCCCACAGGGGCGGCGGCGGCGGCGCGCGAGAGAGAGAGAGAGATGGGCCGATAGGGTAATTGATTAAGAGAATAGAGATAAAGCAAGAGGGCAGGCGAAGGAGGAGGCGGGGACACGTGGCGCGGCGGGGCGTGGCGGGTCCAGCCCGAAGGTCGCCGCGGGGGGTCGCACGATGGCCGTTGCTGTCCCGCGTGTTCCAGCGAAATTTCCCCGGCGATAAAAGAAAATAGGGGAGACGCGGAGTTGGGGTGCGAGTTTGAGTTGTGTAGGGCCAGCTCCAGGCAGACACACGCACTCGTAAAAAAAAACAACAACAAAAAAAAACAACACAGAAACTAATACATCGAGACAATTTTTAAAACCATATCCGTGATTTTTGAAGAAGGCGCTGCTACTTACTTTCCGCCTATGTCCTTCTCCACGATGATGAACTTGTCGCCCTCGTTGTCGACGCACTGGCCCTTGCCCCCCATGGTGGAGCCGTTGATGGTGATCATGTTGAGGCCCAGCTGGAACCACTGGCCCTCCCACTGCTTCGGGAACGTGCATCCTGGAGACAGAGAGAGAAAGACACGCAGTCAGACACTGTGTGTGGAAGGGGGAGGGAGACAAACGGTATCGCCGCACCCGGATGCGGCGGTAAAAATAATTCAGCTTGTTTTCGTGTTGGCGGTGGTCAGCCCCGCTGAAACCTGAGAACGAGTGTGGTGGAGCGCCGCGGGCTGAGGCTGAAATTGAACTTGAAATAATGAAACACGACGCAACTTTGAACGCCTTCCTCGCGGCAGCAAAGGAAAAAATAAAAAAAAAATAAAAGGGAAAGGGCTCCGACCGCATCGCCACAAGCGTTGAAACTTTTAAAGTTTGCCGCCTTCGCCTAACCGGCTCGCGTCGAGGCACACCTTTTGCCCCGCCGGGCCCTTAACTAGAGAATTAGGGAATGAGAGAGAGAGAGAGAGAGAGAGAGAGAGAGAGAGAGAGAGAGAGAGAGAGAGAGAGAGAGAGAGAGAGAGAGAGAGAGAGAGAGAGAGAGAGAGAGAGAGAGAGAGAGAGAGAGAGAGAGAGCGGAAGGAAGTGGGAGCGAGATGGGCAGCGCTTACGTAAAAAGAAGACGCGTTCTGTCGGCGCTGTGGCCATGTCCCGCCGGCGGACAAGTCGGAAAAAGTTTTAGGGCTAAAACGGCGGCTTCAACGCCTTCCCTCTCCTCCTTACCCCGTTTGCCGCGTTTAATATTCAGCGACACACACACACACACACACACAGGCACGCACCCACCTCCCTCCGCCTTTATTTGCCTATTTGCAGCCAACACGTTCGGCCGAAACACTATTCGCCCTCACGCGCCCGTTTTACTTAGCGATTCATCGCCCAGATAGCGCCGCTGTCGGAAAGTGTCGCCGGGGTGCCCCCCCCCTCTCTCTCTCCCCCCCCCCTTTCCCTCTCCCCCCCCCCCCCCCCAACGTGTGAAACATTTCACCGACGATGCCACGCGTGAGATACCCGCTCCGGGTGCAGCACTTCTGAGAATAGGCTTAAATGTATTAAATAATTGTACTTTTACAATTATTGTATTGCGCGTCTTAACTTAAGCCCTTTGTTGGTCCATTTTGGCGCCCTCCCCGCCAACGAAGGCCCTTTTGCATGCTAACCTGAGCCTCATTTCGGAAGCAGGCAGAAGCTGGCCGTCTGTGCGACACGCATAGCGCTGCCAAAGGAAAAAGGAAAAAAAAAAACCAGCCACTTTCCCTGCTCCTCACGCATGTTTTTTCCCTACACGGGCGTACACGAGAAAAATGTAAATTAAAAAAAAAATCATTGAAATCCAAGATGCAGAAGGGAAGACGCAGCCATGTTCTCATCTCCCTTTTGTAAACAGACCGAAAGAGAGGGGGGGGGAGGGGAGCACAAAAATAATTCGGAGAAGAAAACAATCTAAAGACGATTGTGTCTACTTCTTTAAACCGCGATTGGTTTTTGTTGAAATAACGCCGGCAGACTGGTGGGTTTCCTTATTGACGCAGTCCACCACAGCTCTGGGGGTGGAAGTGAGCGAGAGAGAGAGAGAGAGAGAGAGAGAGAGAGAGAGAGAGAGAGAGAGAGAGAGAGAGAGAGAGAGAGAGAGAGAGAGAGAGAGAGAGAGAGAGAGAGAGAGAGAGAGAGAGGGGCAGGTGTGCCGAACCCACCTGCATAGAACCCGGACACGGGGCACGCATTTTTATGCGGCACATTACGCTTTTCAGCAGCCCGGCACTTCCCTGTATACTTCCTCCTCCCCCTCTCCCTCTCTTTCACTCTCGCTCCCTTACCCCTTCTCTCCACCCCCTCTGGACCCTACTTTCCCTCTCTTTTCAGCCCCTTTGCTTTTTTTCTCTTTTCCAACGATGCTTCTTTCCGGCGCGTCACCGCTGCCACAGTTGCTGAGCTTTAATGCGTGCCTCTATGTGTGTGTGTGTGTGTGTGTGTGTGTGTGTGTGTGTGTGTGTGTGTGTCAGCGAGGCAAGGGCGTGTGTGTGTGTGTGTGTGTGTGAGAGAGAGAGAGAGAGAGAGAGAGAGAGAGATAGAGGTGTTGTGCGTGCACGATACTTTGTCCGACAACGCTGCTGAGTAGTAAACCACCTCTGAACGAGACCCAGAAAGGGGACAGGGGGGAGGGGGGGAGTCTACAAGAGGGGGGATGAGGGACATAAGTACGTCCCCCACGCGTGGTTAGCTTTTTCACCACCGGGGGTTGGCGGCGCCGCCGACGCCGCCGCTGGCATGTATTATCCAAAAAATTTCAACGCACCGGCGCCGCCTAGCAGACAGCAGACCTGCCGAAATCCGTCCAGGCATGCATAAGAGATACAACTACTTACACGCACGCACACACACAGGCGCAGGGGCTGCTGCCGCCAAAGGGGAGGCATTCACAAGGCTGCGTCACTCACACACACACACACACACACACACACACACACACACACACACACACACACACACACACACACACACACACAGGGCGGAAGCCACCTGCTGTGGTATTGGCGTCACCTATTGTGCACGGTACAAGACGCTCTCTCTGTCTCTCTCCCCTCCCCTCTCTTTCCCTCTCATACATAATACTTCCAGATCGGTCGGCTCCCTGCTTGGCTGGGTGCCTGGGTGCCCGTGCTCGGTAGAACGCCCTCAAGATCATGCACAGCCAGGAAAAAAAAAGGATTGTTTCGCCTAAAAAGAAGAAAATGAAAACAAAATAAAAATGGGGAAATATGACGAGAGGGTACACACTTGCGAACCATCTGTTTAAATTCACTAAGGGAGTACCGAAGCTCGCAAGCGTCAACAGAGTAGCCAGCCTTGACATTGAAAGACGTCCTTTTGTTATTTTTTTCCCACTTCATTTTTCCAGTTGGAAACCTAATATTCCTTCGCGCGCTGGTCCTCCAGGTGAGCAGAAGAAGCCTGGAAACAAGCAGCAGCAGCACGCGGAGGGGAAAACATGAGCGGAGCAGCAGAATCGACGCCTTTTTGATTTTCAAGGAGACGCCGGGGGAGGGGGCAGACTCTTTGATGTCGCGTGCCGTTCGCGTGGCGTCGCGTGGCGTGGCGTGGCGTGGCGTGGCGCGTGGCGATGCCGACCGGACGACCGCACTCCCCCCCCCCCATCCCTCACCTTCTCAGCGGCGACAGCGACGCGCCGAGAAAAAAAAAAAACAGATCAGTGTTGGGGATGGCTGCCAGCGTTACCAACAAAAATAAAATAAAAATTGAAATAGAATAAAGGAGTGGGGGGAGGGAAAAAAGTTCTGCCCGAAAAATAAAATGTTTAAGATGAAAAATACGTAAGCTAAAAGGGAACACGCCGCGGGGTCTGTCACGTGGTGCTAATGAGGATTTCTCTCAGGTAATTATGAGATTCCTGAATGAAGGCGGTGGACTGAACGCGGAAAACTAAAAGTTGAAAGAAAATATATTCTGAATTTAGATCGAGAAGTAACGCAACATGTGTCAAGCAGTAGTACGAGATCATGGTGCTGACGAATAAAGGCCTTTTTTTCTGCCCCCCCCCCCCCCCTTTACACACCTCTTTACACCCCCTCCCCTCCGCACAACACCACCTTACACACCACACGCCGGGGTGTCCCCCGCAAATAAAAATAAAAGTTGGCCGGAACAGCGCGCTAGCTAGCCAGCCTTCACCGAGTGCGGGGCAGCAGCAGCAGCAGCAGCAGGAGCAGCAGCAGCAGCAGCAGCAGCAGCAGCAGCAGCAGCAGCAGCAGCAGCAGCAGCAGCAGCAGCAGCAGCAGCAGCAGCAGCAGCAGCAGCAGCAGCAGCAGCAGCAGCAGCGCGGAGCAACTTTCCGGGAACGGATCCAGGCCGTGAGTGGAGCAAGGGGTGGGGGGGGGGGTGCTGTAACGCGCCGGGCTGCGATAGGCTAATACTTGTCACGGTCGTGGAGGGTCATCAAGTGTGGTCCAGGTTTCAATCGGCTGCAGCGCCAACGGCGCGGATCGGGCGCGGGGGGCGGTGAGGGGGGCGGTGAGGGGGGCGGTGAGGGGGGCGGTGGAATGGGGTCGGTGTGCACATTTCGCTCCGAAGCGGCGGCGGGGGCAGCGGCAGCGGCATTGAATGAAACGAAGACGAGTCGAACAATAAAATACAGATAAAAAAAAAGGAGTAAAGGATATCGAGCGGTATTGGAACACTTACTAGAAGGCGGTATTCCCGTTAATCGGATAACCGATCCACTTGACGCTCGCGCGGCGGCGTATGAAAAATTGCGCGCGCGTGTCTCTCGCGACCCCTCGACCTGACGTGATCATGTCGCCGCGCAATTTTTCATACATTTTCGATCGCTCCGCTTCGACCGCCCCATTTCTCTCCCACGAACGTCGTACTTGTTGTAGGTCATGCGGCAAAGTGAGCTGTACAACTTGCCAATGCCCGCCCCTATTTGGAGGCGCCAAGTGGGTGTGAAAGGGGATTCCCCCCCCCCCCACTCCGCTCTGTACTACACGTGCAATTCCCGGCTTGGCATTTGGCGCCGTTTGGCCCGGGGCAAGCGCGAGGCGAAGCGATCACCTGGTCCAATCTCGCACCGAGAGGAACAGGAAGCAAATTGTTGAGACACCAACACAGACGAGGAGGAAGTGGGAGGGTGGAGAGAAGAAGAAAGGGGTAACTCACTGGGACATTCTCACACTGATCGTAAAGTGCTTCGACATTTTCTTGGCGCGCCGGCCGAAAAACGCAGTGGAGCGATCGGCCGTGCTCCGGAGGCAGTAATTTTAGAAATCGACGTGGTTTGGGGGGGGGAGACATCGGTGATGAGAGAGAGAGAGAGAGAGAGAGAGAGAGAGAGAGAGAGAGAGAGAGAGAGAGAGAGAGAGAGAGAGAGAGAGAGAGAGAAAGAGAAAGAGAGAGCGAAAGAGAAAAAGAGTGTGCAAGACAGACAGAGAAAGAGAGAAGACGGCGCTGCGCCTACCCCCCCCCCCCCCCCCCCCCCTACCGGCCCTCAAACCGTCGTCTCGCCAGGAGAAAGGCAGGATAGGCCAAACTACTTCCCTCACTTTCTGGTCGAAAAGAGCCGCATAACGGACAGGGAGACAGAGAGAGACGGAGAGAGAGAGAGAGAGAGAGAGAGAGAGAGAGCGTGGAGGGATTTCACAGTCATGATTTCTGCCACAGTCGGGTATGTATCCCTCCATCTCTCTCGCTCTCACGCGCGTGAGCGGGGGGGGGGGGGCTGAAACAGGTCGTTGTACGGTCGAGGAGAAACCTGCGACGCCGGCGAACGAATTATTTACTTTCCGGTCGGTACTCCCAATTTGGTCCTCAGACGAAGCAGACTTTATTCTCTCCGCCGCCGCTGCTGCTGCTGCTGCTGCTGCTGCTGCTGCTGCTGCTGCTGCTGCTGCTGCTGCTGGGATGTCAACATGCAGTAAGCTTCGCAATCACTGGAAAACACGGGCGGAGCGGCCCCCCTCTGAAGCGATAAAGTGAGAGGACTTAACTCCCTCCTACTCGTCCACCTACTTCCTCTCTCTCTCTCTCTCTCTCTCTCTTCTCTCTCTCTCTCTCTCTCTCTCTCTCCCTCTCTCTCTGCTTCTCTCTCTCCTCGCACGACTACCAGTGTCTTTTTTACCCGAAATAAAACTCGAGCTTACGAAGGACGCGGAAGCCAGGGCCAGAGGCCATGGATTCGTTCCAGATATGTAACAGAAACACCCGGACACACCCCCAGACTCCGGCGACACGCGGGTTCGAATACCACCACTCGCGTTAAGGAAAAAAACAACAACACTTTGGTTAGAAATGGCAGCAAGAAAAACAATAAATCTTTTGAAAACTTCACAAAAAAAAATCATAATTTTAACTTTTTTTTTAACTCTTTCTAGATTTTTGGATTATCCTTGTGGTCCCGGGGAGCCGGCGCGCCTGCGGGGTAGGCAACGCGGCAGCAGCGGTGCGCGGCGGGTCTGCCTAGCCTCCCGCCCGCAGGCGCCGTGCTCGGAGCCATCTGCACCTGCAGCGCGCGCCGTCTCTCTCGCACCCGCTGGCCGCTGGCACAGCCTGGCACAGCCTGGACGGGGTCAGGGCTGGCCGGGGCTGAGCCGGGCTGGGCTGGGCCCCACCCCTTCCTATATAGTCCACTGTTATTACTATTACCCCCCGGCAGATCGCGCCAGCAGCATTGGCCGCTGCAGACGAGCGCGCGGCCCGAATTTTTTTCCATCCACTCGGTCCGATGTCTTCGGGGATATCTGGTGGGCGGGGGGCGGCGGTGATGCGCGCCCTGGATTTTTCTAGCCAGCGTTTCCGCCTCAATGCGCCCGCACGCTCTACATTTATCTAGGACGTTTCTAGGACGCCCCGGAAGAGAGAGAGAGAGAGGAGAGAGAGAGGAGAGAGAGAGAGAGAGAGAGAGAGAGAGAGAGAGAGAGAGAGAGAGAGAGAGAGAGAGAGAGAGAGAGAGAGAGAGAGAGAGAGAGAGAATGTTTTCTGCTGCCAAGAATCACATATCCGCGCTATAGAATCAAAGCACTCGTGCAGGGCCCGGCTGGAGATACCAATAAGGGAATGGACGGCTGCTGCTAGTGCTGCTTTGTCGCCGAGACGGAATCAGTACTGAGAAGAACAGTAACGACTGGAGTACTGAGAAGCAGTGCGGGTTAGATGATACCGGAGGCAGCGGCGCGGCTGGGGTTCCTCCTGTTTGATCACAAAATAATAATAATAATAATAATAAGGGAAAAATGGAGGGTGGATGCTGACGCAGGTCGAACCCGGGGACTGTTTCGGCCTTAATATATGCGGCCGTGGCCCACCCCACTGCAGGGGGCGGCGCGGGGGCGGCGCGGGGGCAGCTGCACCAGCCGGCTGGGGGCGGCCTGGGGGCGGCCGAGCTAGCCGGGATAGGGAAAAGAGGGGTCCGGGAAGAAGTGAAAGTAGGCCGAGAGAATAGGGAGAGGGATAGGGGGAGGGGGGGGGGGAGGGGCTGAGACGGAAGTGGAGAGTTTGGCCCGCTCTTCACAGGGGTCCCCGATAAATTACGCCACTGCCAAGGCGGAGGAGTGAGCAGCACAGCCGGGCCCGCGCGTGCGGCCGCGTGAGGGAGAGAGGAAGAGAGCAGGACGTATGAAACAGAGAGAGACGGAGCGAGCCGTTTCTCACGGGGTCCCAAGGTCAGGCCGGGGTCATACCGATCACGTGATGGATGTCCGGCCCCATAACCCCCCGGTAAAGCACCCCCTTACATGCAATAACAGCCCGGACGGTTTTGTCATAAAATCAGTGCCGAAGGTGCGTGCCGGCCGGCCATATCGGAGGGAGAACGATGTCAGGCTCCGGCGATATCGGAGGAGACGATATCAGATCCGGGGCGATATCGGGGCTGCGCGGCCGGACCCCCCACCGACGCTCATCGCTTCGATATATATATAAACGGGCCGATTCGAGTGTCCGCAGAGGCTTATAAAAGAAAATCGCGGAGTAAAAAAGAAAGTAGAAAAAAGGAAGATAGGATGGAGGAAAGTGAGGGGATAAAAAAAAAAGGAAGGTCGAAACAAAACTTGTTTCGGATCGTCTCTGTTGGGACAGCATTGACCTTAACTTGGATGGAGGGGGAGGGAGGGGGGACAGCGGAAACCTGGATCGTCGTCCTGGAGCACCATACAGAGGGTGGGAGAGAGAAGTGGGGGCGAGAGGGTAGTGAGAGGGTGCGAGAGAGAGAGAGAGAGAGAGAGAGAGAGAGAGAGAGAGAGAGAGAGAGAGAGAGAGAGAGAGAGAGAGAGAGAGAGAGAGAGAGAGAGAGAGAGAGAGAGAGAGCTCTGGGCGGGGTACATGCAGCCCAGGACTGACAGTGAAATACCTTCGCAACCTGCCTGGTTACGAGGCGGGTCGGGGCGGGGGCCTCACCCCGTTGGGGGCGCAGTCTAGTGGGGGAGGGGGAGGGGGCGGAGGGGGGAGGACAGGCCCACCAGGCCGGGTTAGGCAGACCGTTTGAGGCATTGCCCTATTTTCGCTGTCATCGGAATGCTTCTCTCTCTCTCCTCTCTCTCTGTCTCTCTCTCTGTCTCTCTCTCTGTCTCTCTCTCTGTCTCTCTCTCTCTCTCTCTCTCTCTCTCACCCTCTCTCTGTGTTCTTCCGCGCGGGAAAGGCCGCAGCGTTATCTGTCGACGAGAGGGAGAGAGACAGAGGATAGATCGGCTGATAGGGGAGACCCGCACACCTGGCTTAGCGCCCGCTCCGTCCCCCCCCCCCCCCCCCACCACCACCACCATCACCACCCCTGCGCTCCAATACGGTCGCGGGTTCGAACACCAAACCCACTACCGCTCTTGAATACATTTTTATTTTTCCCTTCCCCAGTCTCGAGGTGGAACGGTGTACTTTAGCAGGGGGCCTTGCAACAAGCCGTGGAGTGAGGGTTATGGTTCTTCTGGAAGAATTCCGTCTCGTCCGCTCGTCTCTCCCAGGAGGGGCAAACTTGAGAAAGAGCGGCCCGTGACACGCGGCAGACATGGACCCGCCACGCGACCGCCACGCGCGCCAGGCGGGAGGAACAGGTGCTGGCTATACTTCACGCGATGACAGGGGGGCGATACCCCGCGCCGACAGCAAGTCTGTCATCGCTGACGGACGGGACGGGAGTATTTGAACCCGAGACCGGAGGCGTGGTACTTGAACCCGGGGCCAGAGCAGGAGTGTTTGAACCCGACACCAGATCAGGAGTACTTGAAACCGGGGCCACAGGAGGAGTAATTGAACCCGGGACCACAGTATTGGATGTTTTTTTTTCCAGACCTTTTGGAGTTTGCTGCTGGAGAGAGTCGCTGTTTCACCGACTGACCTCGAGGGGGCACGCACACGCACACACACACACACACACACACACACAGAGCAGGGGCTTCTGCTTCCAGCGTGTCACCGCAAAAAGGAGGTGCCGAGGGTCTGAGGTGCCACTTCACTTTCAGGTTGTGGCAGCAGCAGCAGCAGCAGCAGCAGCAGCAGCAGCAGCAGCAGCAGCAGCAGCAGCAGCAGTAGCGGTAAGGATGCGCGCCACACAACAACGGAGGCCTTCTTCGCCTCGGATGATGTACTGCAGCGGTCTGTCTGAGCGCGCGCGGCCGTGAAGGGCTCGTGTCTCTTGTCGCTCTCTCTCTCTCTCTTTGCCCTCTCAGAGTAGCGCCCCTCCCCAACCTACGCCTCTTTCCTTCTCGCACACATTCACTATGACGCATACCTTCCTCTCCGGAAAAGTGTTACATCTATCACAATGCTGACCAGAACGTTACCTGACACTGAGGTCGTATATAAAACTGGCGAGAAATCGCGAAATTTTCTCCGTCTGTGTGTATCGGCCCGTGTCTACTCCGCCTGTCTCTCACGCACACACACGTACCTGTGGACCGATCTCTGCCCAGGTACGCGGTGTATCGGCCCGCGTCAGTTCTGCCTGCCTCACACACACGTACCTGTGGCCCGATCTCTGCCCAGGTACGCGGGCGAACAGTGACACAGATACAGTTCCGCAAACTCAAACCTCCGACTTTGGCTTATCTCACCACCTCCACACGGTGAGCCCGGCGCCTAGAGATGCTAGAGATGCTAGAGGCCAGCCTGCGCTAGGAGACGGCACCGCACCACGGAAGACACACGCCTTGGCGAATTCGCGGAATGAACTTAGACAAACCGGCCGAGAGCCACCAGCGCGAGGCCCCGCACCTCACGAACTACACCCTCTAGACCTGCGGTTCGTGAGTCGTCTGGCGGGAAATTCGTTTCCGACCAAGTCCTTGGATGTTTTTTTTCCCCTGCATCCCTTCTCTTGAAACAAGAACGCCAACAACAACAACAACAACAAGACGAAACCCTTGGCCTCTGCTGTCGCCGCTGCGTTTTAATTAGAATTTTTGATGTACACTCGAGTAGACGCGGCGGTACTCTCTCTCTCACACACATAGCCTTTTCCTTTTCCAGCCGCACCCCTTTTGGGGACCGACGTCGGCGGTGGTAGTAGCAGCAGCAGCAGCAGCAGCAGCCACTCCAGGGCGTGGCGTAGCGTGGCGTAGCGTGGCGTGTCGGCGTGGCTCGGCAAACATGTGGCAAATGAAGGGCCATTCATTGCTCTGCAGCCACACTCCCACACATTCACATTACACACACACACACACACACACACACGCACACACACACGCACACACACACGCACACGCGCGCGCACACACACGCACGCACGGCCCCCGCCTTGCACAGCCCCCCGCCGTCTGCTCAGCTTTTGCACGCAGATACCCCTTAGTAATCCGAGCGACCCACTTTCACACTCTCGTCCTCATCACTGGGCGGAGAGAGGGGGAGAGAGAGAGAGAGAGAGAGAGAGAGAGAGAGAGAGAGAGAGAGAGAGAGAGAGAGAGAGAGAGAGAGAGAGAGAGAGAGAGAGAGAGAGAGAGAGAGAGAGAGAGAGAGAGAGAGAGAGAGAGAGCGGCGTTATGCACGGCGGAACAACATTGAATTTCCAGCCCGGCTTGTGTGCGCACACCGCGGGGCTTGTGTGGGGTACGGCGCCCGCAACGCCTTTTTACACTTTGGCCGGCGACATGCGCTACGCGCCACAGAGCTTTTTCCCAGCCATTTTCGTCCCATTTCGCCCGGAGCGGCGTATGGTATCACGTCGTCGCCTAGCGCCACCTAGCGGCGGTGCGACGAACCGCACGGGGAAGGAGTCAAAGCAGAGGTTGTCGGCGGGCAGGGTTACCAAAGCCGGCCTCAAACAACAATAATTATTTGTGAGTTTGCGGGGGGGAAATTTGACGTGGCAGGCGCGGCTGGCAACGCACCGCCTCATCGAAAGACGATTTTTCTTCTTTTCTTATTTCCCCTCTCTCTCTAAATCTTTCCGGCAGCAGCCAGGCTGGCCACAACCCCCACCGCAAAGTCACCATCACCATGAAAGGGCGGAGGAAAAAAGAAAAGCAGCAATAAATATGAAAAAAGGAAAACGGAAATGATCTAATCCATTTCTTGGTCAAAGTCGTCCCCACCCCGTAAATGAGACGTCACCCCCTCTCCCTCCCTCCCTCTCTCTCTCTCTCTCTCTCTCTCTCTCTCTCTCTCTCTCTCTCTCTCTCTCTCTCTCTCTCTCTCTCTATCTCTCTCTGTGTCCCTCTGTCCCTCCCTCCCCACTCTTCCTCCTCTGCGATGATGCATGGCTCTCAGGTCGAGCCACTTTGATAAATAAGACCGGTGATTAAGCATGATAACCATCAACCTGACAATGTGGGGGAATTACGGACAAAGGCGCCTCCTCCCCGGCCCCTGCCGAGGGAGAGCTGGACAGTGTCATCCCGTGTGGGGGAACCTCCCAGCTCTCTCTCTCTCTCTCTCTCTCTCTCTCTCTCTCTCTCTCTCTCTCTCTCTCTCTCTCTCTCTCTCTCTCTCTCTCTCTCTCTCTCTCTCTCTCTCTCGCGCTCTGCCTCTCTCTCTTTCATGGACGTTGCAGCCGGTAATGATTCGACATTGTCGCTGTGTTTGAGAGAGCGAGCACACGAGGGGGAGAAAGGGAAGGAGAGAAGAAGAGAGAGCGAGAAGGAGATGGGGGGTGAAGGGGAGGGAGCGAAGACCGTCCGTGGTCAGTGTAAAGAGCTACAGTGCGGGCGGCCGGCCGCGGCCAGCTTAGCTTAGCTCTCGTACACCGCCAGCTCGGGTCAGCCGAGTGCCTCGGAACGGCAGCTTCATCAGAATTCATTAATCTCTCTCTCTCTCTCTCTCTCTCTCTCTCTCTCTCTCTCTCTCTCTCTCTCTCTCTCTCTCTCTCTCTCTCTCTCTCTCTCCCACCGGAGCAAAGCAGGCAATTAACATGCTAGAAACCTTTCGGAACCCCCCGTGCTCTGACCTTACCATGACCTTCCTCACCAAAATGTGACGTCTCCCCAAATTATATACTACCGCTAAGAGCTTTTCTATAAGACTATTTCAGCAATATTAACGGTATTGTATCACTATGATAGAGATAAGCAATGCAGTAAAATAATCAAAAAATAAGAATATTTCTAACAAAATTAAAAATCAGACTAAATGTGAAAAAATATTTTTTATTCTGAATATTTTTTTATTCAGAATATTTTTTTATTCTGAATCAAAAAATAAATTTTTTTAAATATTTTTTTATTCTGAATATTTTTTTATTCACAATATTTTTTAGAATATTTTAACAAAATTAAAAATCAGACTAAATGTGAAAAAAGTCAGAAAAAATAAAAACATAAAAATTTTAAACCAAACTTTCTATTTAATAGAACGGTATTTCCGTGGTTTTTCTCGCGGTCTAGCTCAGAGATCACGCACGTGTGACTTCGGGCAGGGCAGCGGCCGGCAGCGGCCAGCGGGGCCCCTTTTGTGCCCGTGCATAGTCCAGTGACCCCCAAAGGGGCCGGCGGCTGGAACTTCAAACCCGCAAGACAGAAGGCTGCTGCCGCTGCTGCCGCTGCTGCCGCTGCTGCCGCTGCTGCCGCTGCTGCCGCTGCTGCCGCTGCTGCCGCTGCTGCCGCTGCTGCCGCTGCTGCCGCTGCTGCTCAGAGCGGGTTGGCTGCAAAGGCTCTGCTTGATCTGGGAGGGGAGGGGCGGCCGGGGGCGGCACAAATCACGTAACGCTTTTCAATTGGTGAGAAAAAGAGACAGAGAGAGAGAGAGAGAGAGAGAGAGAGAGAGAGAGAGAGAGAGAGAGAGAGAGAGAGAGAGAGAGAGAGAGAGAGCGCTGTGAAGCTAGAGAGGAGCGGAGCTGAGCGCCTGGGAGGTAGGCTGTACTGTTGCGCCGCGCTGCCCGCCGGGCTTGCCTACCTCCTGGGCTGACTGCTGGAGGAGGCCCAGTCCAGGCGAGACGGCTGTGCTCCGCTTTATCCGATGGGCTATCACTGTCTGTCCGTCTGAGAGAGAGAGAGAGAGAGAGAGAGAGAGAGAGAGAGAGAGAGAGAGAGAGAGAGAGAGAGAGAGAGAGAGAGAGAGAGAGATGGATAGAGAGAGAGAGAGAGCGAGAGTCTGACCGGCGCCGTTTACCTGGATCGACCGAAAACCGCACACCACCATTACGCTCCGCTACTTAGTCCCCCCACACTGCGGGCGGAAGGAGCGGGTTATAGGCGGACCTATTAGGGCCACGCAGTGTCTGGGCAAGGGTGAGGGGGGGGGGAGAAGGGGGCGGGGGGCGGGAGAGGGACCGATGGCCACACGCCGAGGTATTTAAAGGAGCAGTAAAGAACGCTCAATTCGCACGGGGCCCATGAAGACCCCACCCCCCACCCCCTCCCCTCCCCTCTTTTCTCTCTCCCTCTTTGCCTTTCTACCTTTTCGACCTTCCCGAAGCAAGGTTGACCTGAGAGAGTGAGAGGGAGGGGCAGGAAATGAGTGGGGGGGAAGAAGGAGCGATAATGAGTGAGGACCACGCGATAAGTCTAATGCGGCCGAGCACGGCCTAGCAGCAGCCGGCCGCACCTAGAAGTTCGATTAATTTTTGAAACCACAGTACTGCTGCAGCTACAACAACTGCAGTTCGGTCTACCGGGGAGAACTATGACCCGCCGGCGTGCGCCCTTGTTGCGGACGAACAGACAAATAGGCGGACAGGCGGACAGACAGACGAGGACTGGCAGTGATGCTCCCGCTGGTTCCCACCCACATTGCCTGCAGGCCTGCAGGGTCCCACGGGCTGGGCTGGATGGGCACGCCGTGACAGGGCAGCAGTGGCAGCAGCCGGCAGCCACAGCCAACGACACCCACTTGAAATTCAATCGTCCCGGTGGTGGCCCCCGCCGCCCCCGGCCGCCCCCGGCTGCCCCCGGCCGCCCCCAGCCGCCCCCGAGCTGTAAGCCGTGCCGCAGGCTCTGACTGTCTGCCCGCTGCCGCCAACAACTACCCCATCCACTACAGACACGGCTGGGGATGGCTGTACGTCGAATTCGAAATCAAATATAACCAATACGGTTGCGGACATGACCGCCGCCTCAGCTGGGACATTCCATACATACGAGTGACGGACGGACCCCGCGCCACCAAGACCGGTACCAAGGACCGTCTGCGTACCTGGATAACAAAAGACAGACACGTCGTTAATTTACAGCTCCGACTTTTCGTGCGCAGGGAGGCGAGAGTGCCCCCTCCGTTTTAGCAGACGACGGTACCGAAAGAAACACAAAAAAAACAAAAACAGGAAAATGGACGACACCGTGGTGGTTACAGAGACGAAAACACCAGCGCCGCTCAAAGCGACCGCTGGCGTACCGCGTCCCCAACCACAGCGTCACGCAGACCGTGTTAATGTGTGCACCGTGTGTGCGGGTGTGCGCGTGTGCGCACGTGTGTGACACACTGTGCACGAGTGCAGACGGAGACGCAAATATGTGTTTAGGTGGAGGGAAAAAGATCACAGCAAACAAGAAAAATATGATAACTTCAGACGCGGGGCTAACTCCCCCCTCTCCCCCCCCCCTCTCTCTCTCTCTCTCTCTCTCTCTCTCTCTCTCTCTCTCTCTCAGCCATACACACTCACGCGAACCCCAAGGCACTATGTGCAATATGCTCTCAGGACCGGGGCCAGGCCAAAGCAGCGAACAAAATCCTCTCTCCCTCTCTGTCTCTCTCCAGCCACCAGCCGCTCCTATCCCCGCAACCCCGTGCGTCTCACTCGCACCCCCAGGAAATGGCGCTGTTTGCTTCCTGCGTGGAGGGGTCTCTTTTCCCACCTGAAAGATTTTTGATCTCGTTTTCATACATTCTCCTCCCCCGCCACCGCTCCCCTGCTGTCGGGGCTCACTCTGGTCCCGTGTGGCGTGGCCAAACGCACGCAGCAAAAAAAAAAAGTGTGCAAAAAGTAACTTAAATGTTCGTCCGTGATCTTTTGGAGTCCATCGTTCCTCTAACTGAACGCACCCTGACCTGGTCGCGGCCCGTCTTTACCCCGGTCACAGTGTCCATTGAGCACACCCATTCTCTCCGTCTCTCTCACACAAACTCTTTCTCCCTCTCTCGCACACACACATGGCCACCTCTAAATCTCTCCGCTCCGCTTGTTTTCCTGCGATCGCCTCTCTAAGTTATGCCACTAGCCACACGTTTTACTTCGTTTTCTGTTTTTCTCTCTCTGTCTCCCTCCTTCTCTATCTCTCTCTCGCTTTAGTTTTGGCGAATGCGGAGGATGGAAAGCGGCGAGGGGGTGGGGGACCCAGAGTCTGTGTGTGAGAGAGAGGGGGAGAGGGGGCAGACAGATAGCCGGGTCGTGGTCCTGGTGAACTGACCTGGTCTTCTTCTTGGGGACGCCTCTCCAGAAGGCCCGAGAACGGGGGAGGGTGCAAGAGAGAAAGGTGCAAAGACGCTCCGGCCCTCTCCCCTTCTCCCTCCGTCTCTTTCTCCCCCTCTCTTTCGCCTTTCCTCTCCCCTTTTCGGGGCCGGCAGTGGTTGCGAGAGCGGACTCGTACCAGGGAAGCGAGGATTTAGTGTCGGAGGTTAGGAGGGTATATAGCAATGAAACCGGCCATGCATGTGCACCGGCCAAATCCCAGCGCCACACACACACACACTCTCTCTCTCTCTCTCTCTCTCTCTCTCTCTCTCTCTCTCTCTCTCTCTCTCTCTCTCTCTCTCTCTCTGTCACGCCCACATACACACATTCCAGTGGGAGCAGCACACTGCAGGGACCTCCGTACCGATCGTAAAGTGGAACGTGCGACTCAAAAATCAAAAAGATATGAGGAGTTACGTAATTTGTGGGACGCAACCCTCAAGAAATTTGAGACCGTGTGTGTGTGAGCGAGAGAGAGAGAGAGAGAGAGAGAGAGAGAGAGAGAGAGAGAGAGAGAGAGAGAGAGAGAGAGAGAGAGAGAGAGAGAGAGAGAGAGAAGGAGAGGTGACAGAAAGGGGGACTTGTGCACCACCTGCCGGACTTGCCGATATAAACTCGCAGGGGGGGGGGGGAAGGGAAAGCGAGAAGCAATCCAAAGTTTTCGCTGAGAGCCCACCTGCCCCACCCCCCCCCCCCCTCCCAGGCCTACGCACCATCCTGAAGAGCGGGGAGCAGTACTATGCGTGCCCCCCCCCCCCCCCGCCACCTCGACTGTCCTTGTACACCTCTTGCTCTCTCTCTCTCTCACGCACACTCCATGACACTTACTCTTCGCTCTCTTTCTCTCTCTCTCTCTCTCTCTCTCTCTCTCTCTCTCTCTCTCTCTCTCTCTCTCTCTCTCTCTCTCTCTCTCTCTCTCTCTCTCTCTCAGACGGACAGACAGTGATAGCCCATCGGATAAAGCGGAGCACAGCCGTCTCGCCTGGACTGGTCCTCCTCCCGCAGTCAGCCCAGGAGGTAGGCAAGCAGGCGTCGTAGACGTCTCCCTCAGACGCATACCTAACCTAACCTAACCAAACCCAACCGAACCTAACGTAACATAACCTAATACAACCTTACCTAACCTAGCCCAGCCCCTGCGGGTAACCCAAAATTCGGGTGCGACTGTTGCGACTGGCGGGGTGACCACGCCTAGGCTGCACTCAGTGAGCTGAATGCCGTCAGGGCTGCACTACGCACTTCTCTCTCTCTCTCTCTCTCTCTCTCTCTCTCTCTCTCTCTCTCTCTCTCTCTCTCTAGCTCTCTGTCTCTCCGACCCGTCCCTAACCTTGTCGCCCTGCCCTTGCTTTCACCGAACCGCTCTGCCCTCACTTCACCCTTCTTCTTGTTCAGTCCCCATCGATGACTCTCTCTCTCTCTCTCTCTCTCTGACAATTTTCCGCCCAAAGAACCTGAGTCGCGGGCGGTGCTTCCCTCGTTAGAGAGGTTGGCGCTGGTTTTCTTGCTTTCGAGGGGGCTGTGGCCGTGGGTTCTGGCGGGTTAGAGGGGGGGGAGAGAGAGAGAGAGAGAGAGAGAGAGAGAGAGAGAGAGAGAGAGAGAGAGAGAGAGAGAGAGAGAGAGGGGGGGCAGTGGTACTCGAACCCGGCCCGTAAGGGGCGCATCCCTCTGGAAATTACTTATCGCATACGAGAATCAAGGCGACTTGTTGCCTGACTGCACTTTTCTATAAAATGTTCCCAAATCACTGCATAATGATGCACTATGCACCCCCCCCCCCCCCCTCTTTTTATACCCCGAGGGGACTCGAACCCGAGCGGGTCGGGCCGATACCGAGATGCTGACAACAAGCGACTTGATGGAATCAGGTCACCGGGCTATCGAGTGGTGCAAGCGGATGGGTGGTGGGGGAAGGAGGAGGAAAGAGAATACGGGAGAAGGGGGGGGGGGGGGGGGGGGGCGGCGGAGGGTGGCACAGGGCGCCCCCCGCAGAGAGCTGCAGCGGCTGCGTTCGGGGCGTGTCCGAGGTGCGCTTCATAAGCGGGATGTACTTTACATGCCACGGCCGCTTAAAACTCATTTAGGCGATTGTGGGGCCGGCATTCCGCGACGCAGCCGAAGGGTAGTCGAAGGGTAGCCGAAGGGCAGCCGAAGGGCAGCCGAAGGGCCGAAGGACAGCCGAAGGGAACGGCTCCGAAAGTCATGAGTTTTCTCCCTGCTGCCGCGCGCGCACGCACGCCTCCAGGCAGAGACCGCCGGCACAAAATTTTCATAGTGCGTGCCATATGTTCTCTCTCTCTCTCTCTCTCTCTCTCTCTCCCTCTCTCTCTCTCTCTCTCTCTCTCTCTCTCTCTCTCTCTCTCTCCGCCCCTCCCTCTCTCTCTGCCCGAGACTCTTATTGCATAGGCCCGTCACCGCTGACAGGCGGGTCTTAGTGTTACAAGGCCAAGACAGCCTAGGCGAACCTCTGCGGGTAAGAAATCCGAGGACAAAAATTTTAAGTAAAATCAGAAAACCGGGGTCCCGAAAATTCATGGGGCTGATTGAAACCGAGAATCATCGGCCTTTGAGCGAGATTAAGTTGAGAAATCGACCAGCCATGCCCCATGCCTCTCCCACCCTCCTTCCTCCCTCCCTCCTCCCAAACTCGGCGAGTCGCAGCCACAAGCGCCCACAAGCGCCACACTTGAGGTGGACTGGTTGCATCACGGCTGGGCCGAAGGGGAAAAAAACGTCGATCGTGGAAAGGTGGCGCTCAGCGTGTGTGTGTGTGTATGAGAGAGAGAGTGGACCAGAGAGCGGCGGAGAAACGGGAGAGCGAGTGAGAGAGGGTGCGAGCGAACGCGTTTGTGCGCAAAGAAAGGGAGAAACAAGTTAAACAAGGGGAAAGTAGACGTAAAATAAGAGGGAAAAAATCGGGCCAAAAGGCGTGGCGCGGCGGAGTGGAGTGGAGAGAGAGGGAGAGAGCTAGAGAGAGAGAGAGAGAGAGAGAGAGAGAGAGAGAGAGAGAGAGAGAGAGAGAGAGAGAGAGAGAGAGAGAGAGAGAGAGGGGGGAGGGGGCCTTGTGTCGCCTGGCCAATTCATTGGAATGCATAGCACAAGCGGAACACCGCATATGGCACTCGAGGAGGGAGAGAGAAAAGGAGAAAAGAAAGGAGTGGGCGCCGTTTCGGGGGTGGGAGGGAGAGAGGGGGAAGGGGTATAAAGAAGGAAGTGGTTGAGGACGTTGACAAAGAATTTGGACAGCTTCTCCTTTTTTTGACGGAGCTCGGTGGTGTGGGGCATGCGGCAGCCGGGGCAACACTTGATCCCCCGCTGTTGTTGGGGTGCGACAGAGCAACAACAGAAGGAGGAAAAGAGAGACAGAGCGCGCGGCAGAAACATGGAAATGCGAGAAGAATTATATCGGTGAAAAGTCGGAAACCGTTCCTTTGTTCCGTTCGCACAGCCCAAGCCGGCCCAAGCTTTTAGGTACCTGGGACTTAGATGTGTGTGTGTGTGTGTGCTTGATCGCTGAGCCCTCCAATCTCCAAGGTTCTCTTCCGTTGCTGGACGCAGAAGAAAGATGCAGAAAAAAAGGAGAGAAAAAAAATTCAGGGAGTGAAGAAGAAATCAAAGCGAACACTGCAAAAGAGCAAAGTAGGACTGCTAACTTGCTAACATCCAACGACGGGAGGGGACGGGGAAAAGGGGGGGGGGGGAGCCGCAGAGGGGTCCGTACCAACGCGAGCAAACGAACCCATTCATCGCCAAAAATGAAGTCTATCGCCGACCGCAGTATAAAGCGACGAAATGCATTCTTTCCTCTCTCCCTCCCGAGGAAGCGAAATAATACAAAAAGAGAGTGTGTAGCGCAATACCCATACACACACACACACACACACGCACACGCGCGCGCGCGCGCGCGCGACGCGAGCGCATGAGGGTTTTTCTTTCTCCGCTGATCCACCGCCCAAAAAATGAAGCATGCCGTGTTTCAGATCACGCGAGCAGAGTTTGGGCATGCCTCCTCCTCCTTCAACATGCGTAACCAAAAGAAATGGCGAGCTAAAGCCCGACCGGTCGAAAACTTTTCGCCCTTTTTTGTAGGCGCTGGGAGACAAAATCCGGTTATATAAGTATTATATTATAAATATACTGAAGTATTATACGAGGTATTATAGGGTTGTGTACGAAGTGCTATACGAGTCGGTCCCCCCTCGGCCATTCTCTGGGGAGTGAGTGAGAACGACGCTTCATAGCTCGGCTGCGGCCAACCGTCCACCAAATGCCGGCTAAAATGGTGGCTATGTGAGGGAATGGAGAGGAGGAGGAGGAAGAAGGGGGGAGGGGAGGGGGGACGCATGCACTATACACCACCGCCTTGCAATGCACACGCGGAACAATACGGCAGACTAACCCATTCATGGTCGCGAAGCAGCCATTCTGCTGAAATATTGCCCGCGCTCTCTCACCCCAGTGTGTGAAGTCAGCCGCTGTCTCCCTCCCTCCCTTACCCTTTCCGCGGCTACGCTGTGCCGAAAACGTATCCCTGGTGTCCTCCGCCGATGTAATATGGAGGACGACAGTGTGCACGCGTACGACGGGCACACGGCGCCGAGGGGTAGCCTACCTCCCAGGGGCTCGTACCGCTGCTCTCCACTCAAACACACGTTAACCACACATTTTTTTTGTCGAAATAAAAAAAAATAAAAAAATAATCCGAAGTCTTTTTGCAGACGGGTGAGCTTGTCTGGGCTGCTCTCTTTACTCTCTTCTCATTTCCAGAGCGGACCCGGATGAATAGATGGGTCACCTGGGCAGCATCAGCGCCCCTCATATGTGCCCGGCCGTGTCCCTCCGGACGGCGCAGCGCAGGCAGCCACCAGCGCCCCCTACCGGAAGACGGCGGCATTGTGAGGCTGCTGCGAGGCTAGCGCACAATTGCTGTCACTGCTGTGAGGAATTCCCCGCCTGCCTGCCGCACACACATTCTAGCGTGCGCGTGAACACACACACGACATGTGTGCATGGATTCTGCCCGCGCCGGGACGGACAGCAGCCAACGCCCGCCTTGTGGCGGGGAGGTGGCGGGGCGGTATTACACCTTCTGGAACTGCCCGTGTGTGAGACAGAGACAGAGAGAGAGAGAGAGAGAGGGTCTTCCTGGACGGTCAGTCAGAGCACCCGTGCGTGTACAGAATGCACATATTGGCATCCGATAGCTGATATTCATATCACCATCTTCCCCTTGTCCTCGCTCTCTCTCTCTGCCTCTCTTCCCCTCCTCCTCCTCCGCCTTGGTTCTCTTTAATCCCCCCCCCCCCCCCATCCTCAGCAGGTACCGTACGCCGACTCCTGCTCGGTCTGGTGGTTGAACCGGTGGCGGCGGCCCCTCGGACAAAGCGAAAGGGGGAGGAGGGGAGAGGAGAGGGGAGGGGGGGGGGCGAGATATATTGAAATGCGCGTGCGCACCTGGTCAAGTAGAAACACTTCAAACGGCGGCAGAGGGTCTGTCGGGGTGCTGGGCTCGCAGCACAACACCAGGGCGCCACCCGACCCACCACCGGGCGGGATTCAAACGCCGTCCCTTCCGAAATAAAAGCAAAAAAAAAAAAAAAACTACACCCTAACCTTTTTCCTCATCCGAGAAAAAAAATAAATCAAAAGGTGGTACCATCTTCATACATTATACGTTTGTCAGGTGGTTAAATTTTAGGTCTGGTAAATGAAACGGAAAACTATGCAAAAGTTTCTACTGTCTTTGTTTATATGTTAGAAGTTGAAATAAAAGTATTAATGGAAGGTCAGTCTTGTCATCTCTTTCGTACACATATGTGAGTAGCTCCTTCCGAGAAAAATATTTCCCTTTCTCTCATTTCACAACGCACTGGTTTCCTTGACCATCCCTCTTTCTCGCTCCGGGCCATCCCTCTTGCCGCCGCATCCTCTCTCTCTCTCTCTCTCTCTCTCTCTCTCTCTCTCTCTCTCTCTCTCTCTCTCTCTCTCTCTCTCTCTCTCTCTCTCTCTCTCTCTCTCTCTCTCTCTCTCTCCCTCTCTCTCGGTCATATCGCCGGACCGGCACGGAGGGGCCGAACCTGTCATGATGAGATAAAGAGAGCAGCCTCTCCATTATGCAGGACAGATACACAAGTCCCTCTTCCTCCTCGAGAATTATTGCCCACAAATCCCGGGCTGAATGCTTTTGCTCTCTTACAGCCCGGGCCATTTCACTTTGGAGCGCGGCGGCAGCGGCGGCGGCAGCGGCGGCGGCAGCGGCGGCGGCGGCGGCGGCGGCGGCGGCGGCGGCGCTCCCGCCAAAGCAAGAGGCCGCCGCCGTCCGCGGCGAACCGACGCATCTCGGCCGGAGTCGCCCGGAGTCGTGGTGGCCGATAACAAACGGCGGAGTATGAGGGAGACCGCGCAGCCACAAGCAGATTACGACGCCATGCGTCTTCATTCCGCGTGGCTGCGGGGGGTCTGCGTGCCGTGCCGTGCCGTGCCGGGCTGTGCGTGGGTTCACGAGGCGATTTGTTCGTGAGGTATATACTCTGTGCGGAGGGAGAGAGAGAGAGAGAGAGAGAGAGAGAGAGAGAGAGAGAGAGAGAGAGAGAGAGAGAGAGAGAGAGAGAGAGAGAGAGAGAGAGAGAGAGAGAGAGAGAGAGAGAGAGAGAGAGAGAGAGAGAATGAGCGCAACAGTGTCTCGCAGGGCGCTGACCTTCTCAAGAGCAAAACTGTCAAAAAAAAAATTAAATAAAATTTTCTTGTTGATTTTCTATGATTGACACAGTGAACACTGTCGCTGTCCGCGGCTTGGCAGTGTGCACTACGTGCACGGCCTCGTCGGCCTGCTGCCGCACGGTCCCCAGCTCTATTCCGGGCTGGAAGCCCCCGGAGCCCCCCGGAGCCCCCCGGAGCCCCCCCGGGGGTCAGGGCCCTGGCCGAGGCCCTGGCCGCCGCCGTGTCTTTGTCTTTTCTATTTCCTCCGTGACCATCTCTCCCCCCTTCCCCCTCCCCCCTCGCACTCCTTCCTGTGTGTACTCTCATGTCACCGCCCCGCATCTTGCATCAACACACACACACACACACACACACACACACACACACACGCGCGTCCAGATATGGGGAACGCGTCGGGAACTCACACCCTACGCTCTGCCCTCATATAAAAGGTCGTGGACAAAAAAATTATAGAATTTTTTTCTTAAATAAAAATAAAATGTCACTTTACCCAGTGTACAATTTGGCCTGCAAAGGTTTCATACATGACGGAGGCGTTACCCAACCCCACGAACTGCATGCAAGCGTTACGCAACGCCCTCGTAACGTTATCGGTGACGTCGCATGTGTGTGTGTGTGTGTGTGTGTGTGTGTGTGTGTGTGCTCGCGCTCGCGGCCTCGTATCGCGGAACGGCGGACCCCTCTGTGTCGCGGAAGCGCTGCCCTTAAAGGTTTACGCACTCGGGCCCTCCGGGTCCTCCGGGGCGCCGCCTGTTCCCTTTCGGGTGTCCCTCTTCCGGGTCCTCCGGGGCCGCAAATGAAAACCCGGAGCGCCGGATCTACATGGCAGTTACGTGGGTGCGAGCCTGGCAGGGCGCGCGGGTCGTTCGGGCCCGGCTCCGGCACATATGTCTGTCTCTGTCCACCCCGCGCCCGGGCCGATGCGGCGAGACAAAGACAGAGCACGTTACAGAGACCGCGGACGCAGCCCGGGGAGGGCGTCGGCCAGCCGCTCGGGGCATTTAAACGGCGCGGCCATAACCCTTCAGAAATTCACTGGAGATTGGAAAGAGGCGACGAGGTTGGAGAAGGGAGGGGGAGGAGGGAAAAATGGCCGCGGCATTATCCTTTTTATGTCCGCGGGGGCAATAGCTTATACGGCACGGGCTCATCAGGTCCACGCATGTGGTCGTGGTGTGTGCAGGACGTCCGCGCCCCGGGCACGGCTCCGGGCACGGCTCCGGGCACCGCTCTCCGGCCACGATTCCGATCAGGATGCAACTGGGACTCCGGTCACGACTCCGGGCTGAATTCCGGTCAAGATGTCGATTCTGGTCACGACTCCGGCCACGACTGCGGGCTTAATTCCGGTCCGGATGTCGACCATAGGACTCCGGTCACGACTCCGGCCACGACTCGGGCTGAATTCCGGTCAGGATGTCGATTCTGGTCACGACTCCAGCCTCGACTCCGGGCAACACTCCGGTCACGACTCCGGGCGAAATTCCGGTCGGGATGTCGACCAGGGAACTCCCGGTTACTACTCCGGTGTTGAAGTCGACGACCCGGGCGGATAAAAACATAAATCCGGAGCTTCTAGTCGAGCGGGAGGTTAGCTCCGCCTCCTGCCCAACAGGTACTCTTTGAGGGCGGCCGGGCGGGTGTCTTTGGCGGGGAGACACGACAGAGGTGTCGACCACCGAGTGCTGCACTCGGCTCCGCTTCGGCTCCGCTCTAATCGTCCCGATACTCCTTTTCATCCATGTCGGCTTTTGTCTGACGCGGCCGACTGCAAACAAGACAGATGGACGGGGTCCGCACGGCGCTGTATAACGGACCCGCATCAATAACGTGATGGATGTCCCGCTGCTCTCTCTCTCTCTCTCTCTCTCTCTCTCTCTCTCTCTCTCTCTCTCTCTCTCTCTCTCTCTCTCTGTCTCTCTCTCTGCTTTCCATTTCCGCCCCGGAGCCTGTCAGTACGGTAACTGGCACGTGGATTGCGCACAGATGATGTCGTTTTGCGGTGAGAGAGAGAGAGAGAGAGAGAGAGAGAGAGAGAGAGAGAGAGAGAGAGAGAGAGAGAGAGAGAGCGAGAGAGAGAGAGCGAGAGAGAGAGAGAGAGAGAGAGAGAGAGAGAGAGAGAGAGAGAGAGAGAGAGAGAGAGAGAGAGAGAGAGAGAGAGAGAGAGAGAGAGAGAGAGAGAAATCCGGAGGTCCGAGACTGTGTTGTTCAGTGTGGAAAAAAGAGTGTCAAAGTGATGATGGAAAGTGCACAAAGAGTGCCGCTAGAGGTGCCAAGAGTGGTCACAAAAGTGCCAAGAATATTGAATGTGCGCCGGAGTGCAGCAGCAGCTGCACGGGGGGGGGGGGGGGGGGGGGGGGAGATTCATTTCCGGGCCGCTCTTGATCATTCATGGTTGCCAGCGGTCACGTCTCCGGCCAGCACGTCGCACTCAGTGTCCGGGCGGACATCCAGGATTCCCTCTGTCTGCCTTCAAAGAGCGAAATGCTGCCTTTGTTTCCACACAGACACACACTCACTCACACACACATGGGGTTCTCCCCAGAGAACCCACAGGGCATACATGTGAGCGCATGCATGTACCTCGCCGTATTTTTGCCCTCTTCTTTTCCTTTCGAAACAGCACAGACCCCACTTACGTAGTCTGTTTTCTGCGCGGATTTGTCGGTCTTTCTTCTTTTTTTCCTTTCGCTTTTTTCTTATCCTTTTTCAGGGCGGACGGACTGCAACCCCCCAAAGGCATGGCATGTTTTCTCGAACAAAAAGGTTCAACAACAAGACGATCATCACATAATCACATCACGACCATGTAGCCAAATTTTCGTCCAAAAACCAGACTCCAAAATTTAGTCCGAAAGTTGACCAAAATGTGACCACAACTGAGTAGAAAAAGTGACCAGATTCCGGTCACATCTTTGATTTTCTACATCGGCGTACGTCGATGACAACCCTACCGGCCTGGCCGTGAAGTCACCTCCGTGACCCACATCAGGTGCACGGCCAGGTGCAGCAACAGGCCCCGGCCCCCGCCCGGCCCCCGCCCCGCCCCCGCCCCGCCCCCGCCCGGCCCCCGCCCGGCCCCCGCCAGCCCAACAAGGCCGCTGCGCTCTTCATCTCGACGGCTTCGAAGTGTCCGTCCGCCCCATTGTGTGTCGCCAGCTCCGAAGGTCGCGGCAGCAACAGCGGGGTAGCCTTTTCAGCCGCTTCTTCCCTTTTTACTCCTCTCTGGCCCCCTTTTTTTTGCTCCTTCAAACCTTTCATCCCTTCCGTTGTTCCCGCGAGTGCTTCTGTCCTGTGGTCGTGCGAGCCACGAGGGGAAAGGCTGCTGCTGCTGTTGTTGCTGGTGGCTGCATCGATTCAAAGTGGAGAGGGAGAGAGAGAGAGAGAGAGAGAGAGAGAGAGAGAGAGAGAGAGAGAGAGAGAGAGAGAGAGAGAGAGAGAGAGAGAGAGAGAGAGAGAGAGAGAGAGAGAGAGAGAGAGAGAGAGAGAGGTCTCGCCACGTCACCGCTGATGTAGCGCCGCAGGCAAGCAGCTTGTAGTAGCTTTAAACCCCTGTGACGGCCAGAGGCCTTTCTACATCGCGTTCCGCAAACCTGTTACAAATTTCGCATAATGAAGAGGCGATTCGATCATGATTACTTATTTGGCGTTGTTTTTTTTTGCGTGTAGCTTAAACCGCACGGAAGTTCGCGCGCCTTATTCGTAAAATCTTATTTTCCCGTGAGTTGTGCGTTTCCGTGCAAATTAGAGTGAAATAACTTGGTCGTTTGAAGTCACGCAGAGGTTAAAATGCAGCCAGCGCCCTCTGGCGCGCCGCCGCGGACAACACCGCAAGCTCTGTTACAGTACATGATAAGCTCCTCTGTACCTTTACAACGGCCAAACAACACAACGCGACTCTCAAAAACAGCCGCAGGCTGAAAAACAAAAAGCAGAAACACACAGCGACGGCACGGAATGAGTACAAGCAGTTGCTGCCTCCTCCCGAGCCCGGGCCCTGGCCCCGGGTGCTTGGCGCCTGCCAGTCTCGTGTAGGCAGTCCCGCCGGCCGCGGGCGCAGTGCGGGCGGCCTACCCTCCGCTTCGCAGGGGCCCCACCCCGCGCGATCCGTCAACCGGGACCGCGTTGGCTTTGCGGCGAGCTCGTTGGTAATTTCGTCCGCGGATTTCCCTCCAATATCGGCGCGGGACGCCTATTCACAGTAACCATTATTCACACGCTGCCAATACCGCAATAAGCCGTCGTGTTATTATTATTATTATTCGCAGGAGAACGACGCGGCAGTCTGACTTGGTGGCCGTCAATAAATTACCAGCAACGCCGTCAACGCCGGGAATCTACAGTTAGACTGTAGTTTTTCACCAACAAAATTGTAGTTTCAGCGAAGAAAAAGTACCAGATTATTTGGGACGAGCTACAGTTCCGCGCATCAGCTGAATCCAAAACACATCGATACTGCAGTCTAACAAACTGCAATAATTTCAGCCCTACGGTTTGAGCTGCAGTTTCACAGTTCACGCACGGCCACCCCTTTAATCGAGGGTGACGACACGAGCGTCCAGCCATTAATCTAGTATGGGGGGGACGTCAGGACTCGTTGGCGTTATCATCGCTCGCTGCGCCCCCTGGCGGCTGATTACAAAAGTGTCGACGGCCTGTTCCTGCACGGGATCTGCACGCCACGACGTCACGGTTTTCCCTTTTCATTAAACCGAGACCAGGACTCGAACCCGACAGCGCGTCGAAACGGGAACTGACGTCTATTCCAGAGCGTTTGCACTTACTTCACACTCACCCTTTCATAGTCTCTCTCTCTCTCTCTCTCTCTCTCTCTCTCTCTCTCTCTCTCTCTCTCTCTCTCTCTCTCTCACTCTCTCTCTTTCACTCTCTCTCTCTGGTGTTATCACTGTTATCATTTTATTTCCGTGCAAAATAATTGCAAACCACAGCAGCGACTGTCTCCAACTTTGCTAAAGCACGCCGCCGGGAGGGAGCAAAGCCGCGCTAATCCGGGACACAACAGGAGACTAAACGAAGCCCGGCCCCGGGAAGGGCTTGGCGCAAGTCTGCTCTCTCTCTCTCTCTCTCTCTCTCTCTCTCTCTCTCTCTCTCTCTCTCTCTCTCTCTCTCTCTCTCTCTCTCTCTCTCTCTCTCTCTCTGCCCAAGACAACGGACCGCACGTTGTTTTTGCAGCTGATGTAGACTCCCCGGGTCTCAAGTGGACACCGTAGCGGTGCCCGCCCCGCCCCAAGCTCCCACACCGCCCAGCGCTCTCTCTCTCTCTCTCTCTCTCTCTGTCTCTCTCTGTCTCTCTCTCTCTCTCTCTCTCTCTCTCTCTCTCTCTCTCTCTCTCTCTCTCTCTCGTACCAAAATGAGAACATGACCCATTTTGGCGCCCAACACTCGCTCATCCTGATCATTATCCGGGCCCATAGTTCCCCCAGAGGCCGTCTTCGCGTGGCTCTGCAGGAGCCCTAAGGAGCCCGAAGGAGCCCCGCCGAGGTACGTGGATCTGATACGTCCTTGAGCCCTCCGGAGGGCGCCGCCCACACCGTCTCCTCCGCGCCCTAACGCCCCCTGAACGTGCCGCCGGCAGAAACCCTGCCGCCGCCTCGCCGGTATTCGAACCCTCAACCCTCACCCCTCCAGTAGTACCTCGCCTACGTGATCCCCACGAGAGAGCGCCAGCGTGCGTCGTTTTAAGCCAACGGCAAAAAAAAAAAAGAATAAAAAAATTGCATCACCGCGCGCAGGCATCGGTATTCGAACCCATGACGTCACGATCCGCTCCCTGCTCCGGCGCACTCTGGGGACCATCATAACACGAGTAGCGCGCGCCGCGCCGGCTGTGCGTGGAGGTAGGCGTGTCTGCGCATAACTTGCCGGGACGTTATTTGCACGCCGTTGTTACTCGCACGCCGCCGCTCCGCTGGGGGCAGACGGAAACCCAATATATAAGCCATGCACACGGCAGGCGTGTCGCCGTGCACGTGTGCCGACGTGCTCCGGCGTGCACTTCTTGTTGTGCGCCAAGTCCTGGAGCCGGCGTGTGCTCTAATCTAACTTAGAAGCGGCACGTCGTGAGACAGGCCGTCCGCGACGACAGAGCCACAAAGCGACAAACCCACAGACCATTCCGCCGCGCCCCGAACTCTGATCGTCTTGTATGAGAGTCTCAACAGAACTCTAGTGCAGACTGCAGTCGTGTCTGTCAAACTCCTCCAGAAAACCTTTCCAATTTATTTTATTTTTGAAGTTGGATATAACTTAAAATTATCGATATTTGACCAAAGGTTTGATCCAAATTCGAATCGCATTGAATTTCGGGGAGTCTGATTTTATTTTTGTAACAGTGCGGCAAACTTTGAACATGACGAATGTGGGCGAGCAGAAGAGTTGTGGAGTGCACCGCCAGCCCGAGGGGGGCCCGTCTTTTACCCCTTTATTCGGGGTGTCTCCCCCGTCCCCGCGGTCATCAGTATGCCGGTAGCAGCGGCGGCGGCGGCGGCGGCGGCGGCGGCGGCGGCAGCGGCGGCCGTGCAGAGGGGTCGGAGACTACAGCGCAACTCACTCAGATCCCATGTTTATTTTGTTACTTCATTATGATTTACCTTATTTCAGTGAGAGCGCGCGCTCACCCGTCGCGGCCCCACGTCCCTCTCTTCCTCTCTCTACCCCTCCCCCTCTCTTTCTCTCTCCCTCTTTCCTCCCTTCTTTCTCGGTGCCGGGCGGAAGCCTGTCCGTCATGTGTCCCTTCTGATTACGAAATTGAGGAGCGCACGCGTGCCGATGTGGGAGCGCCACTGCTACCGCTGCAGCAACAACTGCTGCTGCACTGCCGGCAAAATTTCGCGACTTAAGTCTCCGAAATGATTTGGGAGGAAATGATTGATAACTATGAATACAATCGGTTGCTGCGTTTCTGTCAAGTAGAACAAATTCCGCAAAAAAATAATTAAAAATAATTGGCATTTTTGACAGTGTACGTGTACAACTGCCACCTTACATCTCTGCACACTAAAATCCCACAAAGAAAACGAAAGGTTCACGCAACGTAAAATTTAATAAAAATATGGCTCTTAGCGTAAAGTACGACTGCAGATATTGTTTTGAACAGGAATCGAGGACCGTCCTCACACAGCCGGGCGGGGTGGGGAGGGGCTGAGGGAGGGAGGGATTCGATATTGGAAAAGTTGACGGTAAAAATTGGTGATGGCGAAGATTGAGTTGGCCTTATGACTCATTGAGATGCATTGCCCTACCTGTCAGCCCCAGCCGGCGCGGGCCGGGCCGGCTGGGGCTGGCCTCGCCAGGTGTGCGGGGGGACTCGGACCCAGGAGTACCAACCTGCAACAGACACGGAAAAAATTGGTTAAACTGCCGTCAACCTGCGTCAGACAAGGTTATGGCGACTGACTTTGTAAGCCCAGAGTTGGCCGCCTATGCGCTCTGGGGTTTGTCACTGTTCTCGTTGAGAGAGAAGTTACGTTAGTTCGCGGACGGTGTCCCACGGGAAGAAATAGGCCACTCTTGTACGTGCCAACCAGGCGCCGTTCGCACGCCGTCGTCATTTCCGGGGAAAATAACCTGACCGGAGGAGGAGAAAGTGGTGAAGCCATTAAGAGAGAGGGAGAGAAAGAGAGAGAGAGAGAGAGAGAGAGAGAGAGAGAGAGAGAGAGAGAGAGAGAGAGAGAGAGAGAGAGAGAGAGAGAGAGAGAGAGAGAAAGGTGCAAGTGGCAAGGGAGACGGAGGAGTCTGCCACTAGCCAACCCCCTTCCCCGTCCTGTTCCAGACCTACCAACCCCCCTCCCACCCCCTCCCCCTCGGGTGCCCGGGCGCCCCGTGCCTTGGCATCCCCGCAAACAAATTAGTTGCAAGTCACATCATTATGATTCCGCACTACGAAGAACGGAGACAGGGAGAAACAGAATGAGAGACAGAGAGGGGAGAGGAATGTGGAGGGGAAGCGAGGTAAAAGGACACGAACAGAGAGAGAGAGAGAGAGAGAGAGAGAGAGAGAGAGAGAGAGAGAGAGAGAGAGAGAGAGAGAGAGAGAGAGAGAGAGAGGCCTACAAAGAGGCCGCTCCTGGAGGCCCCCCACCGGGACAGTCTCTCCAAGGCTTTCAGCTGCTTTCAGTTAGTTGGCTGCCATGAGGGTGTCTCCTCCTGTCCAGGTCCCCGCTTGCCACCCTTTAAGCTAATTTACTCAGCCGCGTTTTATGGGGGGCTCCGGCAAAAGGACGCGGCGGATGTTGACGTCGTGATCCCGGAGACGACTGTCCGTGGGGATGGATTGGGACTTGATTGGGACTGGATTGGGACTGGCGGCAGAAATTGGAAGGTATTCGAACCCGAGACTGGCGGCACGAATCGAAAAGTGTTCGAACCCGAGACTGCAAGTGAGAGGTATATTTGAAGCCGAAAACTGTAATCGAGTGGTATTCGAACACGAGGCCTCTCATCGCGATGAAACAAGCCGAGATGTTCCACATACACGCCGACCAACCGCAAGGCACTAAACATGGGTGAGGCCTCCACCGTCCGCGGGGACGCCAACACCTCCACCTCACCGTCGCCATCTCTCTCCTGCTCCTCCTCTCTCTCTCCCTCTCGCTCGCAACTCCCTCGCTCTCATTCGACTGACTCGTGAACTTGTCCAACTGGGAATTTACAGTCGCGCAAACTTAAACACGAGTTCGCACGCGCGTTCGAAGAGCGCCGCACCAGAAAGCCAGGTCATCTGTTATCCGGGGGCTTAGCGTATTGTGGCGTAGTCTCTCTCTCCCTCTCTGTCTGTCTGCCTCGCTCTCTCTCTCTCTCTCTCTCTCTCTCTCTCTCTCTCTCTCTCTCTCTCTCTCTCTCTCTCTCTCTCTCTCTGGCGCTCGCTCAGTGGTGTTCTCTGTCGTCCCATATTTCACCGTGAAGACACCCCTTTATTTCCTCCTGTGTTGCAGTACACACACACACACGCACACACAAACACACATGGGAACTGGGCTAGCTGCACGTACACGGAGCAATATGCTCAATAATCAATAATGTCACAAACTTTCAGAAGTTTCCACGCTACACCACTGACCCCTTTGAGTCAGATACTCCTACACGCACACACACATACATACACGGATTCATTTGCTTCACTACCCGTGTACTTTGTACCAAGTGAACGTTGTTGATTTGGTTAATTTTCTAAATAACGTAATATCTATCGAACGGTGGTTTTAGGTTTGAGAAAAGGCTATTACCAGGTAATTGTAAAGTTGTGTTTCTTTTAGGGGGGGGGGGGGGGGTGGTTAAGTCTACGGGAGCAGCAAAACAGGGCGGTTATGAGCGTCTGGAAACTCTGTTATCGCAATGCAATCAAGCGAGCATGTCGCCTTGACGTGGCGCGTGGCAGGTAACAGGTAGCAGTATAACCGTGACAGCTCAACACTGACGAGGACAGGAAAAGAACTAAATGAAACCCGACCAACACTCTTGTTAACATTGAGAGAGAGAGAGAGAGAGAGAGAGAGAGAGAGAGAGAGAGAGAGAGAGAGAGAGAGAGAGAGAGAGAGAGAGAGAGAGAGAGAGAGAGAGAGAGAGAGAGAAGGAGAAAGAGAGTGGTAACGACTTCATCTAGGATTCATATCAGGACAGAGGGGAAGGGGGGAAGCTGCTATTACACCATGGCAACAGAGTGAGAGAGAGGTAAGTAGAGGAGGGGCTGTACACGCGTGGGGAAGGGAGAGGAGACATGGAGAGACGAGGAGGGGAGATATATTGATAAAACATGACTGCACACACAATGTACCTGCAAGTGCACAAGCGTGTACCGGAGGCAAAATGGTTGCATGCCTCTCTCTATCAACACGGCAGGTCTAGCTCTTTCCTATCCGGAAGGGGGGGGGAGGCTGGCTGGACCGGGCTGGATCGGCTGGACACCAGCGCGCTATGCGCTGACGGGGCGACCGGCCAGCCAGCCAGCCGGCCAGCCAGCCAGCCAGCCAGCCAGCCAGCAAGCCAGCCAGCCAGCCAGCCAGGCAGGCAGGCAGGCAGGCAGGCAGGCAGGCCGATATCGATAAAACACGACGAGAGACTCGGCTTGCTGACTGAGTGTCATTTGCACACTATGGCACACTGTGTGCACACTTCGTGCGCTTTGAGCGTGCACACACTCTGTTTGTCGCACACTGTGTGCGCCGGCAGCAGGGCGAGAGAGGTAATACCGGATTAATGAGCTCGCGCGTCCTCCCGTTTCTTTCGCCGACGCCAAACTGACAACAGACAGCGAAGAGCGGCGCAGAAAGAGGCGGAAACAAACTGACCTGTCGCTGCCAAGTATGGACAGCAGAGCGGGAAGGGATGAAGTGAGGGGCATTTTAAATGAAATCATGGGGGGGGGGGGGCAGGTCGCAAACCGAGTCGTAGAGCGACTCTTCAACTTCAATTTAGGAGATCAAAAAAAATTAAAATTCTTGGAGTTTCAATCTTGGGTGAATCAGTGTAGTTTACAATAAAAAATAAAAATAAAATGCTACTTTTGATTTGAGTTCCTGACACGTCGGCACTGCGAGGCGCCTGCTGGGTAGGCAGTCCATGAGCACTCAGGCTCGGCGGGACGGCCTAGCTGTCAGGCGGACACACCTGGAGGGCCTCTCCTCCCCTGTGTCACGTTCGACAGTCCCCATTGTGCAGCGTGCTCCTGCTCTCCTCCGTGCATTCCCACTTCATCTTCTGCCCCCCCCCCCCCCCCTTCCCAGCCCGCCACTGCCTTCATCATGTGTGTGAAGCACTGCGCGGTGCGGCAGCTGGCTGTACCATTCCGCGGTCGGAATGCACGCGAGAGAGAGAGAGAGAGAGAGAGACAGAGGGAGAGAGAGAGGTAGACAGAAGCACTCCTTGTAGGTAATGCAACGCCGCGTACCACCCACGCCCTTGTCATCCGAGTCCCCGTGAGCGCAAAGGGACGACAACAATCTGTCCCCCTCCCTCCTCAACCTTCCCCCCTCCGCTTCCACCCTCACCCACACCATTTCCTGCACCCGTTCTTCCAGTATAGACATTCGATTAATTATTAATCGCCGAGGCCCTCCAAGCCCCATTCTGGACACGAGGGCTGTTTAGGCCGTCCCCGGGTTGGCGCGCAGTCCTGAGGGCCCGCCCCTGATCGGGCCGTCGACAGCTGCCCCATTTTCTGTCTCTCTCGCACCCTACAGTCCCTCCCCTTCCCTCTCTCTCACACACAGTCTCCCACGTGGCTCTGTGACGGTCCCCTCAGAAGAGTCAACAGGACCTACCCTCCTTCCCTCTCGCGCAGTTCAATCTTCTTCTTCCCGCGCGGACAAAACATTTCCGTACACGACCTTGACATTCGTGTTTTTTGTTATTGTGTTTTTTCCCCCCGCTGACGGAAACGTGTTTGGAAAATCGCTTTGAGTAAGAGGGCACACACTGCATTTTTTTTTGTTCGCAATGCGATCTGCTTGTACACCTGTACACAGCAAATCAAGTTGTAAACAGAGATTCTTCGCAGTGATTAATTATAATAATTCTGACAGAGTTGTTACGATATCACGGGTCGCTCTCCCTGTTTCCTCGCGGTGCCGCAGTGTTATGACTGACTGTCACCTCTCTCTCTCTCTCTCTCTCTCTCTCTCTCTCTCTCTCTCTCTCTCTCTCTCTCTCTCTCTCTCTCTCTCTCTATCTCTCTCTGTAATTGCAGGACGGCTGAGGTGTCCCGCACTTACACGTGTGTGATGTCACGTGTCAGACACGTGACGGGGCGGCATATGAACCCCTCGGAGATCGCGACAAGACGTCGTCCTGTCTCCGTCGCTCTGCTGCGCACTACCATTTCTCTCTCTCTCTCTCTCTCTCTCTCTCTCTCTCTCTCTCTCTCTCTCTCTCTCTCTCTCTCTCTCTCTCTCTCTCTCTCTCTCTCTCTCTCCCCTGCACATACCTTCCAAAGGCGGGCCCCTTAGTATCACTTAAGGACCTGAGGCCTCTGGGCGCTAATCCTACCGACTACGCCTCGGGGAGAGCGAGAGCGAGAGAGAGCGAGAGCGAGAGCGAGAGAGAGAGAGAGAGAGAGAGAGAGAGCGAGAGAGAGAGAGAGAGAGAGAGAGAGAGAGAGAGAGAGAGAGAGAGAGAAGACAAGACGCAAGGAAGGGTAGAAGGTTAAAAGTTTCTGCCTCTTTTGAAACTAAACAAAAGATCATGTTGCTTAGACTTCGCAAAAAATTATAACGACCGTTTTTTTTTTTTTTTTTTTTTACAGTTTCCTATGCAGCAGGCGGACAGTGTGTGTGTGTGTGTGTGTGTGTGGACAGGCGAGCGCTGATCCATCAGATGATCCAGATCGCGCACACAGGCCCCTCTGCACGGCTGCCGCACGGGGTATATACGCGGCGCGCGGCCCATCGCGGCCTAATTTCTCGCTCCAGAGACATGAAAGCGGAGGAGTGGCGGCCGCACGGGCCGCCGAGTGGTCTCAAGGAGTGGCCGAAGGGCGGAGGGCCGAGCCGGAGCGGGGCCTCCTAACCACACATGACTGCACTCTATGATGTCCGCGGGTTCAAATACTACACGAGGCCGCGGTCAGAGGAGGCGGTGGGCCGGTCAGCGACCTCATAAATAATAATACAAAAATAAAATCGAGGGAATGTGGTTTTGTCTGTTTTCGCTTTGCAGTGTTCCGGACTGAAGGAACATCTGTAAATAAATATCGACATCGAGACGGATAGACGCACACGGCAGGTCAGGGGAGCGGTCAAGCAGCAGGTGCAGGGGGGAGAGATGGCAGGGGTCAGACGGTCAATCTCTGTTGCTGATCGAGTTCTCCACGGGAAACAAATCAAACAGTTAGGGCGCCCTGTAATTTGTTTTCCCAGTGTCAGACCGGTGGCCTGCAAAGGGGAGAGAGACGGAGAGGGGCAGCCGCAGCAAGCCAGAGAGAAAGAGAGAGAGGGGTGGGGGGGGGCGACCGAAATGTCATCACATAGTCGACTGGCGACCACCCTTGGGGACGCGAATTCCGATCCTCTCCCTTTCCGGTCGCTCTTGGTCCACCTTCATCTCTTTTTCTCTCTCCCTCTGCCATACCGGGCCGGAGCACTCGGAGGCGTCCGAGTAGGTCCGGGTCAGCTAATTCCGTTTCGAACGTAGCCCGGCTAGCTGCGGTCTCTTCTCGCGAATAATTTAACACGATTGAATTAATTCCACAACGGGGAAAACTGGGCTGTTTGGTGTGTTTCGACAGTAATTCTATTTATAACAGAAACGAGAAGGCTGACAAACGGAGGCTGTTCATTTAACGAAAATGAAAAAAGAAAAAGGGAAAAAGAAAGAAAGGCCTCAGTGTGTCGTTATACTCTTTGCCGACCTCGATGATGGTCTCGAGAATCCCTCATGAGAAGTAAAGGGATGTTGGAGGCGTCGGGGGCGTTAGAAGGAGAGAGAAAAACTGTTACTCCGCATCTTAAAGGGCTCTCACTTACCTAAGCTAAGGGCGCATGAAAGGCCCTTGGTGTACCGGCCGTGCGCGTTCCCATAAGACATCCCGGTGTGCGAGGGAGAGGGGTGCGCAGAGAGCGGGGCGAAAGCCAGGAGAGCGAGTGAGAGGAAGGTGAGAGAGAGGGTGAAAAAGCGGGCCGGGAAATAACAAAAATAGAGGAGACGAAGAGGGAGAAAGAGAGAGAAAGAGTGCTGCTGAGTGGGAGAGGTGGCTATCATCATCTCGAGACGAAAAGCGGAGCCTCGGATGAGGATAAAAAGGAGAAAGGGAACAGGACAGGTGTGGGGCACGGCCCGGCAGGGGGCACGGCATCGCTCTGTAATGACCAGCCCGCTAATGCTCACAGCGGGAAATAGAAAACAGCGGCGAAGCGGGAGGAGAAATGACGTCAAAACGCTATTAGCGGCGCGAGTATGAGAAACTCACCACCGCCGCAGGAGACGTGAGAACCAAGCCGGACCACACGGTCACTCTAGAAACATTTCATTCGGAAACGCCTTTTTTTCCTGGCGGTGAAAGAGGAAAAGAGAGAGAGAGAGAGAGAGAGAGAGAGAGAGAGAGAGAGAGAGAAAAGAGAGAGAGAGAGAGAGAGGGAGAAAAAAAGGGTGGAAAAGCGAGAGGGAAGGCGACGCCGACACGTGACACACACACACACGCAACACTCTCGTGATCAGAGTCAAGCCGTCGAAATGTTTGCTCAAGCAGCAGTTGAGTTTCGTCAAAAACACGACACGTCAAAGTCGATTCCCAATTCTCTCCCCCCCCCCCCCCCTTGCCTCCCGCTGTGGTGGGAACGTGCTACTCATTCGCCACAGGAAGGAAAGAAGATGAAACGTGCGTTTGAAGAGTTTGACTGGCTGGACCGCAAAACCCCCCCGGCTCGCGGGATTGAAAAGTAAACTCTCGGACTCAGGGGGGGGGGGGGAGGGGGGAGAGAGAGAGAGAGAGAGAGAGAGAGAGAGAGAGAGAGAGAGAGAGAGAGCTTCTGACCCACGCGTGTTTTTTTTCTCACCAGAATGCGAGATGTGAATTCAAAAACACCACTGTATTTTCAAACTACCGGGTGCAAAAGAGTGGATTTTATCAGTTAAGAAGCAAGTAAGGGAGTACTTGAATCCTAGACTCGAGGGTGAGAGCAGATTTATACTGAATTGTAATTATTGCCGCCGCAAACTGGTGCTGCTGCTGCTGTTGGAGGCGCCCCCTACCGGCCAGCTGATGATACACAGACGTGCAGGCATCCAACATTCCAGTCACGGCCGTGCGTGTTCGCCATGTTGTTGTTGTTGTTGTTGTTGTTGTTGTTGTTGGGACCGACTTCAGTTACGGGGTTTCGGAGCCGGCCGAGCTGTCATTGCTATTCCATCGACTGCCACTTCCGCAGCGTGCTTCACACCTGGAGCCGGGACCGGAACACACCCGGAACCCCGGAACCGGACGTCCGGAACCCGTTGCCGCGGCCAGCCCACATCGGCGCCGAATTTTTAAGCAGGACGGACGGACGGGGTGGCCCCCGCCCCCCCCCCCCTCTCTCTCTCTCTCTCTCTCTCTCTCTCTCTCTCTCTCTCTCTCTCTCTCTCTCTCTCTCTCTCTCTCTCTCTCTCTCTCTCTCTCTCTCTCTCTCTCTCTCTCTCTCTCTCTCTGGGCCCGGCACCACGCGTCCGAGCCGAAATCAGAAGATCCAGTGTGGCAAGTGATGGCTGATTTTTTTTTTTTGCGAACCTAAAGTTCCTCAACGAACAGTTTGTTTGGCCCTAGAGCCCTGGCGCCAAGGGCTTGTGCGGAAGGACATTTATTTCTTAACACTACGTTGTAACCACGATCTTTTTTTTATTTTTTTTAAACGTGACCCTCTACAGCTACCTGAACGTGTGGAGGTCCGGACTCTGCCGGGTGTAATGCCCCCAAGGAGGCGGAGGCGGGCTGGGGCCGGTGGAACTGTGTCACTGCCCCGCCCCGCCCCGCCCCGCCCCGCCCCGCCCCGCCCCGCTCCCTACTCGGCAGGTGTGCACGCTGATTTGAACCGGCAGAGTAGGGACGCGCACGGGAATGGCTCTAGTGGGAAGGTGTGTGCCCGGATGGGGCCCGGAAGGTCCCGGAGGCGGCGAGAGCTTGGTCCTTTCGGGTCTTTCCGGGTCCTCCCGGAAGTGATCCACACCCCTTAGCCGCCCAACCCCCCCCCCCCCTCTCTCTCTCTCTCTTTCCCTCCCTCTCTCTCTCCGTCGTATCCGAGTCCCGAACGAATCAGACGGCTCCCTAAACACGTCGAGGTCATTGCTTGTTCGGCGCGGGCTGGGCGGTGCGCCGTTAGGTACGGTTAGGTCAGCAGCCCGGCGCCCGCTGCATCCCAGCCCGACGGCCCGCTGTGCGCTGCCCCCAAGGAAATCATGCCGCCGACCTGGGAAAACGCGGCCCGGATTGGGTGAGCTGACCGTGTACGAGTGCGCGAGTGTGTGTCAGTGCGCGTGTGTGTGTGTGTGTGCGTGCTGCTGCCGATCGTGTTTACTACGGTATATACCCAACAAGTCAGCAAAAAAAAAAAAAAAAAAAAACAGAAAAAAAATACACATGAAAAAATGAGTAACAAAAAAATTTGCTCGTCTTTAAGACGCTGCCGTTGGTCGTGGCGTGTGGCCACGTGGTCGGTCCGGTCAGACTGTGTGCTCCACACGCTCGCCGCTTTGCATGTCGTGGATATTGAGCGCACGCCAAAGGAACCCTCCTCCGGATATGAGAATATGAGAGGCCGGCGGAGCCCATAATAGATCCCATTCCCATGAAATTGGCCGGAGAGTCTCCCCGGGATGACCGGACCGGGCGTGGCGGTGAGGCCCGGCGAAGCCTCCTTCCTTAGCCTAGTGACCTACTTACGTGGGGTCGTGTACAATTTTCGTTTACATTTTCATTTCTGGAGTTTTACTCGTTGGTAGAATATGTTGAATTGAAAATGACCACGTCAAAAGCAAACCGAAATTAAACAAAGATGTGGATTTAGCAGCTTTTCATGCAACTGCCAAGTTTTTTTTTGTGTGTTTTTTTTTTTTTTTTGGGTGGAGCTGTCTGCGTAACGACCTCATCTACGCGCTAGTTACTTCACTCGGCGAGTGAAATTTTTACGTCCCCTCTAGCTGCCGTCTGCCTGTTCCGTGGCCGACCGCCGCCTGCCCAGGGGAGGCCGGGGCAACGACTGTCAGGAGGGACACTCGTCTATTCGTTTGCGTGCGTGCATGCCCGCGCGTGCGTGTGTGCGTGTGCGTGAGTGTGTGCGGCGAGCGTGTTGGGGGCCCCTCTGGCAGCAGGCCGCACGGGGGTTTTACTCTTCCCGAATTACAACTCCCCAGCGAGAAGAGGAAGAAGACGCGCGCGCAGCAAGTACACGCCGTAACGCGTGCACGCGACCCGCCCATTAGAGCGAGAGAGACGCACGATAGGGCCCCGCATCAGGGGCGAGAGAGACACCCGATAGGGCCCGGCCCTAAAACAGTTTGCCCATTAGCGCCGAACCCTGAGATACTACAACCCGGGGACTGGGCTGAGGGTGGGAGGAGGGAGAGGGAGGGAGGAGGAGGGCTCTGAGAACGAAACAGTCATGGGGGTCGTCGCGTCCAGTTTCGGACGGATAGGAACCTGCTGAACAAGGCGGTGCCGTTCGAAGATTTGAGACCCAATTGGGACTCAGCTCGGCCCCAGGGTTTCAAAAAAAAAAAAAAAAAAAAAAAAAAAAAATTCTGACAGGAACCACACCCATTTCAATCTTTGTAATTATATGTATATAGAGTTTATGGTTGCCTACTTGCAGCAGGCGCCGGGTCGCCAAGTTCAAGGTCGGAGGTTCGAGTCCCACTGCAGACCGCACACTGTTTGCCTGTGATTGGACCCTTGCGGACTGCGGGTGCCCCCGCCGGGGGGGCGGCAGGGCTAGTCTGCAGAGCAGCGCCCCGAAGAAGTCACACACACACACACACACACACACACACACACACAGCGGGCGATAAAGCATCGTTGGCAGAGCAAAGCAGGCGGCGCCTTCTTCACAGCGGGGGCCGGAGCAGAGTGAACGAGGAAGAGAGAGAGAGAGAGAGAGGGGGAGAGACAGCCAGAGTGAGAGTGCAGAGCGACAGTGAGGACATACATATTGGGAGCCCAGCACGCCCCCCGGGCCCCCCGCGGGGACATCGTCTGTCCACACCGAGAGGAGGCTGTGAGCAGATTGTAGATGTAAGACAAGCCAAAGCTCTCTCTCCCTGAAAAAAAAATTTGCTCTTTTTTTATTTTTCAATTTTTTTTTTTAAATAGTGCAGACTTGTGACAGGGTAGAAGAGAGGCCAAGCGAGCAGGCAGGTCATATGTGGGCGTGTGTGTGTGTGTGTGTGTGTGTGTGTGTGTGAGCCGCGCCCATGGAGGCTTTGGCTCGCGACGCGTCCTTGTCCTATGCATTGCTATGCCTTTCCCCCTTTATTGCTTTCCATGAAAGTTCAGGTGGAATGTTTCATGGAGAGAGAGAGAGAGAGAGAGAGAGAGAGAGAGAGAGAGAGAGAGAGAGAGAGAGAGAGAGAGAGAGAGAGAGAGAGAGAGAGAGAGAGAGAGAGAGAGAGAGAGAGAGGGAGGGGGGGGGGAGGAGAGAGTGGCACGACGACAGATGTAAGGGCTAGGAGGGTGGCATGATCTGCTGGCGTCACGACTCCTGTCGGATGGCACAGGTGTGATAAACCGCCAAAAGAGTAAACGCAGAGAGCAAACATTCTCTCTCCCCTGAGAAGTACAAAAAGGAGAAACAATCAGAAGAAATAAGGATGGCTTCGCCAGACACAAATCCAATGCCAGGCCACAATGATGGGAATGCTGGTGTTAGCGCAGAACAGACCAAATTCATGGGTCACCTGACCGCCATCGCCGTAAAACGTATTTGCATTTACCATGTCTTAATTGGAGGAAAAAGACTTTGATGCGAGAATTTTCAGACAATGAAATCCGGACTGTAGGAGACTTGGCCAAATTCACTGAGGATAGACTTGACCGCCCATCTGTTAAACCACCGAGGACGACTAATGTGCGCTGTGGATCAGGAAGAGGAAGGCTTTGGAGACACAGGGCGAAAAAAAAGTGGCGTCAGCCCAGTATTCGAACCCGAGACGTCCAGGCAGAAGCCGGACGCGCCCTTAATCGGAGTGCCGTTTCGCTAAGTGGATCATCTTTCACGAAGACAGATGCGGACTGGCCGGAGGGGTCCGGGGGCCGTCCGTGAACACCGTGGGGGGCTGTGGAGTGTAGGGGCCGTGCTGGCACGTGGTTTGGGGACAGCCCCCTCGGGGGCCGCGCTCGAAGAAACGGCTGCAGTGGGGCTGCCGGGGTAGAGTTTTTACCGCTTTGACAACCCCCGCTTCCCGCTTCCCTTCGGGCCCTCCGGTCTGAGAGGCCGCCGTCAGAGCGGGCGAGGATTACGGGGGCCGACCCTTGGCCGGCGTCTCCAGGCAAAAACCCTGCCGCCCCCGGCCGCCCCCGGCCGCCCCCGGCCGCCCCCGGAGACAAGAGATGGTTTTCGGCGCGGGAGCGAAAGGGATGGGGAGAAAATAGAGGGAGAGAGGGGCGGAAGGGGTTGAGACAGCAAGGATTACACAAACAGCGTCGGACAGCGGGTGTCGTCTCTGACTCGGCATATTCAACTCAGGTGTCGCCCTCCAGTCACCTCGGCTCGGCAGGCCCGCGCCACTGACCCGCCCCCCCCCCCCCCCGAGCACGCAGTTCTCGCTCCTCGTAGTCCTCCGCTGTCACGCCTGCAATTTGTCCCTTCCTGCAGAGGGGCGGCTGCAGGCCTGCTGGGTACTGCAGAGAAGGGTCGAGGCCCCCCCCCCCCCCCCCCCCCCGAGTCCGCTACGGAAGCCGAGGCATCTCGGTTATATCTTGTGGCGTTTCCGTAAATCTCCCTACTGCCTCACCGTCTTCCCTCTCTCGCTCGCACCCGCGTCGCACGCGCGTCAGTCCATCCGTCTGTCCCTCTCTCGCGCAGCGCACGGATCTGACCCGAATGAACCCTGTGCCCCCCCCCGTCCCCCCCCCCCCCCCCGTCCCCCCCCTCCTCCTGCTCCCCCAGGCGTCTGGTCTGTCAGGCCGACTCGTATCACAAATGCATGCGATACGAAGGGGATGGCCGTTCCCGACCTCGCTCCCCCTTCCCTCCCCTCCCCCCCCCCCTTCCCTGATGGACTCTGCACAGATTACCCCCCTCTGATGGTGCTGTGCTAACTCAAGTGTCCGACACTCAGACGTTTTCCTGGCGTTTTAAATCATCACCGACAATGAATGACTCATAATCATCGTGCATTTCTAGTCGATCAGAGGAACTTGAAGTAGGCTGTCTTGAGAACCTGGCCTAAAACGTTTAGCATTTGAGACCCGAGTGAGACGCAGCTTTAATCCTGGATTCGACCCAAGTGAAACAGTTTTGTGAGTTGTGTATTTATTTCTGTGTAACGTTTTTATAAAGATTTTCCAAACTTATATGTATAATTTATGTATAATTTACTGTAATTAAATCAGTTATAGAAACTTCAAGAACCTACAAATTTAAATAATTTTAGCTTCGTTTTGATTCCCAGTGACATACACTTCATGAATACCACGCAGGACTGTGTTCGAAACGTGAGTTTCACGAATTCACGAAAACTTTCTTACGTTGCTCCGTAAATAACAGTGTGGTAGTGCGCATATCCCGTGTGACGTCATCACCTCGGGAGGCCACAGTCCGTTGTCCGCCCCCTCCGCCAGGACGCCGTGCACCCTCGGTTGACGTGTCTGACGTCCCCGAGAACATGGCCGGGCCGCGTGCGGAGTGCTGGCCGCCGTCCCGCCCACACAACCCACCCCGATGGGGGCCGATGCCCGCCCGCCGTTTCGGACGCGCCCCTCCGAAGCTGTCCGTCTCTCTGCCGTGCAATCGAGCGAACAGCGATATCCACCCGCCCGAGCCCGGCGCGGCCGGAGTGACCGAGAGGTCAGAAAATCACGCCCTAGAAGAGCTGGACTCTTGTCGGCTGGGCACTCAGCAGCCATCGCATAGCTACGACACCAGCTTAATCCAGACGCGCGCCAGTTCCATTATTCACCGCCAGAGAGCGTCGTGATAGACCGCGGGGCGACCGGCGGCGCTATATCGAGGCGGTGGATAAAAATGGAACGGATCCGCGCGCGCGCGCGCACGCATTGACCGCGCGACAAACGGTCGTCGACGCTCGATCGAGGCAGGCCGTGGCAGGTGAGGTGACGCACATCGAGGCACACGTCATCCCGACCACGCATCGAGGCGCCACACATGCGCGGGCTCAGAATGCAGATTGCTCACTCACACGCACACACACACACACACACGCAGACAGGGGAGCGTTAGTCCCTCATCTGGGCAGACAGGTGCAGCGTCCCAGAAATAGGCGGCTCCTCCATCCATGCATTACGTAACCGTGGCCGGGAGGGCAACCACAGCCCGCCAGTAACACTAGCACATCGTCAGCGCCCGCCGCGCATTGCGCGGCCGGCAATTTCTCATCCGGCCGCCACCGCCGGGTCACCGCCAAGCCACCGGCCTCCAGGTCCCGGACACGCCGAAACTGCTTGCAACGGCAGAAACATCGATTGCCGTCTGTCGCCAAACTGTCATACAAAGTTGCAGCGGCGGCCCGTCGGCTGACCGTCGGCTGGCCGTCGGCGGGGGTGATGGTGGTGGCCGGGGGCGCCGCCTGCCCCCGGCGAGGCCTCGGAGGCCCCGGAGGCCAGCAGTCGGACGTCTTATTGGGGATAAGGTTCAGAGATCTCTCCGTCAGCGGGAAGGCATTCTAGGAGCGGCGCAGCCAAGTAGTTTGACCCGAGCCCCGGGGAGGGCGCCACCGTCGCCGAGGCCTCGGCCGAGGACAAACGGCGACATCAGAGCCACAATGTTACAGGATACGACACCATCAATCGCGCGTTCGACAAGGAGCCCGGGGCGGCCGGGCGGCCGTCTCTGGAGGACGTCGTGGAAGCCGAGACGGCCGAGGCCGGCCCACGCGGCGCGCACCTGACCTCGCCGCCAAAGTCACCGCGTGGCTCGGAGACAAAAAAAAAAAAAATCAGATCCGGCGGTGTTTGAACCCGCCTGATTTCGCTCCGAAGTCGGTGTCGTTGCCGATGTAGCCACCGAGGTGGTTCTGGTCGTCGAGGCCTGGGCTGGGAAATGTTTGCACCGCCACCAACCCTCGGGGAGTGTAGCGCCTGCTTGTGGCTGCACCAGGGGTTGCGGGGGCCTCTCGGGGCCCTCTCGGGGTCCTGTGAGCGGCTGCAGTCGTACCGCAGCAGCCCCACCGAGGGGTGGCTAGGGCTTTAAAAATACCAGTAAACCTTACGGTAAGTTACGGAAAGATAGGTAAGTTACGGGTATTTTTGGTAAAAATGAGAAAGATTTATTTACAGCGGGTATTTGTTAAAAATAGTACGCTTTAGTATGTTTTTCCACATAACAGTAGCCAAATCATCCCATCGGTTCTACTCTCTGCGGCTAAAGTACCAACAGCGCGCTGCCACTCTCCATCGTAGCTCCGTAGCGTAGTGGGCTAACGGACTGGGCGGTGACCGCAAGGTTCGGGGTTCAACTCTTTGCCGGAGTAAAATTTTTTCTGAAGTCTGCCGACCGAGGATGGTGGGTAAAATATACCAAAAGAACGTGTTCAAAGTGTGTTGTCTGAGTGACCGCGGACGTTGGGCCGCGGCCATTCCCCGGAGGTTGAATACACTGCTGAGGAACAGTGGTTCGACGCCCAAGCAGGGGAATGGTGCTTGCCAAGACTCGGCAGAAGTTAAATGTAGAGGCCTAGGGTTCGGCCTTCTACATTTTTCAAGCGTAAGGCCTCGGAATCTGGAGTAATCGGGCAACACCTACTCGGCCGGTCCTGCCTCGGGTTAGGCTTGCTGGGTAGAGTACAATCGGCTTCGGCCGTGTACGATCTGGGCATCCTACCTCCCTCTCAATCCGCGAGGGAGTGGCCTCAGGGCCACAGACCAACTGGCTGGTCGAAGGGGGTTGACTCCTGAAATCTGGTCAGCGGAAGGGGCGATGTTGGCCGTTGCGGAAGCCTGCCTACCAAGGTGGCTGCGTCGTGCCTGTGTCTTAGTGGCGGTCAACTCCTGGTACACCGGTTCCCATCCGAACACCGAAGTTAAGCAGGAACGGTTCCGGACGGAAGTCTGGGACGAGGTAGGACCCACCCATTTTTGCCGTTTTTTTTTACACCAAATGCAGCTAATTTTCAGAGTTTGAAAATCTGAATATTACCGAAAAATACCACATTTTTCAAGGTCGGGTAATATTACCGTAAGTTACGGTAACTTAGCGAATCTTACCGGTAATATTACGGGCCTTTAAGTCCCTGGGGGTGGCGGGGGCCTCGGGGCCCTCTCGGGGTCCTGTGAGCGGCTGCAGTCGTGCCGCAGCAGCCCCACCGAGGGGTGGCGGGGGCCTCGGGGGCCCCACGTCGGAACAGCGCCACTTCATTTCGGTTGCAAAAACGTCCCCCTGCACATAGCGCGGCACATGCCTGGAGCCTAGACCAGGGCGCCGACGGGAATTAAGACGGCGAACACTCTCAACCACCGAAGTTGGCAGTGGCCTCCGAGATGGCACAAACCTTGGGGTGGGATGCCCTAACCAGGGCCGGGAGAGGTAGGGTATCTCTTTTTATTTATTATTTAGGGTATCTTTTTCCCCCACTTATTTCTCGATTGCGTGAGCACGGGGTGCTCGGGTCTACACATGCCTCCCCACCGCCACGGCCAACCTCATCGAGCAGAGCGGAGCGGAGGTGGTGCACGCATCCTCCCGGGAATGCCGGACTTAACCAAATAATTTAAATTCCTCCGGGACAGGCGGGTCCGGGTCTGCGCCCGGAGCCCGGCAGCAGCTGCTGCTTACCGCAACACGTCTCCGGGCCGCCTGCCGCCTGCTCCGGGCCTCCGGACAGCACAGCGCACCCGGAGGAGCAACCCCCACCGTCCGCCGACGGATGTCTCTCTATCAATTCTCTTGTCCATCGTCGGCTGTGACCCTCTGCAGACCCGACAGTGCCGCGCGCCGCTCCCGAACACGGGCGGTGCTGCGGGGGCTGCGGGGGCTGCGGGGGCTGCGGGGGCGGCGGGGGCGGCAGGGCCCTCCCCAGCTCTGCGGTGCGGGAGCGGCAGGCAGACCCCACCGGACCCAGCGGACCCACCGGACCGGGGGCACCGCTTGCAGCACACGTAAACAGGGGCCGGCGGGCCGGCGGCCAGGGGGCGCCCACGGACAGGTCAACTATTTCGGAAATGGAAGTGACTTTTATGTGAGTTTCGAATGGATTAACTTGGTCGAATTTCGAATGAATTTTTAGTTGAACTTCAATAGATTTTGGTTGAATTTCGAATGAATTTTTGGTTGAATTTTCAATGGGTTATGGTTAAATTTCGATTAAATTTCGGTGGAATTTTCAATGAATTTTGGTAGAGTTTCAAATGTTTTTTGGTTGAATTCGCGATAAATCTCAAGCTGATTTACTTCTTTGATGAATTTTTGAAATTCAGGGAATGATCAGGTTACGCCGGGAGGCAGGCAGCGCCACGAACGTCGCTTCAGAACGGCCCCTCCCCTATTTCGAGGCGCGCAATCTGTTTGCACGCCATGAGCGCTGACAGAGAGTTAACCTCACGATGCGAGATGACCCGGCTGACAACGCAAACGACGCCGGCCACCGCATCGGCCATTAATTATGGCAGCGCGGCCGGCCCGGGCAGTGTTGTGCCGCTCGCCGATCCACGAGACATGTAGCGGGGAACCCGGCGAACCCGGGGAAACTGGGGAACCCGGGGAAACCCCGGGAAACGCCGGGAAACCCCACGTAAGGGAGGGACACCCCGCAGAACTCTGCCAACGGAGTCAGAGCCAGTATTCGAACCCGGCAGAGAGCACAGGCGGACATGCATGACGCGAAAGAAAGCGCAGTGCATGCAGTGATTCAAACATATTGCCCGTGGGAAAAAATAAAAAGGCTCCGGCAGTATTTAAATGTAAAAAGAGGCGGCTGCGAAGGGGAAATCAAAGGGATTTACAGTACAGAAAATTCAATTATCGAGTGTCCGGCAGCACGGGCAGAGCTGCGGGGATACGGTGAGAGTGATTACAGGAAAGTTATACGCCGGGGAGAGAGAGGGAGAGAGAGAGAGAGAGAGAGAGAGAGAGAGAGAGAGAGAGAGAGAGAGAGAGAGAGAGAGAGAGAGAGAGAGAGAGAGAGAGAGAGAGAGAGAGAGAGAGAGAGAGAGCCTACAGCCTGCGGGGGCTGCACACAGAGCTAGGCCTCCCGGTGGTTGTTGGTTAATTAGTGTGGAATGTATAGACAGGGTCTGGGATGTGTTGGTCATACCGTGGCCCTGCCGCACCGTGCCACACCACTCCATGCCACGCCCCGCCACGCCACGCTGGTAAGGGGTGCCTGCACGGCTTGTTGACAGTTTCAGCCGCTAATCAGACCGGAACTCGTCGGCTCTGGGCACCGTCACAGCCCTGGGCTCCGTTCCCCTCCTCCCTCTCTTGCAACCCCCTGTCTCTCTCTCTCTCTCTCTCTCTCTCGCTCTCTCTCTCTCTCTCTCTCTCTCTCTCTCTCTCTCTCTCTCTCTCTCTCTCTCTCTCTCTCTCTCTCTCTCTCTCTCTCTCTATCTCTCTCTCTCTTGCATCCTCCCTGTCTCTCTCGCTCGCGCACACTCCCCTGCCCCCCCCTCTCTCTCTCTCTCTCTCTCTCTCTCTCTCTCTCTCTCTCTCTCTCTCTCTCTCTCTCTCTCTCTCTCTCTCTCTCTCTCTCTCTCTCTCTCTCTCTCTCCATTTCCCCTGGCTCTCTCCAAGGCCAGCCTGGCCAGCTCGGCGCGACGGAAAGGAAATTAGGAGCCGACAGGAGCAGGACAGAGGGGGGAGGGAGGAGGGGGAAGGAAGGGGTAAATTTAGGGAACACTTCTCAAACGGCAAAAATAAGGAGAAAAAAAAATTAAAATAAAAAAATTACCGTCTTTCCCTGGAAGACACTCCGACTTTTCAGAACACGGGCACCAATATGACAGCCAATCGGAGCAGGCTGCTAACATAGACCCAAACCCGTCCACGCGGTTTCTACGGTCTGCGAGCCCCTCGCTACCCCAGAGTCACTATCCCACATCATTATAAATTCTCCCGGCACACACACACACACACACACACACACGAGGGCATGGGCCGTCATCGCTCTCGATACAGTTAACGATGTATCGCTACACACACATACACACACACACACACACACACACACCTATACACGTACTCGCGCGCGTTGAGAGTTGGGTTTACTTTGCGTGGTCCAGCAGTAATTGCGTTGAGTGCGGGACAGTTGTCTCTGTCTCTTTCTCACACTCTCCCTCACGCACCACCGGTCCATGACGTCCCCCCCTCCCCTCCAGGTCCGTCGCTGGCCGCAGAGCCAAACTTTCCCTTCTGCAGCCCCCCCCCCCCCCCTGAGGGGGACGGTGTGGCTTTCGCATGCTTTCGCAGGACAACGGTCCAGGTCGCCGTTTCCCCCAGCGAGTGCCACTCCTACGTGCCCGCCGGCGCTGTGGGGCCCGTGGGCTCGTCCCCGTATTCACGGACGGCATCGCGTATTTATTTTTCAACTTGATAAACTTCAAAAGTTGGCTGGGTGACGTTTGTTGCAATAGCCGAAATTAGTAGCCATGTCGGGGGTCCTGCACTCGCCTTCGAAGCGTACGAAAGATAAAATTATAAAATATTTCATAGATTACAAAGATTGCTCGAGATATCAAGATGACATGAAATTGGAATTAAATAAGATTGTAACAATCTGCATATTATGACCTCAACATTAAAATACATTCTGCTATATTCCGCTTTGTTCTACATTGTTCTGCCTTGTTCTATCTTGTTCCGCCGTCTTCTACCCTTGGCCGCGGTTCCCAGCGCCCTGGCGTGCGCCACATCTCACGGCACGCGCCGCACACGCGCCGACACGCGGCTCGCCGGTCCGTTCTCTGACCGCAAATCTAAACTTGGCACACCGCTTGCCGCCGCCGGGCCGTCTGGGCGCGCGCTGCGCCTGACAGACTGACAGTCCGCGATGCGACAGTTACAGTGAGAGCGAGAGAGAGGGGGAGAGGCCACCGCAGGAATTAATTCGGAGCCTGTCCGCGCAGTGCGTGTCAGCAAACCTGTGCGGTTACGCCGAAAAACGACATTTCCTCTCTCTCTCTCTCTCTCTCTCTCTCTCTCTCTCTCTCTCTCTCTCTCTCTCTCTCTCTCTCTCTCTCTCTCTCTCTCTCTCTCTCTCTCTCTCTCTCTCTCTCTCTCTCTCTCTCTCTCTCTCTCTCTCTCTCTCTCTCTCTCTCTCTCTCTCTCTATCTCCATGAAACACTCCACCTCTCTCTCTTCCCGGATTTTGTCGTTGGGGTACAGATCAAAGTGTGAACGCTTGTTCGCTTTGCTCCGCTTAGCGGTGTGCGGGAGGAGCTGTGTGTCTTACAGTGTGGGCTATAAAGCGTTGTGTATGCGTGTGCGTGTGTGTGTGTGTGTGTGTGTGTGTGTGTGTGTGTGTGTGTGTGCAGACGATGTCGTGCACGCTTGCTCGCATTCGCGCGTCCGCCACAACGAAACTTTCACTGCGCCTCGTCGCCCTGCTGGCATGGGGCGTAAGACATGGTCAGAAGGGAGAGTGAGAGAGAGCGAGTCGAGAGCAGGAGAGGGCAGAGGAGAGGGCAGAGGAGAGGGCAAGGAAAGGGGGCGAGGGACGGGCGAGGACGAAAGGGCTGCTGCACTGTGTGCGTGTGTGTGTCGGGGGCGTGCACACAGATCATGAGGCTGTGGATACGCACCCATCTCTCTCTCTCATACACACCGTACCACCGCACCCCTCCATAGCAGCCTGTCTCTCTCTCTCTCTCTCTCTCTCTCTCTCTCTCTCTCTCTAGCTCTCTCCTCCCCCTCACAAAACTCCGTGCACTTTTTCGACCGTTATGCCATGTCTGGCCCGCGTCTGTTGTTGGGAACAAACTCAGCCGCCAGACGACAACCACGGCCAGCCCCCTTGCCCCCTTCCCACTTCCCCCTTCGCTATACCCCCCCCCCCCCGTCTCGCACTCTCCTCTCTCCTCCCCCTCTCTCTCTCTCTCTCTCTCTCTCTCTCTCTCTCTCTCTCTCTCTCTCTCTCTCTCTCTCTCTCTGTCCCTCTCTCCGAGCCGCTTCACTTGTAAGCGCTAATGTTTTGTGTTTCCGGGTCTTAACACAATACAATCGGGCATTGTGCCCTCGGCATAAATACTGTTTCATAGGGCGTCATTCTTGGCGCCCCTTCACCCCCAGCCTCCTCCCTTTTTCCCTTTCACCCTTCCATAACACCCCGCATGAGTGAAGCCTTTACACATACACACAAACACACACACACACACACACACACACACACACACACGCTCGCCGCCAGCACCACGATTGTTTTTAATTCGATTCTTTCTGTCTTTTTTATTTTCGCGTTTCCCTGCTTTAGGAGAAAACAATAATGACGAGACTGGATAGCGAGTGAGTGAGTGCGTTGTGAGGGCGGGATAGAAGAGAGGGGCGAGTGAGTGAGAGAGAGAGTGTTGTGAGGGCGGGATAGAAGAGAGGGGCGAGTGAGTGAGAGAGTGAGTGTTGTGAGGGCGGGATAGAAGAGAGGTTCTGCGGTGACTAAGAAAAGGGCGTGCCGTGCCGTTGGTGCAGATGAATTTATTTCTATTCTTCTATCCTCTCTCGGCCAAACGCGACACCAACACTCACACACGAACGCACGCACCCCCCCCAGCCAGATCCGCCCACAAACGCGTCATGGGTGCAGACAGACAGAGTGAGAGAGAGATAACGAGAGAGAGAGAGAGAGAGAGAGAGAGAGAGAGAGAGAGAGAGAGAGAGAGAGAGAGAGAGAGAGAGAGAGAGAGAGAGAGAGAGAGAGAGAGAGAGAGAGAGAGAGAGAGAGAGAGAGAAAGAGAGAGAACGCCTCTCTGGCAATTACGGGGCCAACGAACGGGTCGCTGAATGTGTGCAACGCTCGCTCTCTGTCGCGACGACCAGCGCCCCTTGCAAAATTTCCGGTGATTTAACTGAAACTTTCTCAGATTCTCCCCTCTCCTCCTTCCCCCTTTCCACTCATCCTCGACCCCAACCCATGTCGGTTTGGCTCAGCTGAGCACCACCGGCAAAGAGCAAAAAAAAAAAAAAACTGTCTCCGTCTAGTTTTTTCTCTTTCTATCGCACACACACGCACGGGGGAGGAGGAAAGGGGGAGGGGGCAAAGCGGTCGTTTTCAGGCAGAGAGGTGGGGGGGGGGGGGGGGGGGGGGGGGTCGAATCGTAATCTGTAAGACTCTTTCCTTCCCGCTCATATAGTTCATGTTGCAAAATATTCATTTCCTCGTTCTGACGCGCTTGACTCAAGCAGCGGCGGCAAAGATGGAGAAGGCCTTTCACTCCACTTCACTGCACATATTTGAACGACAGAAAGAGAGATGGCAGCTAGCGAATGGGCGCGGCATCGCATCCCCGTACATCCACACGGCGCACACACGTGCCTGCCAACTTCGGAGATGGCAAATTTAGACAGCGGCAAGTAGAGGCACTAGTTCGAACCATTCCGTCAGAATATTTGACTTTGAGTGTTTACAGCGCAGCGGCCGGCACCCGTACTCGCGCTGTTTGCACACAAGTGTGCGTGTGTGTGTGCGTGTGTGTGTGTGTGTGTGTGTATGTGTTTGTGCGGACCCCCGGATCTGGGCTCGCGCTCGCTTGCCGCGCGGCGACCCCAGATCTGGTCGCACCGCCGCGGCGCTTCGGTTTTCTTTGCCACAAAAGTTTGTGGCGCAGTTTTAACAGATCGACGCGGGGAGGGGCATAGCAAATGAGCCGAAACCTTACCGTTCCCTCCGTCTGCGCGAGGCAACTGCTTCTGTACTGATCCGTATGGACACACAGATAAAGGGCAGCAGCAAAATCGTTCCTCACCACCAACCTCCAAAAGATAAATTAAGAAAAAAAAATCCAAATCCACTACTAACATAAAAAAACAGCAAAAATAACACGAAGAAAACAGATTATGTAATAAGTGCTCATGTCCGAGAATACACTCTCAAAAAAGTATGTTTCAATCAGTGCAAATTTGATGCCTACCCTGAAATCCTGGGTAACTTTCCCCAATTCGGCAACAGGATACTTGTGCCACCAATTACTATGCCCGATACAGGAATACGATTCGGCACAATCTGATGCCTGAGCTAGGCTGATGCCTGAATCGGGCATCCATATTTAGTGGCATGCCTTGATTCAGGCATAGCTGCATAGCCGCTACGAAATTCATGTTTCGAGCATGTAATGCTCGTTTCGAGCATATTATGCTTGGGGAAGATTTTGAGGTTCAGGCCTAAAATCTGCTATGAAACAGGCACATTATGCATGATTCAGGCATATTTTTTTTGAGAGTGTAGGACATGTGACCCCATTTTTTGGATCCGACCGCCGATCCGAGTGCAGCTGCGGGTTCGAATCTCCGCTCCAGCTGCACGTTTTCCAAAACGAAGACGCGCCCCCAAACGGGTCGATGACCCTGCCGGGCCGGCTCTGTGAGTGAACCGCTAACGCCCCGCTCTCCACGTCGTTACAGCCGGGCGCCTCCGTAGTGTTTTTAAAAGAGGCGCGCCATCGCTCATACTGTTTCTTTAATTACACGGAAAGGGGTACGCCCCCCCCCCCTCCCAGTATTACTCAGCGCGCGAACCGGAGAAGAGGGGGGGGGGTGATATAATAGAGTACCCGTCACCGTCGAGCCGGTAAGAAAAGACGGGCCCGGTTTTAGTTTACGCGAGATGGCGAAAGGGAGAGAGAGAGAGAGAGAGAGAGAGAGAGAGAGAGAGAGAGAGAGAGAGAGAGAGAGAGAGAGAGAGAGAGAGAGAGAGAGAGAGAGAGAGAGAGAGAGAGAGAGAGAGAGAGAGAGAGAGAGAGAGAGAGAGAGAGAGAGAGAGGAGAGAAACACGGCCCAGCGTCCGAGTAGGATGAGGAGACAACAGCGTTGGCTGTCCAAGGACTCTCACAAGGTCTCCCCAGGACAGCGAGATCAGGTATCCCCGCGCCAACGCCGCCGCGTTCGGCCGAGCCCCTGTCTCTGCTGTGTGCCCCCTTCCCCGTTCTCTCTCTCTCTCTCTCTCTCTCTCTCTCTCTCTCTCTCTCTCTCTCTCTCTCTCTCTCTCACATACACACATATAGTCAGTACCAAGGCCGAAAGGCGCGGTAAAGAGTCCCGCAAACCTCTGCAAGGCTTTCGAAAACACACCCGTTTGGGGTGTACATTCGGATTGGTATCGCGGTTCGTGTTCTGCAGTGCTCCCCCCGCCCGGCTCCTGGGGCCGGGATCACACCCTAGCTCACTCACATCATCGCAATGGGGCCGACCCTCCTGGTAGGGGCCTTGCGGGGCATGAGCGAGATGGGCGCTGAACTTGGACCCGAAGTTCGACGCGGCTGCTGCGGTTGATCGTAAACACTATCGGCAGTAAAATCTACCCTTCTCTCTCTCTCTCTCTCTCTCCCAAATGCACCCCATCTATTCTCGCACACCATCACCGGAAAGGAGGGAGAGAGAGGGAGAGAGACAGACCTACCCCGCGGTACGGGGCGCGCGAGCGCGCGCCATCTGGGCGGCGGGCGGAGGAACTTGGCTGTCATCGGGGGATCCGGCTAATCAATTTACAAGGAGGCGCCGCCGTTTCGGGGATTCCCCGAAGGATACCCAGGGAGAGAGAGAGAGACTGACAACGCCCTAGGGCCCTGGACTATGAGAGTGAGCGAGAGACAGAGAGACAGAAAGGGTTGCGGAACGGCAATGGCTCTTGGCACGGAGCTCAATCGAATAACGAGGGTAATGTAGGAGAGAAAAAACTGATGATAATGATAATGCTGCACGCCGTTTGCATAAGAGATACGTGGGTGCAGGGGGCGGTGGCCGGCATAAGCGGGCGGTATTTAAGGAGGGCGGTGATTAGGAAGGGCAGTACCTGCGGAGCACTGCTGCAAGGCACTGCTGAGACCTTTCTTATATGTACAAAACGTACTTAGCGACGTTTTGCTTTTAATTTTTTTTTCAACAGCATACTCTATACAGTATACTCGACTAAACGCACAAAATGGAAATGATCACATCTTGTACATAATTATGTCTGTGCATACCCACTTAAATGCAAAAATGTGTACATATTTCTGTACGACTTAGCCCATGATAGTGTACAAATTTGTACACATTTACATGTAGTGTGTAGGGGACGTTGTTGGGAGTGTGAACATCAGTGGGAAGGTTTCCGCTATAAACTTGCCCTCCATGCACGACGGCTGGACCCCAACAGCCCCCGGAGCCCCCGCAGCCCCCGGAGCCCCCAGCCGGACGGTCACTGGGGCTGACTGCCTGCCCCGTGTCGGACCAGCGAGCCCCCAGGGGGGCCGCAAGGGGGGCGTCTGCAGGGCCCCGCATTTCATTCATTCATTCATTCATGCGCATTCATTCAAGGCACCATTACGCGCGAATTCAACGTGCCCTGAGCACCGCGCTTCCTCCTCATAGGGGTTTTCCGTGCCGACGGCGAATATGCCGCGCTGGGGGATCAGCCAGCCCTAGTCCCCGTATTTACAACCGCCGCCCCGGAACCGGTTCAACCCGCTGGGAACGTCCTAAAACCCACCCGACTGCCAGATAACCTCGACCCAGATCTGGCAAGGGAGCCATGCGCGCGGCTATAGTCATAGTCCGAGCGAGAAAACCTCACTCCTCCTTAGCCAACCATACGAGGAGCGGGTATTCAGAGTCGGGCGAGGTGCGGTGTAGGCACTGGGGTTCATCCGGCCGCTCTCTCTCTCTCTCTCTCTCTCTCTCTCTCTCTCTCTCTCTCTCTCTCTCTCTCTCAGCCCTTCTGGCTTACAACGTCGGGATATATATGTAATGGGCCATTGCGCTGGCCGCCATATCTGCCGGCGGCAGCACCGGCGGTAGCGGCAGCAGCAGCGGCAGCAGCAGCGGCAGCAGCAGCGGCAGCAGCAGCGGCAGCAGCGCGCCGCTCGGCGAGCCGGGCAGTCCTATACGTGCCTCAGGACACGTCGAAGCGGGCGAGAGAGAGAGAGAGAGAGAGAGAGAGAGAGAGAGAGAGAGAGAGAGAGAGAGAGAGAGAGAGAGAGAGAGAGAACAAGGATGAGAGACGAGGCGTCCAGCTTACCGTCACGTCTCTGTATAAATGGCACACATACTCACACATCCCGTCTCTCTCTCACTCACACATCCCGTCTCCCTCTCACTCACACATCCCGTCTCTCTCCCTCTCACTCACACAGCCACACGTGTCATCATCTCCTTCGGTGGTACGTCTTCGCCTGTATGTCTCGGCGAGCGTCCTGTGAGCGCCTGCCGAGGCCAGGGTAGGCCAGCCCGCACGACACGGGTGCCTTGCGGACTCCGATATTGCCTACCCATCAGGCGCTGTGGCCAGAGAGCGCGTCCGAAGCCTTTCCCTATCATCTGTCTTTTCCTTTCAATTTTTTTTCCCAGCAAGAAATAAACGATTTGCAGTGTTTTATGACAAGCGTTTGTCGAATTTATCACCGGCACTCGGAGCTACAAGCGCTGGATTTCTTTCAACGGTGTTCGTTACGTTGGTCGTGTTTGGTGAAGTGAGATTATGCAGACGTCCTGGGTGTTGTCTTCGGGGAGGAGGGGGGGGGGGGGGGGGCAGCGTGGCGGAGGCCAAATGCTTGACTAGATTCCCCCTCCCCTCCCGGAGTGTCAAGAGGGCTGGCTGGCAGTGTCGCAGCCAAACAGTATGCGACAAGCAGCACTTACTGATATTACTCCTGTATGTGCCTAACAGCTCGTGTGGCCCTTGGTCTGACCTCCTCCAGGAGGCCGTGGAGGGTTCGGGCCTATCCAAGAAAACGCGGCGTTTGCGGAGTAAGCGCGGGGCACATCACCTAGCGCGCCCGTATATCAGCCCGGCGTACAGGGACACGCACTGCGGGGGGGAGGGGACAGCAGCCCACCATATCATCTGGAAATAGAAACAATACGCCGGGAATTTCCTCCCCTCCCCCGGCGACATCCTCGAGGCGTTTAATATTTCACGGAGGACAACGACGAAGATGCGTCGCCCGCCGGGGTGCGGACGGAGGTGCAACCCGCCCCTATTCCTACACTTTTATGAAAAATTCAGAAAACAATAATTCCATGACTGCCGTCGCCCAAGACGGGGTATCCACAGACGACACTTTTTATTGCAGCCGGACCCCTCTTTAATCCACACATCACATCAAAGAAGGAAGACTCGAACGTCGCGTGCCGAAGGCCGGCCGCGTGGCGGGCCCTGGGCCCTTCCCGGACGTTTTACAGGTTTTACAGCCGCTGGCTCTGCGCCTTACCCGGCCGACGTCGATACTCTTTGCCTCGAAAGGGTGAGATGAGAGCACTCGGCTGAATGACGGCCGTACACATGCTTGTGTGTGTGTGTGTGTGTGTGTGTGTGTGTGTGCGGGCAGGTGTGCGTGTGTGTGTGAGCGTGTGGGCGGGCAGTGCGGCGGTGGGACGCCCCCGCCGTCTTACGTCCCACTCGGTACACCACAATTTCAAGAAGTGCCGCCATATATTACGGCTTCAAAAAGTATTGAAACTCGGCGCCCGGCTGCTGCGCACTGCCGTCGTGCTGGCTGGCTGCTCGGGCTGGCCGCCGCCACGGTGCGGTGCGGCGGGCCACTTCCGTATGCAAGCCCCGTGTCCGGGCGGGGCTGGCGGGGCTGGCGGGGCTGGCGGGGCTGGCGGGGCTGGCGGGGTACGGGGTAGCACGTCGACAACCCAGAGCGGTAGCAGCGAGAGGGTCGCTCCCTCCGGGCCAACCTCACCTTGCCGCTACGCCACGCCGCCTCCCCGGGGTCCCCGTGTCTTCCACTTACTCTGCGCTTTCTGCGTATGTATATATGTGTGTATATATATTTGTGTGTGTGTGTGTGTGTGTGTGTGTGTGACAGTCCGTTCCACCAGCTTATAAATAAAACAATTCCACCCCTACTCCGTCTGTCTATCCGTCTCTCTCTCTCTCTCTCTCTCTCTCTCTCTCTCTCTCTCTCTCTCTCTCTCTCTCTCTCTCTCTCTCTCTCTCTCTCTCTCTCTCTCTCTCTCTCACTCTCTCTTTCTGTCCCTCTCGCACGCCCATTTGCCTGCCCCGTCCATTTCGTGCGCTCTGGCCGGCTCAGACGTCGCCGACAGTTCGGCCTGTTTGTCGCGCATCCTTTACAATCCAGGGCGGCGCCGGGCGTCGACGTCGACTCTCGGCCTCCTAACTCTGTCTCACCTACCTCTATCCTCCCCCCCTCCTCTCTCTCTCTCTCTCTCTCTCTCTCTCTGTCTGTCTGTCTGTCTGTCTCTCTCTCTCTCTCTCTCTCTCTCTCTCTCTCTCTCTCTCTCTCTTACTTTCCTTATAACCCGCGCCTGTGTTTTCCTTTTCGAGATCCCCTAGCCCCTCCCCCCCCCCCCATATTTCTCATACCTGCGCCTCCCTTCACTATCGCCCTTGCTCCATCATCTTTCTCATTCCCTCCCTCCCCTCTCCAACTTCAACCATCCCCCCCCCCTCCTCCCCCCTCCGTGTCCCAACTCACGCAGCTCACTATTAATATGAGTATTCTTCGAGTCTAATCAGACTAACAAGACGAGAGCGTTATCTATTCACGTCACGCACTGTCTGTGCTAGGCGAACGTGGCGCGGCAGAGTTAGAGAGAGAGAGAGAGAGAGAGAGAGAGAGAGAGAGTGAGAGAGAGAGAGCCCGTCAGGTGGAGAGCGGCGCTGGTGCGGGCCGGGCCCCTTTTGAGTGGAAAGGCAACTCCATCTCTCTCGCTCCCCCCCCCCCTTTCCCCCTCCTGCTCTTCCCGCCCACCGCCGCGCGTTTCAGGGCGGCAAAAATATATTAGAACAGTGAGAGGACAAGTAGGTCCCGCGAGCACCTGATGCCGTTAGCGCACCGGTTTAGCGGGGCACATCACGGCGCGGGTTCGAGTCCCGACGGGTGCCTAATGACATTTCCCCGCGACTCGCTCTGCGCTGCTGTCAAGTTGTGCCGCGTTCGTCACCCCAAGAACAAAACGGTGGCAAACTCGCAAAAAAAAAAAAAAAAAAAAAAATTGGGTCAGCGCGCGGCAACACGACGGAGATACGGAGGCCGCGGCCAATGAAATTAGAGCTGGGCGATTTGCATACCGGCGATGAGACAGACAAGATAAATATCCGAAACGTTTCACTCGCCAGCAGTAGGCGTGCGGCAAACAGAGAGAGAGAGAGAGAGAGAGAGAGAGAGAGAGAGAGAGAGAGAGAGAGAGAGAGAGAGAGAGAGAGAGAGAGAGAGAGAGAGAGAGAGAAAGAGGGGGAGAAGATGAGGGTCACGTCGGGGAGAGAGAGAGTGAGAAAAGGGGTGGGGGTCAAAGGGTTGTGGGTGGGTGGTATCGCACTTTCTCTGTCTCTCTCAGTTCTTTCAATCGGAACACGTACACCTCTGATGAATTAGGTGGAGAAAGGCGAGGAAAAGAGAAGAAGGACAGGGACAAAGGCAAGGTCCGTGATAAAATAAAGGAGGGAAGGGACACGGAGAGACGCTGCTCCCTCGGCAAATAACTAGAGTCTTGCTGGTCACACTCGACTTAATGGCGACAAGAGGCCAAATAATGAGAGATAGTTGTCCTTGGACTACGTCCCAGCGCACAGAGTACAAAAAGAAATGGTCAATTGTGAGCTGGAAATATGGGGCGAGTTTCAGTTGGAGAGTAACATAAAAGAAGCTTGTTTCTTTTTAAAGTACTGAGAAGGATGGTTATCCCGAACGATACCAGGACAGATGCTGAAACCTCCACTCGGCTGCCTGCCAACGCGTACCTGCAACACACCGAATACAGAGTTAGTGTCGTGAGAACAGGGCCCAGGGCCCTTAACACACCATGTATTTCACATGGGAGCAGCAGCAGCAGCAGCAGCAGCAGCAGCAGCAGCAGCAGCAGCAGCAGCTGTGGACGAGGGGAGGGGCCGACGCAAACAACTCGGACAAACTAACAATTGCGATCGTTTTCGCACTTGACTTCACCTCAGCTAGATAGGTTGGCGGCCCTGACGCGCCCTGCACCCCTTCCAGGAAAAACGACATCGCCATAACTGGATCCCTTACGAGATACGACAACAATTTGTGATTATTTCTGCTTCCCTTCTACACATTTTTTTTCTCCCGCGGACATGTCGCTGGTGTTTTCCTTTTTGTTTCGTCCTCTGGAAAACTTGCTGCTTGGAATCGAGTTGATAAAAGTTGGCTCGGCATCGCCGCGTGCGGGGAGCAGAACAGGGGCGGCGGTGTGTAGCCGACAGCGAAAGTGAGTGAGAGGGAGAGAGATAGGGGCAGCGGAGGCGGCGTGGGCGCGGGAGTGTGACAGAGAAGGGGGGTATAACCGCAAACGAATGCGCCCTCTATAACTCACAGCGATATCCCTCAGCCGCAGACAGCGATCGTCATAGACTGTGACGCGCTCCCTTCTCACTCCAACACATAGTTTTTCTCCTCCGCCCCCTCTCCCTCCCTCCCTCGCACTCACAGGCGTGTTCACCGGAATGGTGATCAAGAGAGCGTGCGCAAAGCAGCGCGCTTTGAAAAATCCCGCCACTTGTATGGCCACGTTTCCAGTCTGGGCAAAAGAACAAATCACGGCGCCGCCGCAGTCTGAGTGAGGCTTGGACGCCGCCCCGACAGGCAGGGTAGAGAACCTTGGAAAAAAAAAGAGGAGAAGAAGAAGAAACCATCAACACAGCACTCCTAGAAAAATAAAATGAAATCGACTAAACAAACAATCGCCATGATCAAAATTTTTTGCCGATTCGAACAAATGTAAAAAAAAAAATATTTCTTTTTCGATTTGATTTTTTTTTTGTGACGGTGAGTTGCTGAGGAGAGATGGGCATAAGCTATCGGCGGAAAGAGCGTGGAAGGGTACTTGAGTGGGAGAGAGCATTGATATGGAGAGGGCCTGGCTGGGTGTGTGAAGGGCACGGAGGGAGAGAGGTGGGGGGGGGGGGGGGGGTAGAGAGGGAGAGAGAGCGATAGAGAGTGAGGGGGAGAGGTGCTCATACTCCATTACTCAACGGAGCGGCGGCATGGCTCGGCGCTGCCTGGCCGCAAAATCGTTATGTGTGAACCATAAAGCAGAGTAAAAGATACTAGAATCACTTAGCACGATAAACGCCGCATCCCCCGCCGCTGCCTTCTCCCCTCTCAGAAACAACAGCAGCCCTTCTACACGAAGAAGGGGATGTTCTTGTAGGTGCGGAGGGGGCCCGCACTCCCTTGTCAGCGCGCACCGGCAGCAGCACCAGGACGTTTCGCGTGCGCTGCTGAATCGCTTATCATTTAATAACAACACGCAGTTTTTTTCCCCCGTTTTTTTCTTTATTCTTCCCGTTGCTTTTTTTTTCTTTTTTGGTCCCACCCCTTCTTCTGGAAGCGGTGAAGCGTGTGAAGAGCGTAGGAAGGCGGTGCGAGTGGCCTGGTCTCGCCACCTTGCCGAGCGTTCCGTCAAGTGTAGGACGAGGGAAGCTGCGGTGGTGGTAGCAGCGGCGGCGGCAGCAGTGACGGCGGCGGCAGCGGCGGCGGCGGCAGCAGTGACGGCGGCGGCAGCAGCGGCGGCGGCGGCTTTTAACAGCGGCGTAAAACCCGTTAATACTCGCACAGACTGCTCTCCGCCCCCAGCCAAGCTCCCCGCACGCTTCCGCAGCGTGAGATGAAGAAAATAAAAGGGAGAAGAATGAAGCGGGTCGGAGATTGTGGGCCAGAAATATTTGTATATTTTTCTCCCCTCCGCTACTTTCGATTAATCAACGCGAAAGGATCTATAGTTTCGACCAAACCGGACGAAAACCTAATTTTGTAATTTTTTTTCCCCCAGCGTGTACCGTTCCGGCTCAAAAAAAAAAAATAATCAATTCCACTTACGCCATGAATTTTATGCGCGCCGTCGCGTGCCGCTCGGTGTTGTGCCACAAACTGAGGATCCCTGACCGGCGCCCACCTGGCGGGGCTTGAGGCTTCAGACTGACGAGCAGGGCACGGCGGCATGGCGGCACGGCGGCACGGCGGCACGGCGAGCTCCAAGATTGATTCTCGAATATTCAGATGAGAAAGTATATAGCCCCGAGACTTCGATCGGCGGGAACGTGCTCGTGAATAAATGAACGGCGGGGGCCCCGCGGCACGCCGTGTCCGTCGGTCGTCACGGCGCTGACCGGAGGCCGGAGGCCCCGACGTCGTCCCGACGTGTCCCCGACGGCGGCTGACGGAAAAATGACAGCCGGGGCCTTCAATAATGCACGGCTCACTCTCGTGGAGTGGAGAGGACGCGACCTACATTTCTTTGCAACGACGGGGCCTACGAGGACGGCGTCCTAGCCGCGATGACAGTGCGTGAGGCCACATCAGCGACATTGTGCCCCCCCTCCTCCTCCTCCTCCTCCTCCTCCTCCTCCTCCTCCTCCTCCTCCTCCTCCTCCTCCTCACGGCCAGAGCAGCTCTGTGGCGGCCTCCGCCTCTAAGCACAGCAGACGGCGCCTGTGAAGTCGAGGGTAGGCAGTCCCGCCCCACAGCCGTGCCGGCGCGCTGCCTACCCCGCAGGCGTGCTGGCCCCGCCGGCCCCGCCGCTCCGCCGGTCAGGGACCTGCTCTCTTGCTGCAGCCGCCTCCCCGGGGACGGCCTCCACCGCCTCCCCCACGACACTCCTCTGATGCCATTTCCGTCCGAAAAGGCCGCCGCAGCCGCGGCGGCACCTGTTCCTGGCCGTGTCCCTGGAGTCCCCCCTCTAGGCCCGCATCACACGTCATTTGTCAGCGGGCCGCACGACCTTTGGCGCGCGCCACACGGCCCTGCGCCGCGCCGCGCACCGCCGCCCGTCACAAACTTGAAAACGCCTCGCCGGTTCCGGGGAAGACTTCC